>FR990010.1:7222500-7822500 GCA_905404265.1 Fabriciana adippe | reverse complement strand
ATTTCAAAAGTGACTCCTAAACTGAAGTGACATACATATTTGTCTTTGTACAGTGAAAATATCATAAATTGTTATAACTTAAAATAAAATATTTTTATATACTCTAATAAAAGTGATATTGACATAGTTTTGTTTTATTTTTTATACCATAATAACATTATTTTATTGATATTTATTAATATTTAATAAACAAAAAAAATTATATATATTTGTAAAACATTTTTCATTCATTTTTTAAAACACTAGCAACTTACCCTCGTTTTGCTTCGGATTTGTCCCTAGACAAAAACAAATTATTCCATGGGAACCATACGTTTTTCCTGGATAAAAAGTAACCTATGTGCTATTCCAGAATATAATCTATCTCTGTGCCAAATTTCATCCAGATCTGTTTAGCTGTTCTGGCCTAATTGACTAACAAACATCCATCCATCCTCACAAACTTTTACATTTATAAGTAAGGATTAACTTGATTAATGTTCATTTATTTTAGTTATTTAATAGGTTTTTCTATTCACTGCAAAATCATAAACAGTAGTGACTCATATTTATTAAAAAAAGTACCTAGCTATGAAAATTAAAAATGAATAATGTATACATTCATACACTACATCAGTGGAAAACCAGCTTGACTAGACAGGCTGTTTTAATCTTTAATTATTGTAGATATATAAATAAATAATAAATATGTTGGGACATTAACACACAGCACCATCTAGTTCCATGGTAAGCTATGAGGCCTGTGTTATGGATACCAGATAGTTGATACACTTATAACTTAAATAAATACATATTATAAATATAAACATCCATGACTGGAGTACAAACATTCATGCTCATTACAAAAATGAATGCCCAGCGGGACTCGAACCCACGACCGCTGGCACAGCAAGTAGGGCCACTACAAACTGAGCCAAATGTGTCGTTATTTAAAATTATACATATATACAACTCACAGCAAGGATTAAACACTTACTTATATGTATTTATATATGTCTCCGACTGTATACTATGTTCCATTGTAAACTTTTTAGTTTGTTTTTTTACAAGGGATTTTTTATTTTAATAATTGCTTTTGTAATAAAGTATTGCTTTTTCGATAATTACCTAATGAATCCTAACGTCTTTTGGAATTACCTTGTAAGAACCATATAACTTGTAATAGCCATCTTTACTACTACTTTAGTTACTATTTAGAGTCGCAAAATTAAAACTGTGAATGCACATATTCTTAAAGAACTAACTCGTGACCAGTGACCACAACTAGTGCAATAAAACAGTACCGCGCTGACGCATGGTACAATAAATACTGCAATATTATACGCTAAAAAAATATTTTTAAATGGACAGACCTTATATTAAAATTTATTTATAGTTATTTATTAAATATCAGCCTTCTAGATAATAGAATATATGCAAAGCCTTCTCGTTTACATAATATTGGTCACGTAAATACAAATCACAAATGACTAATAAGACACTAACATCCTTATCTCCATATTATAAAGTAATTCCGGTGGCAAATTAACGAATGAAAATAAATAAAAATGAATTTAGAAGATATCTACATGACACTACGAGGCGCGAGTGACGGTGATGGCGCCAAATTTGAAATCGTTCAGAAATGGTTCAATAGATGTCGAATTATCGACGGAATTTTTATAAAAAATGATTTTTTTGTTGATTCGTACAAAAGATTATGTCCAAATGAAGAGGAATTATCTTTAGTGAAGTTTATTCAACTAATGTGTATTTTGTCGAGAGAAAGTAAACAACATTTAAATACATTACTCGAACGTTTCAGAACTGTTCATGAAGAAATTATTAGTGAAATTAGAAGTAACGAAAGAGATTTATATAAATAAATATTGATACTCATACAATTTTATATACTAAATTTTCCTTTTATAAATGCTTTAGCTCATTAATTAGTTTTGTCATCAGCATTGTTTATAAAATACCCTGAAAGAAAGTGACGTCAATGTAATTAATAATATTGGAAATAGTAAATTATGAAAACCCTAATTTAAATGAAGGCCCAAATATTCATAATACAATAATAATGAGGTGAGCAGAGCGTATAAAGCCTAAAACCATATTTAAAAAATATACTCCTCAAATAAGTTTTTTCTATAATTTATGTTAACTTCATCATATGTAGGAACATATTTAGAATTTAGATAATTTCTACTTATATATATTTTCGTAACCAATACGGTGAATAGTATTTTTTTTAAACGTGACAACGAATGATAAATTAAAAACAATATTTTTAATATAAAGAAATGATTCAACTACCTACCAAGCTAATAAGATTTATTTTAACTACTAGTATTAATTCGTGACTCCACTGAAATGAATCACGCGTAAATTAATTGAATTACTTAATTTACATAACGACACATTAATTTTATTCCATGATACGAGTAAAAGAGGTTGCTACGTACGTACTTACTGGAAATAGACAGACATTCATCGTATTAAGTTATTTCCTTCTACTTTTTCGACAGCCATCAAAATGTCATTTTGAAATATTACAAACTGACATAAATGTATTTTACAATTTTTGTTCATTCAGCCGTATATAAAATAATTTATTTTTATTTAAAAAAATAGCATAATAGCAAGTATGTAAGTAAATCAATTTTATAAAAAAAATATTTGACATAATATTTTTATGTGACAATTTGTACCTAGATGATTATTTTTGTAAACAAAATTTTATTTGAAAATAACAGCATTTTTGTGGTAGAAAAATTATATTTTTTTTAATAAATTATAGTTAAAAACATTATTAAGAATGGATGCCGTTTATGGAAATCTTGTGAGTGATCACAAAAATACTGTGGACGATCTGATAAAGTGGATGAAGGATAGTAAGTAAGCCCACGGTTACACGAGATGGGTTTGGATGATGACAGGGTGCTTTAAGTGAGCTTCACAGTCCCCTGCCCCATTGGGCCCGTCATTACGGGGGATCGAAAGTGCCATAAAAGGTTTTTTTCAACGTACAAAAGGTTAGGATAAATCAGGTCTTTAATACAAAAAAAAAATATATCTATTGAATATTGGATTGGAGTTTAGAAAAATAATTAATTGAGAACATTGTTACTATATAGCTTTTATTTTTTAATCTAATATATAAATATGTCGTGTCACGGTGTTTGTGACGCACACCTCCGAAATGGTTCGACCGATTTTAATGATTTTTTTTTGTACATTTGGATAGCTCCTAAAGTATTATACCACCCTCTTACCCTCACCCCCTATTTTTTAATCGCGATTTTTGTATGAACAATGTCCAAATAGTTTAACTTTATATAAATACATAGGGACGAACCTGAGCGAAGTGAGGGTGAATCGCTACGTAATATAAAGCAAAAGAGTTTTTTTTTTGTAGATTGAACGCGGGCGATGCCGCGGGATCTGCTAGTGTGACGATATAAACTAATGAACCTTGTTATCTCATACTAACTTTACCGAAGCCTTTACTAATAAATATATATTCAATTATCATACGAAATAGTCTGTGTATATAAACTCTCTATTTTTAAAATTTGTATTCAGCTCTTTTTAACGTCTCACTGCTGGGCACGGGCTTCCCAATACGAGGGGGATCAGGCCATAGTCCACCACGCTGGCCAAGTGCGGGTTGGCGTACTTCATTTGTTTTTCGAAAACTTGCTAGATTCTTTCAGACATGCAGATTTCACGATGTTTTTCTTCACCGTAAGACTAGTGGTAATCATGTTGAAAGTGATTCGCACATGAAAATATCAGAGATGCGAGATATGGGATTTGAACCCGCTTCACTTGGTTTCCCAAGCGAGCGCGTTATCACTGGACTGCCAATGCTTTTATTTTTAAAATTTATCTCTTTAAAAAATCACATCGCAGTATGAAATAATCGTCTGGAAGAGCAGGAAAAAGGTCTATAAGATCAAACTTAAGTTTGGCCGGCGTTAATTTAATTGGGCGAAAATATGTTAAATTAATTATCATAGTGTTTTCTATTATCGCGGTTTTTAATCAATTTTAGCATTCCGTGAGTATGTGGCCATCAGTATCGGTTACTCACCCACATGTAATTACTTAGATATTTTAAAAAACAATGTAAAATTCCAGGTAACATTGTAGACGGTGTAAAAGTAACAGAAGAACACGCACGTTTATTATTTGCCAATGTGTCTGACGTGAGCAATGTCGATCTCGACCAGTTTAAGAGTGTACTTGAGACCCTAGCTTCAGAACAGCATAGAACTTTTGAAGACCTTGCTGACACCTTAACATCACACTCTGGTTCTCTAGCATCATATGTTGGAACTGTATTCTCGTATTTTAGACTTTTTCAGGCAGTTTTTAAAATTTTTCTCTCCGTAAGAACCATCCTCGTACTTCAAGGAATATTATAAAAAAATAATTAGCGATATCGGTTCAGCTGTTCTCGAGATTTGCGCTTAGCAATACATTCAGCGATTCATTTTTATATTATAAATATATTCGAAATGATAAAAATGCGCCAAAATAACATTAATTCAAGTTTTTCTAAAAAGCAATGTTGCCATTTTAAAAATTAAAACTATTTCCGCTTTAACTGTCAGCATAGATTATATCAAGAAATTTTTATTTTAGTAATATAAAATGAAATATTTTATAAAATTTAAAATAATAATAATAAATCCTTTTTAAATAAGTAAAAATATTGTATAAAAGAAATCTGAGCGCTACAAGCTTATTTATATTTCTAGTGTTTAATTTGTCATTATCACTATTTTTAAAATAACTATTTAGTTTTTTACGAATAAGCAACAAATATGTTATAAAGTACCTATATATTGTGATGTAATCGTAAAAAAAAACATTCAGATCATAAATAGCCTGTAAAACTCTATTTTCTTAAATTAATATAGAATTTCTGCGACACTGCTCCGTTGTGGGTTTAGTACTTCTTTGACGTTGGAGTAAATTGTGAAAACAGACTTTTGGCTGTTTACACGGTCGAAGACGAAGAGAACTTAATAAAAAATCATGTCTAATCCCAAAGTCACACGAACCAAAGGGATGCTTGTATTCAGCCCTTTTTAACGTCCCACTGCTGGGGGTGGGCCTCCCTTCAATACGAGGGGGATCAGGCCATAGTCCACTACGCTGGCCAAATGCGGGTTGGCGGACTTCATATGTCTTTCGAAAACTAAGGGATGCTTGGTAAGGGCCAAAGAGTAAAAGGAAAGTTTTCATTAGACTTTAATGCATAGTCCAGGCTTTTTCTCCTATGTTAAAAAAGGCTGTATGCCACGAAGTATATCCATACTAATATTATGTGAAAGTGTGTTTGTTTGTCCTTCTTTCACGTTGAAACAGAGTGACAGATTGGCGTGATTTTTTGTGTACAGATAGTTGGATCGCTGGAGAATGACATAGGCTACTTTTTACCACGGGAGATTATCTCATTCTCACGAGAAAACACGTTATAATACAACCCACAACAACTCATCATACCTATGTATATATATATATATATATATATATATATATATATATATATATATATATATCGTCGGCGTAGGTGGAAAACTAAATAACTGCGATTTTGGCCAAATTGACATTTAATCATTTTCGTACTACCCAAAAAATGCCGCATATTTTACTCTAACAAGCATTTTCATAACTTGTCCCGTTTCAGAAATATAGCCGTTTTTGTATTCCAAATGGTAAAGTAAATATGTTGAAACAGTAACGTAGAAAAAGACGTAAAGTATATAAAATTAACGACAGTAAAATTATATCTCATTTATAGATTATCCCAAAAAGTTGGAAAAAAATTAGTAAATCGCGATTTTCTCCAAACTAGAAAATTTGAGTTATTTAGTTCTCCACCTACGCCGACGATATATGAATATTAATATACAGTCTATCTATTCCATACTAACCGTTAAAACGTACCTAGAGACGAAACCGAGCAAAGCGAGGGTGAGTCGCTAGTAATAATATAAATAATAAAAAAATAAAAATAAAAACAATTATTATTACTATCTCATCTCTATAATTAGTACGGACCTTCAATAACAGTTTTCACACTGAAATGACCGCAATGCGTAATAAAATTTAATATACGTCCGACCACAGAGCGACATCGATACCTATCAATAGATTGTATCAAGGCTTATAACTCAACACTAGCGATGTACCCTCGCTTTGCCCGGGTGCTTCACTAGGTGTCTCGCCTTTTGGTACATTTTTTAACTATAAAAGTAGCTTATGTGTTACTCCAGGATAATCTCCATCCCGTTCGGCAATCCAGCCGGACGTAAAGCCAAAAGACATACTGGAAGGTGGCCCACTTAGGTGGGTAGTGTACCGTGTGGGTTGCTCCTGGTACTTCTCTGATAGCAGAGTGGCCAGAGTTCATAGTCTATATGTGTACGAAATTTCATCTAAATCCGTTCAGTCGTTACAGCGTGAATGAATAACAGACATACACACATACAAACTATCGTATTTATAACAATAATGTGACTAGCTCGCCCTGACTTTACTAAGTCAAAAAATCGGTCTTTATTTATTTATTTATTTATTTATTTGTTCGGTAACCATACAGCGTTAATAAAAAAATACAATTTGAGCACAAAGTTATTAATAAGTACGGCCAAAATTTGATTACTCTATAGTGGTATGAATTTAATGGACAACAGAGTACCTACTCCTACATTGAAAAAAAGAAAGAAAAAAGAAAAGAAAAGTCTGATCTAATGATATGCACATCAAACGTACTGTGTTTACATATACACGTGTGCGAGCATGTATGTGTGTGTGTGTGTGTGTGTGTGTGTGTGTGTGTGTATGCGTGTGAGTATGTTTTTGTATGTGTGTGTGTGGTAGTTACAGGTATATTTAAAGTTATGTACACCTATGTATATAGATTATAGGTTTGTGGAGGTATTACGGATTTTCATTTTTTTCTTAAGAACGTGTTTAGAGAGATTAAATATATCTAAGTCGCTATAATATTTGTTATAGGTTCTCGTCAGACGCGGTATGATGCCGTTTTTAGCGTATAGTGATTTTGTTGGTGGTTCATATAATAGGACGGTATGTCGCGTTCTTAATTTTGGGACAAGGAGTGATATATTTGAAAGTAGATCAGGACAATCAATTTTGCCAGTTAAAATTGCTTGTAACAAAACAATGTCACTTTGTGCGCGTCTATGTTCAAGTGTTTCAATGCCATAGTGTTTGTATGCACTTTGGTTTGCATCAGAGTATTTAAAATCCTTGAATTGTAAATATTTTATAAGCTTAGTTTGTATATTTTCAAGTCTTTTGATATGTATTTGGTAATAAGGTGACCAGATGTTACTGCCATATTCTAAAATGCTTCGTACACATGTAAAGTAGAGAAGTTTAATACATTCTGTATTTGTGAAATTTTGTGTAGCACGTTTAATGAATCCAAGCTGTTTATATGCCTTGTTTATTATTATGTCATAATGTTCCGAAAAGGACAGTTTCTGATCAAGTGTAATACCTAAATCTTTTACAGAGGTAGCTTGTTCGATGAATACACCGTTAATATTATAGTTGTAATAGATGGGTCTCTCTTTTCGATTGAAAGTTATGTGATGACACTTATTAACATTTACATTGATTCTATTTATTTCATAATAATGGGCTAGTGTGTTCAAGTCTTCTTGTATTCTTATGCAATCTGCAATAGATTTGACTTTAAGGAAGATTTTTTTGTCATCAGCAAACATTAAGAATTGTGCATGCTTAAAACATTTATCTATATCGTAAAGGTATGTATTATATAGAAGAGGCCCCAAAACTGAACCTTGTGGTACGCCAGAAGGTACGCACGTGAAGTTGTTCCTAGCATCGCCTATAATTACTGCTTGCATTCTATTTTTAATATACGATATAAACCACCTGAAAAGATTTCCGTGTATTCCTAATTGATGTAGCTTTTGTAATAGGATGATGTGGTCTACGCGATCAAAAGCTTTCTCAAAATCAGTGTAAATCACATCAACTTGCTCGCGTTCGTCCATAGCGTCTAAGACGTAGTTTGTAAAGACTCCTAGATTTGTTACTGTGGAGCGCCTGTGCATGAATCCGTGTTGTTCTCCAGGGATAGATTTTGCTATAGTAGGACCAATTACATCATGTATAATTTTTTCAAATACCTTACTCATAGCATTTAAGATTGAAATTGGACGATAATTTGTTATTAGAGTTCTAGATCCATTTTTATGAATAGGCACTATTAAGGCTTCCTTCCATTTAGAAGGAAAGCACCCGAAATTATTTATTGACAAGTTGAAAATAATTGTGAGGGGCTTAGCAAGATTCATTGCACAGTTTTTTAAAAATATCGGTCTTGGCACAGTCGTAGTCGGACTTAGTCGGACTCTATTTGTTCATAAGTTTTGTATGTACATATGTATGTTGTATACGTTACTTAGCAATCGTGAACCAAATTTCACGTTTTTTTTATATATGCTAATACCTCAAGCTCGATCTCATATGAAAATTTCAGAAAAGAGCATTCTGGGACTGAATTTCTTAACGAACATAAAAAAAGTTACTGTTTTTTGACCAGACCGGAACTCGAATCCAGGATAACATCTGCAATCTTATAAGCTATCACTTAAAGTTTATATTAAAATACTAGAATGATTCTAGCGCAGTAGGTAACTCTGGTACGATACTGAGATGTGTACCATACTAGTAGTACGCTACATTTATGTAGGTTATAAAACTATAACACTTCAAGCGCATTCATTTAAAGAGATAAGAAAATATAACGTGGAATCTATATAAATAAAAATGAATGTTGGTAAGCGCGTAACTCAAGAATGGCTGGACCAATTCGGCTAATTTATTTTTTTGTATGTTCCTTAAGGTCCACGGAAGGTTTTAAAACTATATCCATGTTACTATATCCAAGCTATGGACAAACCCGAGCGAAGCGTGGGTGAGTCGCTAGTTTTAAATAAAACTATCTTTTTCGAGGATTTATTTTGATTTTTGGTTCCCGACACTGAGAAAGCTTTACAATCATGGTCACATTCATTCCGCGAATCCGCAAAAACATCCAAAAAATATAATTTATTTAAAACTAGCGACTCTACCTCGCTTCGCTCCAGTTCGTCCCTAGGTTGCTTCCCAAAACAAACTTTTTTTTGTTTTAATTTTTTTTTCGTGGGACCATAATTTTTTTCTAAAATAAAAGTAGCCTAAGTTACTCCTTATTACATCAGCTATCTCCCAGTGAAAGTCCCGTCGAAATCAGTCCAGCCGTTTCAGAGATTAACCGGAACAAACACAGACAACACAGACACACAGACAGACAAAAATTGTAAAAAATGTTGTTTTATGCATTTAGTAAAAAGCGATTATTTTAATATTACAAACAGACACTCCAATTTTATTTATTTGTATAGATATCAAATATTCGCGTAAACCTAAGAAAGAATAATTTTAAATAATAATTAAAACAAAATAATAATAATTAATAAAATTAAAAAAGTCTTTAAGAGAGGAAAATAAACATTTTTGTACTCAATAAAATGAATTAACGATAATTACACATAACATCGTCTTTTACAAATTATCAAACCTGCTACGGGAAAGCCCAACGTTGTTATCTTAATGAAACAATTCGAGAAATTAATTGACCGGTGACCATTGGATATACTTACATATTATAATAAAATTCTGAGTCGAATCTGTACATTAAATATTTTTTGAAAAATCTTATTGAAATAGTCATTATCGATACAGAGGCCGAATCTAGTTTTTAGATTTTTTGTCTGTATGTCTGTCTGTCTGCCTGTCTGTCTGACTGTTTGAGAACGCATCACGAGAAAAGCACTGGACAGATTTTGATGAAATTTGGTATGATGATAGCTGGTTATTCGAGTCAACATATAGGATACTTTTTACTGCGGGAAAATATTTCATCTCTAAGAAATCTATACTAAACGTTAAAACGTAACTAGAGACGAGTCTCTAGTATACATATAAAAACATAGATGCACATTGCACAGTTCTTAACAAATATCAGTTCAAAAAGTGTAATTGCAAGTGACTTTATGTCAAACTAAACAATGTATTCAGCGCTTTTTCTTAACGACCCACTGCTGGGCACGGGCCTCCCTTCATTACGAGGGGGGATTAGGCCATAGTCCACCACGCTGGCCAAGTGCGGGTTGGCGGACTTCACATGTCTTTCGAAAACTTGCTAGGTTCTCTCAGACATGCAGGTTTCCTCATGATGTTTTCCTTCACCGTAAGGCAAGTGGTAATCATGTTAGAAATTATTCACACGTGAAAATATCACAGGTGCGAGACCCTGGATTTGAACCCGCTTCACTCGGTTTCTCAAGCGAGCGCGTTACCACTGGGCTACCACTGACTTAACCAAACAATAAAACCCAAAAATCGTAAGTTCTGATTGTGTTAATACAAAACTGAACTTAATAACAACAACAAGCGTTATGTCACGCGACAATAGCTCACGCAATTCGATACTATTTGAAATAGCCGGATAATTTCGAATTGTGTACTTATTTTTGGGGGACACTTTTGAGACGCTAATTTTATATCTTGAGTTTTTATATATTGACTAGCGACTAACCTTCGCTTCGCTCGGGTTCGTCCCTAGGTTGTTTCCCAAAACAAAGTTTTTTTTATTTTTTTTTTTGGGTTTTTTTTTTTCGTGGGACCCTATTTTTTTTCTAAAATAACAGTAGCCTAAGTTACTCCTTATTACATCAGCTATCTGCCAGTGAAAATCCCATCAAAATCGGTCCAGCTGTTTCAGAGATTAGCCGGAAAAAACAGACAGACAAAAATTGTAAAAAATGTTGTTTTGGTATATGTACCGTGTATACGTCCAAATGAATTTAGAAAAAAGCGGTTTTTTTAATATTCCAAACAGATACTCCAATTTTATTTATCTGTATAGATGTCAGTGACACATGCTTTTGACAAGACCAATTTTTCCCCAGAGCTAAGTAAATTCCGATTAAACTTCATCAATATACACAAGGAAATGATATTAAAAACATTACCAGCTTGAGTCATTATTTGAAACTAGCAACTTAGATCCGGGACATAGAACCTAGACACCTAACAGTAGCATATTACTCCAGCTTATAATCTATCTGTGTACTTATTTTCATCCAAATTCGTCCAGCCGTTAGTGTTAAGACGTAACAAACATACACACATACAAACATTCACATTTACAATAGTAGTACGATATTACCTGCCTCAATGGTCTAGTGGCTAGCATGTACGGCAACAAATCCGGAGGTTCTGAGTTCGAGTCGCGTCGGGTCAAGTTCAACAGAGTTTTTTGTTAGGATATTCTCAGTAACAACCCGGAGTTGGGAAGTTGGCGGTGTTTCAACTCCGTGCCTCGGAGAGCACGAAGCCGTCGGTCTTGCGCCTAAATCTTACCCGTCATGTCGAAGTATCGTCCCATCGGAGTATGGGAGTGACAGGAGTAGAGTGCACGTTGTGTCAGCACTACAATATATCTTGCAGTTGGTTAGTGTCAGTGAGATTGGTCGCCGTGGCAAAAATCGGTCGGGAGGGCATTATTATTATAGTACGGGTAGCGACTCACCCTCGCTTCGCTTAGGGTTTGTCCCTAGCCAAAAATAAATCTATCCCACGGAAATTACTACATTTTCCCGGGATGATATATAGCCTATAGCCTTTTTCAGTTAACGGGCTATCTAATACAAAAAGAATTATTCAAATCGTATTAGTAGTTCCTGAGATTAGCGAGTTCAACCAAACAAACAAACAAACTCTTCAGCTTTATAATATTAGTATAGATATTAGAAAATATCCCATTTAGTAAAAGAAAATCGTTTATTAAAACGCACAATACAAATAAAACGTATTATTTCTTCTGCAAATTCTCTTTCAACGTCGACACTGCAGCAACCATTGCGTCCAAAAACTTAGGACCCTCCGCCGCTAGAGTGTTAAGAAACTCTTCCGCTGTCTTTTTTTGTTCCAAAGCTAATTTTCCAATAGCTTCTTTAAATTTAGTAATTTCAACATTTTTCGCGTCAGCCACATCGGAAAACAACTTACGTGCGTTCTCCTCTGTCACCTTTACACCATCTATGATTTTGCCTGAAAATTGGTCTAGACTTCAGTTTTTCAACAATCTTAAAGTAACATCTTAGCCTTTGTCCCATTCCAGACTATAATCTATCTCTGAGCCAAATTTTATCTAGATCCATTCGGCCGTTTTGGCGTGATTGAGTAACAAACATCCAAACATCTAAACTTTCACGTAAAACGTATAACACAAAACAAGAAAAATCTTAAAAAATTAAAAAAATCTTAAAGTAAAATGCTTATTTTAAGCCTACGACGCAGAAAAAGAGGTGTTATATGTTTAACGTGTGTATCTGTGTGTCTGCGGCATCGTAGCGGCCAAACGGATGAATCGATTTTAATTAAGTTTTTTTTTTGTTTAAAAGGTCATTTGAAATGAGAGTGTTCCTAGCTATAAATCAAGAAAATCTTTTCAGCGGTTTGTAAGCTATGAGCTGTTTTCTAGACGGTATAAAGATATGAGCAACTTCCACAGATCTAATCCATTCGAAACTTGGTATCCTGTTACTTTAATGACATTGCAATGACCTTGGCCTGATGCTGCAGCGTCACCTGGAATCTGCAAGATACTATACTCCTTACTAAAATACTACAGGTCTTAACACTGTGTAGGCCTATTGAAATGATCTCAATGAATACATTAGTTACTCGTAGGTTGTGTTGGTTTTATTTTTTTTTTAATTTTCAATTTAATTTCTTATTAAAGTTCTTGTTTTGTGTTATAAGTTTTACGTGAAAATTTAGATGTTTGGATGTTTGTTACTCAATCACGCCAGAACGGCCGAACGAATCTATATAAAATTCGGCTCAGAGATAGATTATAGTCTGGAATGGGACATAGGCTACTTTTTATGCCGGAAAAATGTACGGTTATTCTTGAGCAAACACATACTTTTAATGGACCTTTATAAATTAGTTTATATTATATCGTGACCCACCCTCACGTACATACCCTTGACATTTGAATATTATTCATCACAAGCTTATCTTCGCAAAATCTTTATAAATTATAGCCTACTAGCGACTTACGTCCCTAGGTACGTTTTTAGAGATAAACTAGCGACTCACCCTCGCTCCGCTCGGGTTCATCCCTAGTTACGTTTTAACGTTTAGTATAGATTTCTCAGAGATGAGATATTTTTCCGCAGCAAAAAGTATCCTATATGTTGACCCGGATAACCAGCGATCCTCATACCAAATTTCATCAAAATCTGTTCAGTAGTTTTCTCGTGATGCGGTCACAGACAGACAAAAATTCTAAAAACTAGATTCGGCCTCTGTATCGATAATAATCATTTCAATAAGATTTTCCAAAAAATATTTAATGTACAGATTCGACTCAGAATTTTATTTTGAGTATAGATAGATATTGTCAGCATACCTTAAGAGATAGACACATGTTATAGCGGACTTTTTTGTAGTCCTTTTAAGACCTACAAACTTTAATACATTATTTTAATGTATCTCTAAATGTTTAGCCAGAGTCAGCCATGTAATCTTACGAAAACAGTTGTTTTTGACACAATATCGCCTAACTTCAGTCATTTTGTACAAAATATTTACAAATTATATACACAAACCTTCCTTGTATATCGCTTTTTCTAAAATATGTTGCGTCGTTTAGAAGTAAACGGAAAAACAAACAGACACAACAGCGACTTTGTTATATACTACATACATTTGTATAGATAGCGTTTCTATATAATTACTAACAGGAGTTTCTAAGATTCGATCGAAAAAACACAAATAGAAAGCGCGGCGTGGGACTTTAGATGATAAAAGATGATAAGAGATTAGATGAAAAAAATATACGTTGTGTTAAATATTCGTAATAGCCTGACAAAAAGTTGGGAGCAAAGGAATTGTAAAAACTGCCCGAAAAATTGAGAGATTGGAGTAAAACTGAAAGTGCTTTTTTAAATAGAATGTTAGACTAGTTTATATTATGTAGTAATAGCAGAACCCGCGGCTTCGCTCGCGCTTACACTACAAAAAAAAAACTCTAAAAATAGAGGCTTCATACAAACATTCATCCCTTATTCTACCTCCTTATGTGATGAATTTCTAAAAATGCTAAAACATATATTTATTTATACAATTAAAAGAGCATTAATACCAAATTTCAAGTAATTCTGATCATAAATAATTTCCGTGGGAATGAGAAAATCTCCAGCAGTAAAAAGTAGCCTATGTCACTCTCCAGCCCTCCAACTATCTACACACAAAAAATCACTCCAATCCGTCGTTCTGTTTCGACGTGAAAGAAGAACAAACAAACAAACAACAAAGAAACACACTTTCACATTTATACATTTATAATATTAGTATATTAATATGGATTTCACTTACTATCCTTCATCCACGCTATGAGGTTGTCGACGGTATTTTGGTTTTGTTTTTTAAGATTATTAAATGCATCATCCATATTGAATTTGTGTATAATTATTAAAAAAACAAAAAACTTTATACTTTTCCCGATATAATCTTGATTTTTGACAAAGACCCGATTTCTGTAAATGACACAATAAAATACTTGTCAAATATATTTTTTTTATAAAATATTAATATAATTACTTAAATATTTTTAAAGTAAAAAAAACAGTATTATTTTTGGATATAAAAAATAGAAAAGAAATGTTATTTATTAATGAATGAACGTAAATTATAATTTTGTTTCTTTAAAATCTAGTTGGTATATATACATAGTGATTGTAATTTTTTTTTAAATAGCTTCTGCCTATGAAATATTTCTGTGTGTAATAAAAAAAATATATTTAAAAGTTTACGATAATAGTCAAATAAGGAATAGTCATAAAATATTATTTCCATAATTCCAATTGTTGTTGAAGATATAATTGGACAGCAAAAAAATGAAATTGTAGCTTCTAATGCGTAGTTGTAATTTTTTCAATTTATTTTCTGTTTCCGTACCTAAATAAATAAAATAATTAATTTTTTACATGTATAAAAAAAAATAAGAAAATGATACGTTTAATTATTTGGCATAGAACGTGGCATAGAACGATATAAAAAAAAGAAGCGGTCAATTTGGTGTTTCCCGCGCTTCAAGCCGACTCTAGTGATGAGTCGTTGACGGTTTTTTTGTCAACGTAACGTTAACGTTGATTTACGTTCGTCAACTAGT
Source organism: Fabriciana adippe (assembly GCA_905404265.1). Taxonomy (NCBI): domain Eukaryota; kingdom Metazoa; phylum Arthropoda; class Insecta; order Lepidoptera; family Nymphalidae; genus Fabriciana; species Fabriciana adippe. The sequence goes on along the minus strand of FR990010.1, from coordinate 7,807,211 downwards.
CGATTAACTAGTTAAATTCGTCAACGAGTTAACGTGCTATTAATGTCAACTTGCAACGTTCATTCGTTGAACGGCTTCAACGTTTAACGAGTGTTGTTATCTCTATCTCGCCGGCTTAATCCTATATATTTATGTGCTTGTCTTTTTGTCGACATTCAAACCACAAAGATTCTAAAGAAGTTTCACTTCAATATTTCAAAAATTTACTTTTGGATAAATTTATTTAGATTTCAACTTCAAACTTCAAATTCTATTCTATTCTATTAGATGACAATCGACAGTCGCTCGCAATCTATGACATTATTTACAATGAAGTTTTTTAATTTGTTCGTTGTGTTTGCGTTCTCGAATTTAACGAATTAAAATAAACGTCGTTGACGAATTCAACTAGTTGATTCTTAGACAGTTAACGTTAATACGTTGACAGAAGATCAACGGTTGATTCAACTAGTTCGTTAATTCAACGCTCATCTCTAGCCGACTCACGACTGTGACTTCTGGTAGTGACTAATATGTATATGCAAAAATGAAATTGTAGCTTTTAATACGTAGTTGTATTTTTTTTTCTGTTTCTGTACCTAAATAAATGAAATAATTTTTTTTTACATGTATAAAAAAATAAGAAAATGATACGTTTAATTATTTGGCATAGAACGATTGTTTATGCCAAGCTTGACCGATTAGTATGACATTAAAAAAAAGCGGTAAATTTGGTGTTTCCCACGCTTGAAGCAGACTGTGACTTCTGGTAGTGACTAATACCTATGTATCTATACATATAATAAAATTCTGAGTCGAATCTGTACATTAAATATTTTTTGGAAAATTTTATTAAAATTGTCATTATTATATCGATACAGAGGCCGAATCTATAGTTTTTAGAATTTTTGTATGTCTGTCTGTTGTATGTGTTGTATGTCTGTTACATATTCTAAATATAAACACCTATGATTAGAGTAAAAACATTCGTGCTTATCACACAAATGCCCCCAGCGGGACTCGAACCCACGACAGCTGGCACAGCAAATAGGGTCACTACAAACTGATCCAAACGTGTCGTCAACAAAAAAGTAACACTACATTTCCTTTAAAGGATTTTTTTAATATTACATACATTATCCTGACTTTGTCTCTAGATTACACTTATTTTTAATGTTATAATTAAGGTTTTTTTTATGTGACCAAGTCGGCAAACGAGCAGGAGGCTCACCTGATGAAAGGTGATCACCGCCGCCCATGGACATATGCAGAACCGCAAGGCTTGCAAATGCTTGAAGATTGCCAGGTAGTAACGGTTCGGAAAGACCGCTGTAACGTAGTAAACGTGTAATACACAGGCAAAGCCCTAAACAGTAAGGTGTGCTATGTAATAATAATAATGTCCTCCTGACCGATTCCGGCCACGGCGGCCAATCTCATTGAGACTAGCCAACTGCGCAGGAGATATTATAGTGCACAAGTGTACGTGTAAACACAAGTGCACTCTCTATTCCTGTCACTCTCATACTCCGGTGGGACGACTACTCGACACGACCGGTGAGAGTGTCGGCGCAGGACCGACGGCTTTACGTGCTCTCCGAGGCACGGGGGTGAAACACCGCCAACTTCCCAACTCCGGGCTGTTACTGAGGCTTACTATACAGAAAGACTCAATAACTAAACTTGGCCCGACCCGGGACTCGAACCCAGGACCTCAGGATGTGTAGCCGTACATGCTAGCCACTACACCACCGAGGCAGTTATGCTATGTAAGGGGACGTTGTACCTTACAATATATTATCAAAGCTATCGCGGGAAAAACCAAAATTATCTACACAGCATAGCAACTTTATCAGCTGGTGCTCTTTGTGCACTTGGGGCAACACACGAAGAGAAAAAAAACATTTGTTTTTTACCCGACTGCACGACGTAAAGGAGGATAATGTGTTCATCAGTCTATAATACTAGTAAATAAATAAATATGTTGGGCCATTAACACACAGCACCATCTAATTCCATGGTAAGCTATGAGGCTCGTGTTATGGATACCAGATAGTTGATACACTACACATATATAACTTTAAATACATACATATTATAAATATAAACACCCATGACTGGAGTACAAACATTCGTGCTCATCACACAAATGAATGCCCCTAGCGGGACTCGAAACCCCGACCGCTGGCACAGCAAGTAGGGTCACTACAAACTGAGCCAAACGTGTCATCATGTATGTATATTATATGTATGTATGTGTGTATGTGTGCATGTACGAGACGTGTATGTCTCCGATTGCATAATACTATATTCCTTCGTCAACTTATTTTCATCTTTTCAGTTAGCTTTTATGCAGTCGGGTTTTTTCTTTATTTATTTAATTATCAAAAAAAGTAACAATGGTTAAACACTTATCTATGCAATACACTGAACATGTTAATTGCGCTTTTAGTTACAGGTAAATACAGCATGATAATTATTATTAAGGTTTTTAAGTGATCTAGATATAACTATAAACATAAATTAATAACAAAGAAAAAATTCAATTACAATTATAAATTTTCTATTGAAATGTCAAATAGATGTAAATAATATATATAAAAATATTTTAAATAATTTATAATAAAAATAATTTTGGCATTGGCAGTGGTAGCCCAGTGGTAACGCGCTCGCTTGGGAAACCGAGTGAAGCGGGTTCAAATCCAGGGTCTCGCACCTCTGATATTTTCATGTGCGAATCATTTCTAACATGATTACCACTTGTCTTACGGTGAAGGAAAACATCGTGAGGAAACCTGCATGTCTGAGAGAACCTAGCAAGTTGTCTGCAGACATGCTCAGTCCGCCCGCACTTGGCCAGCGTGGTGGACTATGGTCTGATACCCCTCGTATTGAAGGGAGGCCCGTGCCCAGCAGTGGGACGTTAAAAAGGCTAAAAACAATAAAAATAATAATAACAGTTGTAATGTCACGTTCAAATTAAAATTAAATATTTGAAATAAAATTGAAAATAGTGCAAAATAATAATTGAATGATAAAAGTTACATAGAGTCATTAAATTATGTTCATTTATTATAAGAAGACGTCGCACAAAAAATAATGTTATATGCAAATATATAAAACGCTATTTTTTCAGCGTTATTGCGTATTTAGTAGTTTTTCATTGACAGTGCTTATTTCAGTAGTTTTATTACCGTGAAGAGACTAGGAACTAAACTCCTTCCTATGTGCAAGTCCTTGAAAATATTGAAAAACAAAAATTATTTAAATAAAACTATCTTTTCGCGGATTTATTTTGATTTTTGGTTCCCGACGTTTTGAGTTCAAGTTTTTTGAATTCATTTTGTTATTTGTGGGTAGGCTGTCTGTAACAACTATATAATACCTTTGAGACATCTAACACTTTAGTCACTCCCGTGACCATGTGCGCTGTAAAGCATTCGAAACGTCGGGAAGCAAAAATCAAAATAAATCCGCGAAAAATCCGAAAAGATAGTTTTACTTAATGGCAAATATTCGCGTAAATCTAAGAAAGTATTATGTAAACAAAAATTATTTAACAGATTAACACTCTTCTGAGTTGACTATCGGAAGAGGTCAGTGACAAATTGTATTATTTTTATTTTTGTTTTAAAACTTTTGAGGCTGTCATGCAAGATGTCTAAATCATTACTTTTTAAGCACAGGTCATTGTAAGCTCTAGATTATAATCTATTCATTGGCGCATTTTTTTCCTTTATTTTTTATAATATATTATTTCTTTTTTATTTTCTGTGGTGTGTTCAACACCTCTTCGTTAGATTTAATTGATTTTGATTAGACAATTATATTTAATTTTATTATAATTTTGATAATTATATAATTATCACGTTACTGTTATATGTGTAAATATATATATTATGTATTTTTTACTCCTATATAATATGATATATATATATATATATATATATATATATATATATATATATATATATATGTATATAATGAAGTTTAATACATTTTTTTTAATGTTAGGAAATACATTCATACATACCACCTGTATAGAAGGTGGTTATGTGTAGTACTACCCACTAAAACCCAACAAAACTTCCCCTAATGGGGTGCTGAGATCACTTACGCACTCAACCACGACGCCCCAACGCGACCGTTGGCCTACCGAGACCACAAGAACCAAAGGCGTGCTTCTATTAAATCATGCTTAAAGCTTATCAAATTATATATACTATTCTTTATAGCACTTAAAAATAAATACAGTGATTAAAATACAATTTTTGTTAGCAAAGGTGGACTTATCTCTAAAAGAAATTCCAGCCAACGTATGTTAGTGCGAAATAGTGTTATAAAGCAGGCTAAAATCGTGCAGTAGTAGTCATATAAATAATATATAGATTTTATTTAGATAATTATTGTTAAATCTAAAATTTTACCATCATAACTTAATACATTAATATAAAAAAATATATAAAGTAAAAAAAAAAAATTTATTGCAAGAAAAAAACAGTAAAAACAAATATAATTAATAAGTTATCTTAAGGCATGGATATGGAGCTGATGCTGTTAAAATCAAAATCTCGAATAGTGCTGATTTTCAGCAACACCCATTTTACTAGAATATTAAAAAGGAAGTAAGGCAAAAATATCGTTCCTAAAGATAACCTCTAAAGAAATAAAAAAAACATAACACTAGCAATTTAACCCCGCACCACTCGGGTCCGTCCCCAACTTTAAATAGCTTAGAAACGCATAAAATATGAAGAAAAAAACTTTTTTTCCGCGCCAGGAACCTTCACAGGCGTATACACCCACCAGAGTTTCATCACAATCGGTTTAATTGTTTAGTAACGCATACAGGACAAACATACAAACATTCATTTTTATTTATTAACATCTATAATTTTAAAATTGTCATATTAATGTTAAATTGAATATTTTTTAACTCTCACTTTTTCTTTTATTTTAAGTAGGCAATACAAGCATATTATACCATTTTGGAATCCTTGTTATGAGCCCTTTAATTTGATACCTATATGCAGAAAAAGAAGATTAAAACAAATTTCTTATCAAACAATGAAATCCACCACAATATTTTTATGGCAAGCAGCCACCATATTTTTTTTTTATGTCACCTATCTAAGAACACTTGGACTAATGAGACGAATCTAACAATACCTTAATTAAAGAAATCCATCGAGTGGTTTGGAAGATATGAGTGAATAAAGAATATTACAAACAAACATACAAAGATAGGATGAAAAACATAACCTTTTTCTTGCGGGTAAAAAGAATATTTAAATCAGGCTAATAAATTTCTATTGTAGTACTAGTGTTCGCCCAGCGGTCTTAATTCGAGTACGATCATTATTGAAAATTGGAGAAAAACATATATGAATAAAATTTACTTATCTATATAAAAAATAACTTTCTCTATTTTTTTTATAGATAACACTAAAGCTATGTCAGTAGCTACTAAACAAAAAAAAAGAAGATCGTTTGACAAACAGATAAAGAAAATGTACTGAACTGTTTTGTCTTTGTCTATTTATATATAGATTAGTATATTGTTATATATATACAAACAGAAAAACAAACACTTCAGCTCTATATATTACTATACAACATTATAATAAATTGTTCGCTCGCACCACATCATCTCCCCGAGCTTGAGTTAAAAATGCAGTTATAAAGAACCGTTATTTTAATTTCATGTCATTACAAAAAGCTCATAATGGACATAATAAATAATAACAGTTATAAATGTGAAAATTTGTATGTATGTATGTATGTATATATGTTACTCCTTCACGCTGTAACTGCTGAATGGATTTGGATGAATTTTTGTTCACAGATAGAGTATGATCTGGAGTAACTGTAAGGCATCTCGCATCACTATATACGGCATATATTGACGGCACGTTTGGCTCAGTTTGTAGTGACTCTACTTTCTGTGCCAGCGGTCGCGGGTTCGAGTCCCGCTGGGGGCATTCATTTGTGTAATGAGCACAAATGTTTGTACTCCAGTCATGGGTGTTTATATTTATAACATGTATGTATTTAAAGTTATATATGTGTAGTGTATCAACTATCTAGTATCCATAACACAGGCCTCGTAGCTTACCATGGAACTAGATGGTGCTGTGTGTTAATGGCCCAACATATTTATTTATTTATTTATTTATTTATATTTGAGATTTTATTTCCATCAAGTATTCTCCGTCTTTAACTACATACGTCCTATTAACTACATCTTTTACTACATACATCCTATTTTCTATCTATATAAATAAAAATGAATGTTAGTATGTTTGTCCTCTATGCGTTCCTAAAGTACTAGTCTGATTGTGATGAAACTTTTTCAATTCAATTCAATTCAAATTGCCTTTTATGCGTTCCTAAACTATTCAAGCATAAGGACTAACACGAGTCAAGCGAGGGTAAGTAGCTAACTTTAAATAAAACTATCTTTTCGGATTATTTCGCGGATTTATTTTGATTTTTGGTTCCCGACGTTTTGAATGCTTTATAGCAATTATGGTCATGGGAGAGACTCCCGAAAAAATAGTTTTATTTAAAACTAGCGACTCACCCTTGCTTCGCTCGGGTTCGTCCCTAGATTGCTTCCCAAAACAAAATTAATTAATTCATTTGGTTTTAATTTGTTTTCGTGGTACCTTATTTTTTTCTAAAAAGTAGCCTAGGTTACTCCTTATTATAATATCAGCTATCTGTTTCGGAGATTAGCCGGAACAAATAGACAGACAGACAAAAATTTTAAAAATCGTGTTTTTCTTATAAGTACCGTATATAATTCCATATGCATTTAGTGTAAAGCCGTTATTTTGACATAACAAACAGACACTTCAATTTTATTTATCTGTATAGATGTCAAATACTCGCGTAAATCTAAGAAAGTATTACATCTATACATATAATAAAATTGTAACTAAGCCGAATCTGTACATTAAATATTTTTTTGAAAATCTTATTGAAATAGTTATTATTATCGATACAGAAGCCAAATCTATAGTTTCTAGAATTTTTGTCTGTCTGTCTGTCCGTCTGTCTGTCTGTCTGTCTGTCTGTCTGTCTGTTACCGCATCACGGGAAAACCACTGGACAGATATCTCTTCTGATCTCTGAGATAAACGTTAAAACGTAACTAGGGACGAACCCGAGCGGAGCGTGGGTGAGTTGCTAGTCATCTCTATATTATAAAAACACGCAAAATAGAGAGCGCAACCTATATCCTTTGTTTTTTGTTGGATACTTTGAATTAAAATTAATCGCATGGATTTTTTTTTATTTAAATTTTTGTTTTGTTGGTTCAACACCGCGTATGTCGATACGTAGTATTTCGTAATGGAAAAATTTGCAAATGTGTGGGACTCATTCTCAGAATGGTATTTAAAACAAAACAAAACTTGTTTTATTTTATAGTAGCAACTTTTTTCTTATATGTATTTTAAAAATAAAGGTTTTTTTTTTCAGATTTTTATGCTTAAATAGATAAACTACATTTTAAAGTTTAGTATAGACTAGCGACTCACCCTTGCTTCGCTCGGGTTCGTCTCTAGGTACGTTTTAATTTTTTTGAGCGAAACCCTAATTCTTCTTCTAAAATAAAAGTAGCCTAAGTTACTCCTTATAATATCAGCTATCTGCCAGTGAAAGTCCCGTTAAAATTGGTCTAGCTGTTTTAGAGATTAGCTGGAACAAACAAACAGACAGATAAAAATTAAAAAAAATGTGTTTTTCTTATCAGTACCGTATATAATTCCATATGCATTTAGTATAAAGCTGTTATTTTGACATTACAAACAGACACTTCAGTTTTATTTATCTGTACAGATTTCTCAGAGATGAGATATTTTACCAAAATTCATCAAAATCCGTCCAGTGGTTTTCTTGTGATATGTTCCCTCCCAGACAGACAGACAGACAAAAATTTTAAAAACTATAGATTCGGCCTCTGTATCGATAATAATGACTATTTCAATAAGATTTTCCAAAAAAATATTTAATGTACAGATTCGACTCAGAATTTTATTATATGTATAGAATACATCAGTTTCTTAAAGTACAACGTGTATTTTATATCAATAGAATTGACATTTAAAGTCAATAATTCTTTATTAAAACCTCTTTCGGTAAATTAGTTGTTTCGACAAATAAACACTAAGACGAGGACTTATGAAGTGTTTGACAGAAAAACCCAATACCTACATTAGTCTTAACCCGAGACTTAAACCCAGGTCCTCTGAATCTGCAACCGTACAAGCAAACTACTATACCAATGCGATATATTAAATAAAATAAATAATTAATAAATATGTTGGTACATTAACACACAGCACCATCTAGTTTCATGGTAAGCTACGAGGACTGTCTTATGGATGGATACCAGATAGTTGATACACTACACATACATAACTTTAAATATATACATATTATAAATATAAACACCCACGACTGGAGTACAGAAATTCGTGCTCATGACACAAATGACTGCCCCGCGGGTCTCGAACCCGCAACCACTGGCGCAACAAGTAGAGTCACTACAAAGCCAAACGTATCGTCAGCAATTATTAACCTCAAACCCAACATAACTCAATCAAAATCGACACAGCACAAACATGAATCATCATCGCACGCATTAAATCTAATGTGACAGGGGGTTTCCCATTTTCACTTCATATATTTGCTGTAACATAGTATTATTTTGCGTTTCGCCGTTCATACATCAGTACGCGCCGTAACCACATCGTGAGTGGACGTACTTTCGCGATTAATTATATTAGTTTTTAAACTTATTTTATTTAAGTGTTTATTGTGTTTAAAAAAAAATGAAAGGTCAAAGTAAAAGATTTGTGAACCACAAAGGAAAAGCTTACGACTTGGAAGTCAAAAAGGAGGAGAGTGTTGGATTTCTCGATTTGGTACGTCTTTTATTATGATTTAATTGGAAAATTGTGAGAAATTGCAAATATTTATGTATGTGTGTTCGATTGTAGTTAATTTTTTGTATTTAATTAATTTTTTTTTACTTTAAATAATAATGTTTTTAATGCGAAATATATTTTTGTTGTCATTAAACTCGTTGTCTTTATAATGTAGAGCTTTTATAGCTAGTTCGATGCTCGATGAGGGATGAGAATTTTTTTTTCTATCTACGTATTTCAAATAATTTTACAGTTAAATTGTTTAAATTCAAAGCTAAGTAAGTACATTTTCTACGATATGATTTCTTTAGAAAAGTTATTTATAGAAATATTGACAAACAAATATAATTTACTAAGTTTTTATCTATTTTATTGACGTAGAGTTATCACATTAAAGCTCAAAAAAGCTAATCACCTCTTTGACATTATTGAAGAAATCTCTTGATCCCATTATCAGTTAGTTACTTGTTTTATATACAATAGTACCTAATCAATCCATATTAATATTATAAATGTGAAAGTTTGTTTGTTTGTCCTTCTTTCACGTCGAAACAGAGTGACGGATTGGCGTGTTTTTTTGTGTGGAGATAGTTGGAGGGCTGGAGAGTGACATAGGCTTTGTACCGCGGGAGATTACCTCATTCCTACTATATATATATATATATATATATATATATATATATATATATATATACATAATTTTTTTTATAATTTTTTTAGGGACGAACCCAAGCGAAGGTGAGTCGCTAATACCTAATTATTAATTAATAAAAGAGTTTATATACTTTAAAATTATACTGAATTCAAAATCAAGTTGATTCATATTTTAATTACGGAAAATATGTACAATATGTACATACATATGTAAATAGGCAAAAACGAAAAAGTTCAGTAAGTTTTTCTTCTCTGTTTGCCAGCCAGTTTTTTTCAGCCAGTTTTTTTTTATTTTTCTTTACTAGCTTTTGACGAGCTTTGGTCTCTCTCTTAGCCTAGACTTATACCATTTCATTTGGGATCGGCTTAGCTCATCATTCTTTACCAGTTGTTTTAGTTCTAGCTCATCGAATCACTTTTTGCTTCAGTTCGTTGTTTTACAAACATCCTATCTTACAACTGTTGTTGAGTTTCTTGCCGGCTCTTCTCAGCAGAACTGCTTCCCGAGCCGGTGGTAGCTTCTTCACGGACTGACTATACTGACGCTCTTTGAATTATATTGACGATACAAAAGTACTTGTAATAAGTCTAATTGAATAAAATTTATTTCATTCATTCATTCATTCATCCAAGTGAGATGGAGTCTACCTCGCTTCTTTGGACCTGGATTTATGTAGAGGACTTGCTTAGTAATGTCTTCAGGCCTTCTCATTACATGGACACACCACCGTATGCGCGCTTATTGACAACAATTGATGAACACCTGTACCTACCTAAACTTTTTCTGTTTACTTAGTTTTAACTTATAATACACTAGCGACCCACCCTCGCTTCGCTTCGGGTTCGTCCCTAGACAAAAACAAATCTATCCCACGGGTACCGTACATTTTTCCGAAATGATATATAGCCTATAGCCTTCCTCAGTTAACGAGCTATTTAATGCAAAAAGAATTTTTCAAATCGGATTAGTAGTTCCTGAGATTAGCGCGTTCAACCAAACAAACAAACAAACTCTTAAGCTTTATAATATTAAGTATAGATAAATGTGCAAGCTGTGGTCTCCTATAAGTGAAGGAGCACACATATTGTAAGTTTTATTTATTTTTATGTTCTTAAGCGATGTAAAGTGTGTACCTTTTGTTGGAGGTCCTAAACAAAATAAAATAAAAATAAAAAATAAAAACACCGCCTATTGACGAGACGAATATGGTCCAATTTTAGACTCTAGTTTTCATTTTGTATTAGCGATTCACCTTCACTGCGCTCGGGTTCTTCCCTAGGTTGCTTACCCACACAAACTCTCATCCCCATTTTCACCCCCTTAAGGGATGATTTCCGTGATAAAAACTATCCTTTGTCCTTCCCAGGGTCTCGAACTATTTTTTTACCAAATTTCACCTAAATCGGTTCTGTAGTTTCGGAGCTTATTCGGTACAAACAAATAAATAAATATAAAAATCCATCCTCTTTATATTATTACTAGCGATACTATAGTAGCTTGGATATAGTAAAATAGATATAGTATGTTATCCTTAAGAGATAGACATACATATGCCATCGCGGACTTTTTTGTAGACCTTTTTAAGGTGTACAATACTGTAGTACATTATTTTGATCTATCTCGTAGGGTTCAACCAGCGTTTGCAATGTAAGCGCAAAAAAATGTGTTTATTTACGACATCACATTAGACACCTCTAAAATTATCAGTGTTTCTCTACTACATTATGCATGTATTATACATATAAACCTTTCTCTTGAATCACTCTATCTATTAAAAAAAACCGCATCAAAATCCGTTGCGTAGTTTTAAAGATCTAAGCATACATAGGGACAGACAGCGGGAAGCGACTTTGTTTTATGCTATGTATTGAATTATAGATGACCCTACACTTGATATGTATGCATAATAATAAGCCTCAAATAAATATGCATATATTCAAAATGAATTACTCGTTTTGCTAAAACGCTTCAAAACGTGTTTATCTGATAATTAATCTATACAGATAAATAAAATTGGAGTGTCTGTTTGTAATATTAAAATAACCGGTTCTTACTAAATGCATATGGATGTATACACGGTACATATACCAAAACAACATTTTTTACAATGTTTGTCTGTCTGTCTGTTTGTTCTGGCTAATCCCTGAAATGGCTGGACCGATTTTGACGGGACTTTCACTGGCAGATAGTTGATGTAATAAGGAGTAACTTAGGCTACTTTTATTTTAGAAGAAAAAATTAGGTCCCACGAAAAAATTAAAACCAAATTAATTAATTTTGTTTTCTGAAGCAATCTATAGACGAAACCCGAGCGAAGCGAGGGTATGTCGCTAGTATTAAATAAACAATTCTTGTATATATACAAGAATATGTATTATGTTTGTCTAATACATACATATATGTAATTTATTCCGTGTATCTCGAAAACGGCTGTAACGATTTGGATCAAATTTTGTATTTAGATAAGGTTTTGTTTTTTAAGTTTACTTATCTATGTATGTATGTAGGTATTTTCTGAAAAAAAAAACGCAATTTTTATATCTCTTTTGAAAAAACGCGATTATACGAAAAAATAAACGTCGGTCGCCCAGGTACATGACTCTCATCTGTTATCCTGCATGGCATGGGGTTTTTCTAGAATGTATTTTTAAAGTTTACCTTATCCATATTAATGTTATAAAGTTGAATACATTGTTTACTAGAGGTTCACCCTCGCTTCGCTCGTGTTCGCCCCCTAGATGATTCTTTAAATTGACATAACTTTTTTATTTAAGAACCGATTGAAATAAAACAAATACTAAATGTTAAGTGAAGATTAGCGCGCACAAACGCACAGACAAAGAGACAAACAGACAAAAAAACTAAAAATCATTGTTTTGGGTTCTATTGCGTTAATGAAGATCGCCAATAATAGTTATCAATTTTTCCGATATTTTAATAGTTATTCTATTACTAGCGGCTCACCCTCGCTTCGCTCGGGTTCGCCTCTAGGAAAACAAAAACAAACCTATCACACGGGAACCGCACATTTTTCCGGGATAAAAGGTAGCTTATGTGTTATTCCAGACTATAATCTTTGTGCCAAATTTCATCCAAATCCGTTCAGCCGTTCTGGCGTGAAAGAGTAACAAACATACATACATACATACATACATACACACAAACATACATACATACATACATACATACATACATACATACATACATACATACATACATACATACATACATACATACATACATACATACATACATACATACATACATACATACATTCTTACAAACTTTCGCGTTTATAATATTAGTAGGATAGTAGGATTCGGGGCATAGACAAATCCAAAAAATCAAACACCATAGAAATCAGTCCAGCCGTTCTTGAGTTATAAATGGTGTAACTAACCTGACTTTGTTTTATATATTACTAGCGACTCATCCTTGCTTCGCTTACGTTCGTCCCTAGTTTGATTCCCCATACAAATTTACATCCCCATTTTCACCCACTTAAGGGACGATTTCTGGGATAAAAAGTATCCTATGTCATTCCCAGAGTTTCAAACTATATTTTTACCAAATTTTCACATCATTTTTTTTCAAAATAAGTTAGATAAATTGTGTTTAAAAAACAAACAGGCAATTTTTAATTTTATTACATCATACCTAAGTATTTCCAACGCGCAATATAAACTAAGAAGATTTATAATTTATATTATGTTCCATGTCAGTACTGGAACACATTATTAAAGCCAGAATCTGTTATTTTATACAATATATACTAGCGAATTACCCCTTCTTCACTCGGGTTCATCTCTATATTCGTTTTAACAGTTGGTATTGATTTCTCAGAGATGAGATGTTTTCACGCACTAAAAAGTATCCTATATGTTGACCCGGATAACCAGCTGTCATTATACCAAATTTCATTAAAATCTGTCCAGTGGTTTTCTCGTGATGCGTTCCCAGACAAACAGACAGACAAAAAGTCTAAAAACTATAGATTCGGCCTCTGTATCGATAATAATGTCAATTTCAATAAGATTTTCCAAAAAATATTTAATGTACAGATTCGGCTTAGTTACAATTTTATTATATGTATAGAAGATAGATATAAACATTATATTTTCAATCTCATATACTGACATTTAGGAGCTAAGGATTAAAATTTATAATAAAATCACAAAAAAAAGTAATAAAATCAAACCGCACCATGTTAGGATCAAATTTGAAATGTCAAATCCCACGTGCAAAGAAATTTTAGAGCGATTCGGCATCGCTTTAAATATAATATATTCTAAATTCTAATGGCTTCTGCCTGTAGCTTTGTTTCCATCCAATAAATATTGTAAACTAGCGACTCACCCTAGCTTCGCTCGGGTTCGTCCCTAGGTACGTTTTAACGGTTAGTGATTCCCATACAAAATAAACAGTTCAGAACTTTTTGATTTTCCAGCTGTTTTTTTTTTTGTTTTCGCTAAATTTTTTTATATTTAAACCACCCCTGACACACCTCCAACAAAACAAAAAAGAATTATTCAAATCACTTCAGCCGTTTTTGAGTTTTAGCGAGACTAACGAACAGCAATTGATTTTTATATAAATATATGTGAAAGTTTGGATGGACGGATGTTTGTTACTCAAACACGCCAGAACGGCTGAACGGATCTGGATGAAATTTGGCTCAGAGATAGATTATAGTCTGGAATAACACATAGGTTAATTTTTATCCCGAAAAAATGTACGGTTCCCGTGGGATTTGTTTTTATTTTTCACAGAGCAAGCGATCGACTATCTATTCCATACTAACCGTTAAAACGATATTAGACAAATATTTTCCTCATGAAAGGTTATAAAATTAAAAAAATATATTTAATTATTTTTTTCGTTTCATTCGATAAATTCGTGTCGATAAAACGTCGTGAATAAGATATTCAGCCATTTATGAATTCACGCGTTTAAGTCCCGTAGTGTCATTATCATACAATTATGGAACGCGAAAATCTTAAAAGTTATAAAATCGTCCTCGTTAATAAAAATTAAGAAATCTATTTTGTTGACATCATCAAGTTTAGCTGTTCCCAAGTTGGTAAAGTGTAATCAAGGAGACCAACAAACAGACAGACAGACAATTCAATCTATACTATAATAAAACAGTAACTTAGCGAAATCTGTACATGAAATATTTTTTAAAAACAATGACTGTAACGTATTATGTATACGATATAGACCCCAAAACAATAGTTATTAATTTTTTTGTCTGTTTGTCTGTTTGTCTGTCAAAAAGTACTGAACCGATTTCAATTAAATTTTGTATAGTGATAGCTTATCACTCGAGTCAACATTTAGGATACCTTTTACTACAGGCACATTTTTCGTTCCCGCGGGAAAACGCAATGACTGGTTCTATCGAGTCGTCCTTAGAAGTTTATATGGCTAACGCTGGCTGAACCTTAAGAGATAAATCAAAACAATGTACTAGAAAATTGTAGGTCTTAAAAAGTTCTACAGAAAAGTTCTCAACGGTATATGTCTATCTCCTAAAGTACACTCGCTATAACTATTTTTATTAAATGATATTACTGTTTTCTTATACGAGTACGTTATCTATCTATACTATAATAAAGCAGTAACTTAGCGAAATCTGTACATGAAATATTTTTTAAAAACAATGACTGTAACGTATTATGTATACGATATAGACCCCAAAACAATAGTTATTAATTTTTTTGTCTGTTTGTCTGTTTGTCTTTTTGTCTGTTTGTCCGTTTGTCTGTTTGTCTGTTTGTCTGTTTGTCTGTTTGTCTGTACGCGTTTCACGCAAAAAGTAATGAACCGATTTCAACGAAATTTTGTGAACTGATAACTTATTACTCGGGTCAACATTTAGGATAACTTTTACTTTTGGAAAATCTTTGTTTCCCGCGGGAAATCGCAATAACTGGTTTTATCGAGTCCTCCTTAGGAACCCTCCGCTGGCTAAACCTAAAGACATACATCAAAACAATGTACTAAAAAATTGTAGATCTTGAAAAGGCCAACAGAAATATCTACAACAGTATATGTCTATCTCTCAAGGTACACTCGCAATACCTATTCTTATCTATACCTATAGCAAAACTAACTTAGTTAAATCGATGTGCGCGTTTCACGCAAAAAGTACTGAACCGATTTCAATTAAATTTTGTATAGTGATAGCTTATCACTCGAGTCAACATTTAGGATACCTTTTACTACAGGCACATTTTTCGTTCCCGCGGGAAAACGCAATGACTGGTTCTATCGAGTCGTCCTTAGAAGTTTATATGGCTGACGCTGGCTGAACCTTAAGAGATAAATCAAAACAATGTACTAGAAAATTGTAGGTCTTAAAAAGTTATACAGGGAAGTTCGCAATATTACATGTCTATCACCTAAGGTACACTCGCAATTACTATTTTTATTCACTACTCGCGACTCACAGGCTGACTTATCAACGTTTAGCTCAGTTCAGCAGTGAAACGTAACCTAGGGACGAACCCGAGCGAAGCGAGGGTGAGTCGCTAGTAACAAATAAAATTCAAGTTTTTAAATCAAACCATCGTACAAATTTAACCATGTAGAATTTTCTATCTATACTTTTATTATCATCATACCAAATTTCATCAAAATCTATCCAGTGGTTTTTTCGTGGTGCGGTCACAGATAGACAGACAAACATTCTGAAATTCGGATTCGACCTCTGTATCGATAATCCATATTAATATATAAATGCGAAAGTAACTGTCTGTCTGTCTGTCACCTTTTCACGCTTAATCCGCTGAATCGATTTAGACGAAATTTGATATGGGGATAGTTTGAGACCCTGGAAAGGACATAGGATAGTTTTTCCCCCAAAAATCATCCCTTAAGGGGGTGAAAAGGGGATGGAACTTTGTATGGGGAATCAATCATTTCTATCATTATAAGTATAGATAGAAGAAAGATGTGAAAGTTATTCCGTCCGTTACCTCTTCATGCATAAACCGCTGAATAGATTTTGATAAAATTTGGCAAGAACATAGATTGCATCCTGGGATCGGACGTAGGCTACTCTTGAAACCCGCTCCGCTTATCACGTGCATATAATATTAGTGTGGATATTTTTAGGCGAATGGTAACGCGCTCGCTTGGGAAACTGAGTGAAACGGGTTTAAATCCCGGGTATTGCACCTCTGATATTTTCATGTGCGAATCATTTCTAACATGATTACCACTTGCCTTACTGTGAAAGAAAACATCGTGAGGAACCCTGTATGTCTGAGAAAACCTAGCAAGTTTTCGAAAGACATGCTCAGTCCGCTCGCACTTGGACAACGTGGTGGACTATGGCCTGATCCCCCTCGTATGGAAGAGAGGTACGTGCCCAGCAGTGGGACGTTAAAAAGGGCTGAATACTTTTCAAATACCCTAAGTATTAGTACATACTCGTAATAGTTTTTCTTAAAGTCGTAGCCTGAGTTTTAGAAAGACCGCCATGATTTATGCGTACAAATAATTTACATATCAAAAACGATATAGGCTATATTTTATACTTGAAATGAAAGTGGTTTCGAGAACATCCGAGAAATTTTGAATTATCGAGCGAAATGAAGCTTGGGTTGCCATTTAAAAATAACTGAAAAAGTTATAAATATTCCAAATGGTGATGTTCGGAATAATTGGTTTATGTTATTATTTAACCTTGAAGCATGTTTACCATAATTTATTGGTTGGTTGCTTTTTTATCACGCCATTTAGTTTATAACACGGAAGAGAAAATATAATAATATAAATATTTGGATCTATAATCAATAAATTATGTCATCTACCACCTATAACTGTAGTTGTAACACCTTTCTAACGCCCCACAGCTGGGCGTGGGATTCTCTCAATACGAAAGATCAGGCCATAGTCCACCACACTGGCCAAGTGCCGAACAACTTGCTAGGTTCTCTCAGACATGCAGGTTTCCTCACGATGTTTTCCTTCACCGTAAGGCAAGTGGTAATCGTGTTGGAAATGATTCGTACAGACAACGAGTTCGAACTTGCTCCACATTATTACTTCAAGTATTATTACCATTTTTCGAATAGATCGAATAGAATAGAACCAAAAAGAACAGGTTTCTTGTTGAGACACCATGATTTTATACAGTTTGCTTATTTGTTTGTGTGTGTGTGTGTGTGTGTGTGTGTGTGTGTTTGTGTTTGTTGAGGTCGAATCTATAGTTTTTAGAATTTTTATCGGTCTGTCTGTCTGGGAACGCATCACGAGACTACTGGACAAATGTTGATGAAATTTGGTATGATGATAGCTGGTTATTCGGGTCGACATATTGAATACTTTTTACTGCGAGAAAATATTTCTGAGAAATCTATACTAAACGTTAAAACCTATTTTATTTATAAATTTAAAATCACGTTATTTTTAATTTAAAATTATTTCATTTGAGTTGCGATTATTATGCCGATTCCACACGTTTGCCATGCCTGGACAAATCATCACAAATTCAAACATGTGGGGAAGGCTTTTGGCTTAGCTTGTGTAGATTTGCCAATACTTGTCCGTTCCGATCGACTGTCGGCTTTTGTGTACAAATCAAAGGAAATTTGTAGTAAATGATTGTCCTTACATTTGTCCGTGTGTAGAGATTTGAAGTTTGTCGCAAATATCAACCGTGTAGACCCGGCATTATGATCCTTACTAAAATTTTTGCGGTTATCTATTACGGTAATCTACAAACGTGTAACACTCAAACAGACAAACGATTAATTATTATATATATCATATCTATTATCCTTAATAAATCAGGTTTGGTGAATCACATATCTTTTTTATTATTTTTGGTGGACCGGTTGTATTAAATGGCATTATATAAATTTTGTTTTTTCTTACTTTTATAGTTATATCTCTGTGCTTATACGCGTTAGACGATCACAGTCGATGACCAATTCTGATTGGTCGCAATCTTATAAATAAACTAGCGACTCACGCTCGCTTCGCTCGCGTTCGTCCCTAGGTACGTTTTCACGGTTAGCTATGTTTATACATAAATAGTAGCTTGCTACTCCTAAGGTATTCATTTAGATTATATAGCGATTTACCCTCACTTTGCTCGGGTGCGTACGCCGTTCGCGGATTTTGTTCACAATTTTATGGGTTTTAATTTTTTTTCGCGGAACCCTGATTCTTTTTCTAAAATAAAAGTATACTAAGTTACTCCTTATAACATCAGCTATCTACCAGTGAAAGTCCCGTCAAAATCGGTCCAGCCGTTTCAGAGATTAGCCGGAACAAACAGACAGACAGACAGACAGACAGACAAAAATTGTAAAAAAATGTTGTTTTGGTATATGCAGCGTGTATACATCCATATGCATTTAGTAAAAAGCGGTTATTTTAATATTACAAACAGACACTCCAATTTTATTTATCTGTATAGATTAGCGACTCACCCTCGATTCGCTCAGGTTCGTCGTTCGAATCCCGGTCGGATACAAAATCTTTTTTTTTTGTTTTTTTTTTTTTATATCTATTCAAGTTATTAGTTTTTTTTTGTTTTTAAGCCAAAAAAAAATTCCCTTGTGGCCAAAAACTCCGAGTGAAGCTAGGTCGCTCAGGTACTATATTTTTAGTTTGATTAATTTTAAGCAGAAACTCCATCTACGAGTAGAATATATAGTTTTAAAAAAGAATTTGAAGTTGACAAACATGTATATTATCATTTACCCGACTGTGGCGAAGCCCATAGGAGGGTTATGTGTTTGACCTCTATGTATGTATGTCCGATTCTATATTCCCTCATAACTACTTAACGGCTTAACCGATTTTGACGGTTCATACGTCATTCGATTTGTCTTGATTGCGAGTGCCATAGCGTACATAGATGTCATTAAAAATCTAAGGCACCAATTTGTGTGTATTCGTGTGTGTTTATGTGAAAAAAAAATTTTCGTCTTAATCAATCGAAAGGGGTATCAAAATACAGGTTTTTAGGGGGTGATTACAAAAATATACATATAACATACATATTTTAAATAAATAAATATAAATATATTGGGACATTAACACACAGCACAATCTAGTTCCATGGTAAGCTACGAAGCCTGTGTTATAGATACCAGATAGTTGATACACTACACATATATAACTTTAAATACATATATATTATAAATATAAACACCCATGACTGGAGTACAAACATTCGTGCTCATCACACAAATAAATGCCTCCAGCGGGACTCGAACCCGCGACCGCTGGCGCAGAAAGTAGGGTCAACAAACTGAGCCAAACGTGCCGTCAAATTTTAAAGTAATTTAGGATAACAAATTGTTAAATAAAACTAAAAATATATAACTGGCCAAAAATAAAAATCTGTTAATAAAAAATTATTTATAAAAATAAAAAACCCGACTGCAATCAAGGTGAATTAAAAAGATGAGAACAAGTTTATGAAAGAACATAGTATTATGCAGTCGGAGACATACATACACACAGCTGTTATAAAACATGTACATAATATGTCTGTCTCCGACTACATAATACTGTGATCCCTAATCAACTTGTTCTCATATTTTTAGTTCCCTTTTTACACAGTCATGTTTTTTTTTATTTTTGTAATTTAAAAAGTAATATCCAAGAATGTCTTGATGCTTCAAACGAGTATTATAACCGGATGATTCTTACAAACAACTAGCGACTCACGTCCCTACAGTACGTTTTAACCGTTAGCATAGATTTCTCAAAGATGAGATATTTTCCCGCAGTAAAAAGTATTCTATATGTTGACCCGGATAACCAGCTATCATCATACCAAATTCCATCAAAATCTGTCAAGTTGTTTTCTCACTCTCAGACAGACAGCCAAAAATTCTAAAAACTATATATTCGGCCTCTGTATCGATAATAATGACTATTTCAATAAGATTTTCCAAAAAAATATTTAATTTACAGATTCGACTCAGAATTTTATTATATTATAGACGTCTACCACATTGTATAATAGGTAAATAAATAATATACGAGTATGTTAAAAATGTTAAAAGAGCAGCCATTTTTTTGTCTCGCTCTTACTAAGAAGACCGCATTCCAAGTTAGTATTAGCTCTTCCACCTCACTATAAAGGCTAGTATAGACTTTTGATCAAACTAGTTTATTCAAAAGATATTAAATTTTGTTATTCATATTAATATTATTCTTAATACGGACTTTGTACGTTGTTTATGTCACAATGAAATGGCTGGCCCGATTTGCATGAAACGTAATCTAATGGACTATGACCCGGATTTGCCAAAAGATGGCGCTACCTGTTTGTAATGTATACTAATATTATAAAGAGGAAGGATTTGATTGTTTGTTTGTTTGTTTGCACCGAATAGGCTCCGAAACTATTGAACCGATTAAGATGAAATTTGGTAAGAAGATAGTTTGAGACCCTGGGAAGGATATAGGATAGTTTTTATCCCGGAAATCATCCCTTAAGGAGGTGAAAATGGGGATGAAAGTTTGTATGGGGAATGAACCTAGGAATGAACCCGAGTGAAGCGAGGATGAGTCGCTAGTATTTTATATACAAAAACATACACGATTGATGCGAGGATAAGTTGTTTTTTTTTATAGCTTACTCGTATATGAAGACACGTTTGGCTCAGTTTGTAGGGTTACTTGCTGTGCCACCGGTCGCGGGTTCGAATCCCACTGGGAACATTCAATTGTGTGATGAGCACGAATGTTTGTACTCCAGTCATGGGTGCCTATGTTTATAACATGTATATATTTAAAGTTATATATGTGTAGTGTATCAACTATCTGGTATCCATAACACAAGCCTCGTAGCTTACCATGGAACTAGATGGTGCTGTGTGTTAATGTCCCAATATATTTATAGCTGACATGGTATACATACCTTTATAGAATAAAATATACCTATATATATTTTGTTACTCGACTGCGACGAAACTCAGAGGAGGGTTCTGTGTTTGACCTGTATGTATGTATGTCCGACCCCATATTTCCTCGTAATTACTAAACGGCTTTGTAATTAATAAACCGACATTGATGATTCATACGCTGTTAGATTCGTCTTGATAACGCGAGCGACATAGGCTATAAAGACACCATTAAAATTCAAAATGGCATAAACGGCGCCGTTCAATTGGCGGCCTGAATGACATTCAGCCATCAATCAAACAGCTAGGCGAATAACTTAGAACGATAACGTTGAACTACTTACCTAGCCTAGTCATTTACATTAAAGTCGTTTATATATTTTTAATTTAATATTTGGATTCTTCTAAAACATTTTTTTTCTGAAAGTCCTATCCGTTTTTGGCATTATGGTCTCAATTCTAACCTAACTTAACCTACCTATCCTTTTTGCCGAGTAAGCCATACGATATACTTATTGTTTACTTAATTACTTTACATAAATAAAGAATTCTCAAGGAGGGTTGGTGTCAGGCAGGCGGCCGATCTCCCCGTCCTCCCCTCTCCCCCCAACGTGCGCTTGAGGTTTTGTTGGATTTTAGTGGGTAGTATTTGCTCCTCTAGCCGGCGAGTCCCACATAACCACCTGTATATCTACAGGTGGTATGCGTATATGCATAAAAAAAGACGGCCGATTGTAAAACTTTTATCAAAACCTATCAGCAGTACGGAAGCCGTAATGCTTCGACCTCAAGTGATTGGGAAATGGGTAGGGAGATGATGATGACGGAATAGAGAATTCTCAAAATATAAATATTTAATATATTTTCATCACACGGTTACCTTGTTCTATGAACGGCCTAAGCATCTGCCAGCCTATTCATGAAATGTTGTATTCCTACGACTGGATATCTTTCAGGCCGTTAGTTAAACTGCGCCGTTTAGTTAAAAGACTAGGCTGTTAATCGAATGTCTAATTAGGCTAGTTGGCTACGACATATAGTTGTATATGTCGTAGCCAACTAGCCTATTACACTACTTTAAAGGTTGCTTTAAAGTAGTGTAATAAAACAATTTTATTAATAACTAGCGACTAACCCTCACTTCGCTCGGGTTCGTCCCTAGGTTGCTTCCCAAAACAAAATTAATTAATTAATTTGGTTTTAATTTTTTTTCGTGGCACCCTATTTTTTTTTCTAAAATAAAAGTAGCCTAAGTTACTCCTTATTACATCAGCTATCTGCCAGTGAAAGTCCCGTCAATACGGTCCAGCCATTTCAGAGATCAGGTGGAACAAACAGATAGACAGACAGACAGAAAATCATACCTAAACTTTATAGTCTTTATTAGATTGTATACAATAATGTAGGACTAATATGTGACTCATTGCTTCCGATAAACACTAATTAATTATATTGAATGATAATTATAATTAATTAAATTTTAAGTTTTACTTTCACTATACTAATTAATTAAGAATTGTTATAATGTTCTGAAATCGTGCGTTTTATCTGTTTTTCATTGTTTTCTTACCCTCGTCCTAATTTTATTTGGGGTCGGCGCAATATATGTTATTGTTCGACTCTACTCTATTATTCGTCAATTCACTGCTTGCTTCCTTTCTAGCCATATCCTCTTTCGCACAGTCCATCCATCTTTTCTTTGATCCTCCGTCGATCTTATTTGGTTGTCTATACAGATAAATAAAATTGGAGTGTCTGTTTGTAATATTAAAATAACCGCTTTTTACTAAATGAATATGGATGTATACACGGTACATATACCAAAACAACATTTTTTACAATTTTTGTCTGTTTGTCTGTCTGTCTATCTGTTTGTTCCGGCTAATCTCTAAAATGGCTTTACCGATTTTGACGGGACTTTCACTGGCAGATAGCTGATGTAATAAGGAGTAACTATGGCTAATTTTCTTTTAGCAAAAAAATTAGGGTCCCACAAAAAAATTAAAACCAAATTAATTAATTAATTTTGTTTTGGGAAGCAACGTAGGGACGAACCCAAGCGAAGCGAGAGCGAGTCGCTAGTAAACAATAAAATAACCCACACTAAAAATACAACAAAAAAAGAAAGCCAGGGTGGAACATTCCAAATAATTCCATATACACATACGTTATTAGTTATTTTTAAATATTTTTTCCATTAATTACGTAAAAGGTGGGTTTTTACCGTTAATTGAAGTATTATTATCATTTACATATTAGTCTAATAAAGACAAAATCTGAGTCACATTATAATGTTATAATAAAAAACCTGTATGGGGTTTTCGTTGGATGTGTTGTTATAAATGAAAAAGTTTGTATTATATATGTATGTTTGTTACATGCTTTCTTGTTAATTTTTTTTTTTCTTCTCTTCTTCCAAATTATTGAATGACAATAGACAAAATAGACAAACAAAAACAAATCTATCCCGCGGGAACCGTACATTTTTATGGGATAAAAAGTAGCCTATTTGATATTCTGATGTATGAATTATATTATTGTATAGTTTCATTAAAATCCAATCAGTAGTTTTTGTGTACTAACCTGTATAAGTAATTATAGTCTTTTAACTATCCCACGGGAACTCTTTAATTTTCCGTGATAAAAAGTATCTAAAATGTTGACCGGAGATATTAGGTACCACCATGCAAAATTTCATTTAAATCGGTCCAACAGTTTCGGAGATTAGCCTTGGCTTAACTTAGGCTATTTTTATTTTAGAGAAAAATTTAGGGTTCCGTTTTAAAAAATTAAAACGTACCTAGGGACGCACCCAAGTGAAGCAAGGGTAAGTCTCGCTTGTACTTTATAAAAGAAAAACTTATTAGGCGAACAAAATTAATTATTATGGTCTCAATACTCCCACACCACTTTTAAAGTTATAATTTTTTTTATTAGGGAAGTCATCAAACTAAAAGGGCAACACTTATCAATAAAATGGGTAATAAATGGGTTTTGATTATTTCCTCCACACATAATATATCTATTTATATATAACATCTTAACTTGATTGCTTCTTGTGAAAGAAACTTATCATTCTATTATCTACTAGTGATTCACCCTCGCTTCGCTTCGGGTTCGTCCCTAGACAAAAACAAACATATCCTACGGGAACCGTACATTTTTCCGGAACGATATATAGCTTATAGCCTTCCTCAGTTAACTGGCTATCTAATGCAAAAAGAATTTTTCAAATCGGATTAGTAGTTCCTGAGATTAGCGCGTTCAAACAAACAAACAAACTCTTCAGCTTTATAATATTAGTATAAATTAGTGTAGATTATAAATACAATAGGTACATAGGGAAGTACGCGACTAAAGCGAGGATAAGTCCCTTTATGATATAGCGATGTCAAAACATGTATGATTCATACAAATCCACAAACAAAACGAATTACCCTTCAATTAAATATGTGACATAACTAAGCGCTTAGATATTTTCACGTTGCAGATGAATATATATCGCTTTATTATGATAAATAATGTAATTTAGGAAGTAGGCAACTCGAAAAGAATTAAAATATATATTATATATACATATATTATATTTAAATTATAAATTTTAATACTATATTCTTCCCGATTTTTTCAGCATTTTGTAATAGATCCCTTATTTATTAAGACGTTATATGTTTTTGAACAATTTTTGCTATTAACATGTATGTCTGTATGTTCCTTTTTATCCATCCTTACTAATAAACTTCGAAATATTTTTAAAAAGATCGTTTGTTTGTTTGTTTGTTTGTGTATTAAGTTTTCATGCGCAAAAGCGCTAAACCAATTTTGTTGAATTTTGGTATAGAGATAGATTGAACGTTGGATATCTATACAGGTAAATAAAATTGAAGTGTCTGTTTGTAATTTCAAAAAAACAGCTCTATACTAAATGTATATGGAATTATATACGGTACTTATAAGAAAAACACAATTTTTAAATATTTTGTCTGTCTGTCTGTTTGTTACGGCTAATCTCTGAAACGGCTGGACCAATTTTAATGGGACTTTCACTGGCAGATAGCTGATATTATAAGGAGTAACTTTGGCTATTTTTATTTAAGAAAAAGAATTAGGGTTTCGCTCAAAAAAATTGAAACGTACCTAGGGACGAACCCGAGCGAAGCGATGGTAAATCTCTAGTAGTGTATATTATTGCAAAATCAACAACAATTTAAAGGGGTGTATTTCTAACAGAGGTGATTTCGCGAGGTTGCGTTACCATAGAGTATGTTAAATCTATAGAAATAGTACGTTACTTGTTGAATATAAGCACCCTTACATTATATAAATATATAAGTAACTCTGTCTGGCTGTCTGTTGACTGTCTGACTGTGTGTGACTGTTACCTTTGCACACTTTACTAAGTAGATTTCGATGACACTTTGCAAGTACGTAGATTGCATCAAGAGGACACAAATAGGATCTCATCCCCACTGTACACTGAAAACTGTTTAAAAATAATATTTGGGACTACAGCTATGTCGATATATGTATGTTTGTCACGTAGATTTGGTAGTGTCTCACCTGATTTCCTTACGACATTAGCACATACGTCTTTTTTGAAATTAGTGCCTTTACTATGTTGGTAGTTGTTGAAAATAATTTCGGGAAAATTATCAAATCCATCAATAATTAGAAGCTACTCGTACTAGCGACTTACTCTCGCGTTCCTCTGATGCGTCGTTTTAATTTTTGCACAGAACCCTGATTCTTTCTCTGAAATAAAAGTAGCCTAAGTTACTTCTTATAACTTATAAATAGTTTTTTTTTTCTTATTAATGCCATACGTAACTTTCATATGCATTCAGTCAAAAGCTGTTATTTTAACATTACACACAGACACTTCAATTTTATTTATCTGTATAGATTATTCCCTTGGGTTTCATTCAAACAAGTTTAGAAGAAAAATAAGTTTGAAGTTATAATCCAGACTTTTCAAACCCTAAAAGACCTAGGGGTGTAAATTTGATACGGAAACCTGGTGAGAACCTTTTAAAATATTTGAACTTATGTTATCGGGGGTAATTACCTGTCGACGTGAAGGATTTCACGTTATAGCGTGTTTCATAAAACTAGCGGTTAGGGTCAAGTCCTGGGAAACTGACGTCTATTGTATCTTTATTTATCAAAATCTATCAAGGTCATTCAATTAATTATTAAAAACCTTACTTTTGTTTTCAATTCACCTTCAGTGTTAGTTGTATTTGTAAAAATTATTGAAATACACTGGGTCGCGGGTTCGATTATGATAACTAGTATTCACCCAGTGGTCGAAATTCGACCATAATCATTATAGATAATTTAAAAAATATGTATTAATATTAAATATAAAAAAAAATATGAAGTCATCGTACTAATATTATAAATTAGCAGAACCCGCGGCTTCGCTCGCGATCAAACTACGAAACGAAATTTCATAAAAATATGTTCAAGGTATAAAAAGTTTCATACAAACTTTTATCTCCTATTTCACCCCCTTGGGGGTTGAATTTTGAAAATTCCTTCCTTAGTGGATGCCTTCGTCATATGAGGAATTCTTCCTGTGGGATAGATTTGTTTTTGTCTAGAGACGAACCCGAAGCCAAGCGAGGGTGAGTCGCTAGTAATATATGAATAAAAAACAAGTTTTTTTTATAAACAATAGTTACTAAACAAAAAAAAAAGAATATCGGTTGACATTTTTGTTTTCCTTTCCCTTCCGTTCCCTTCTGTTGAAGGGAAAAAGATACTGAACTGATTCGTCTTTGAAAAAAAAGAACATTTTACCCGTCTACATATTATGATCTATTGTAAGCATACTAGGTATTTGCGGTGACTTTGCTTTATATATTCTTGAACAAAAAACGTATAAAGCAAGGAGCTGAAATGTCATTAGTTCTATTCCACTGACTGAAATGAAGGTTAGCTGAGTTTTTAATTCAGATATTTATGTAAAGTCTGTACTAAAAAAAATACAATTAAATTAAATATAAATAATAAATTTAACAATTGAAATTAAAAAGATATAAAAAATAATAAGAAAAAAAAAATTAATTATTGCACTATTTTTTGTGAACGTGTGTATGTCTGTTAGTACTTGAAAAACTACTACTTGACTGTCTGACATTTACAAAATTGAAAACTTTTTTCGGGAAACACCAAAAAAAACTTTTTGAAATTAATTATATAATATTAATACAACGTCTGTCGGTAAACTATATATTATAAATAAATAATAATAATAAATATATTGGTACATTAACACACAGCACCATCTAGTTCCACGGTAAGCTACGAGGCTTGTGTTATGGATACTAGGTAGTTGATACACTACACATATATAACTTTAAATGCATACATATTATAAATATAAACACCCATGACTGGAGTACAAACATTCGTGCTCTCACACAAATGAATGCCAGCGAGACTCGAACCCGCGACCGCTGGCACAGCAAGTAGGGTCACTACAAACTGAGCCAAACGTGTCGTTGGATAATAAACAAAGTATGGATATATCATTAGTGTAGATGGAGATAAAAATCAAATCAATTTAATTATTCAATAAAGGCTGAATGAAGACTGTATTGTTTCTTTTACTAATAACATGGAATTATGTTCAAATACAGTATTAATGTACTATTCATAAATAATTAAGATTTTATTAAGCACTAGCTTCTTCCTGCGGTTTTGTCTAGATTTTTGAAGTTATGCTTCTTTTGGGACGTTTGGAAAAAAATATGAGAGTAAAATTTTTACAATGCTCGCGCACAGCGACAGCCAAAAAGCGACGTGATGAAGTTAGCTGATAACTGTTGGTTGATGTATTTTTATTTTTTGTTGTTTTTTTTTTTGATATTTTAATTTATTTCAGATAGATTCGTGCGTGTACAATTTCAGAATCAATGTTACGAAAAAAAAGCTGAACAAAACTATGATATCGGGTGGACTTTAAGAGTCTGACCAAATACCATATGAATTAGCCACTAAGGAAAATAATCTTGAAAGTTTATATGATACGGGGGCTGCATTACAATTTGCCGATGGGAAATCCAGACTATACTATACAATACTTGTTGTAATAATTGTTGTTTCTTTTTTTTATGTTATCTTTATAAATGACTAGCGACTCACTCTCGCTTCGCTTCGGGTTCGTCCCTAGACAAAAACAAATCTATCCCACGGGAACCGTACATTTTCCGGGACGATATATAGCCTATAGCCTTCCTCAATTAACGGGCTATCTAATGCAAAAAGATTTTTTCAAATCGCATTAGGAGTTCCTCAGATTAGCGCGTTCAACCAAACAAACAAACTCTTCAGCTTTATAATATTAGTACAGATTAATCTGAGTGTAAATACAAAAGCAAGTCCTGTTTGTCTGTTTGTTTTAAACTATATGTCAATAGATAACTCGAACTATAATATCTATAAGGAAAACCATTTTATATCATGCATTTCTATATAATTTATGCCTAAAAGTATACGAGTACAGAATAAAATAATGTATAGGTACAGAAATGGTATCAATAAAAAAATCCCCGCATAGTTTTGTTCTCAGAAAAAATATATACGGGTTAAACATTCCGTATGTTTTGACGACAATTGATATTTCTGGGAGTTTCCTCAAAGTGCGTTTAATTAACATTCATGTGATGATTTGATGACACGTTTGGCTCAGTTTGTAGTGACCCTTGCTGTGCCAGCGGTCGCGGGTTCGAATCCCGCTGGGGGCATTCATTTGTGTGATGAGCACGAATGTTTGTACTCCAGTCATGAGTGTTTATATTTATAATATGTATGTATTTAAAGTTATATATGTGTAGTGTCAACTATCTGGTATCTATAACACAAGCCTCGTAGCTTACCTTGGAACTAGATGGTGCTGTGCGTTAATTTCCCAACATATATTATTTATATATGTGATAATAAACAAAACCTGTTAAGAGCGAGTCGAACTCGCACACGAATGGTTCCGTACCATCAGACAAAATACAATATATACAACTGTACT
Organism: Fabriciana adippe; assembly: GCA_905404265.1. Taxonomy (NCBI): domain Eukaryota; kingdom Metazoa; phylum Arthropoda; class Insecta; order Lepidoptera; family Nymphalidae; genus Fabriciana; species Fabriciana adippe. Next base: position 7,777,733 of record FR990010.1, on the reverse strand, counting down.
CATCTTTTTTTGTTAGCACCTTTCGTTTACGGAACCCTAAAAAACCAAATCGAATGAGACTAAAAACAAATACAGAATACTGTTTGAAACAAGTTGTTTAGGAATGTTGGACTTCACGCGATAGCAAGAGGAAAACGACTTTAAACCTAATATTACACTGTAAATGGCGGTCTTTATACAATATTTTGTCTAAAATAATTATTACAATGTATACTAATATTATAAAGAGGTAAAGTTTGTGAGTTTGTGACAGTGTTGGGGGTAATATCTGGATCTACTGAACCGATTTAGATGGGTAAGAAGATAGTTCGAGACCTCGGGAAGGACATAGGATACGTTTTATCCCGCAAATCATCCCTCAAGGGGTGAAAATGGGTATGAAAGTTTGTATAAGGAATCAAGTTAGGGACGAACCCGAGCGAAGCAAGGGTGAGTCGCTAGTTATAAATAAAAATATTTAAAATACTTCTTAATTAAAAAGTTACACTAACTGATGATTTTACAAGTTTTATTTTCACATTAAGCGTGCAAACATGCTATATTGTATTGAAATTGTAATTTTTTTTATACCGCCTTTATTTACAATAAAATAAATTACTCATACACTTAATTATATATACAAAACAAATGTACACTCAATTATTACTGTGCAAGTCATGTCCGCGTGGAACAGTGGCAAGAATGCTAGCCGCATTCCCCCGCTGAATGGCAATGCCGATTCTTTGGGCGACGAACGAGCCAGCTCTCCTGTCACCAGTAGTCAGTAGAGGCGATACGACGAGGTGTTATGTCTTTTAAGAAGTGTTTAGCACTTTGACTCCATGGGCCAAGGGTTTCTACAGCAAATGGAATAAAAATATAATTTTGACTAAGAGAGGCGTATTAACTTAAGTAGTTCAGCCATCTCCGCCGCGGCTCCCACTTTAGACGCCGTCTCCCTGACATGGGACGGGGCCAATGTGTCAACGCATGTAGCGTCCCACAACAGGGCCCGTCCCCTTTCCCAGGGAACCAGCGACAGGCCATCAGGTCTCTTACCATCATCTCGACTTATTCCAGATGGCTCGATATGAGCAGGAAATTGTAATCTATATAACATCTTGTCTAAACCCTTATTACTCTCTCTATAGCTAAATTCGCGATCGCATTTGAACTGGAACTTCGATTGTTTCAGTAAAACCCCTAACAAAGACGACTTTCTACAAACGATGTCGCTAGTAGATAAGTCAGCCATATACATACTCGTATATATAATACATTTTACGTTTCTATGAATCATAGCTATTTGTCTGAGCGAGAATGAAGTAAATTAATTCATTTTTAATTGATGGAGGCACTTCGTAATTATATAACATGGTGGTATACGTTTATGAATATTAATGGTATTTTATAATAAATATTTATAAACAACTTTTATCATGAATATTTTATTTTTATTTTATTTATTTATTAGGAAGCCTACGTTATATACTAAGAATACATTTCTTAAATAAATATAATTATATATAAAAAAGTGTTACAAAGTATATCACAATTACAGGCTAACTTAACATGCAAACAATAATTGATGAACTAATAAAAAGGTTGTTGCTCACTTATGCTCTAAATAAAAAAAAAAATCAATTAAATAACAAAATTTCTGTGAAAAAAAGTTTCAACACAAAAATATAACTAAATTTTGACATAACATAAAAATCTTAAATACATAAGTAGAAAACAATTTTTATACACTATACTATGATCACATCAAAACAAAAAAAAAATGGGGGAAAAAATATAAAAACTAAAACAATAATTTACTTAGTCAAAGTTATTAGGGGGTTATTGACGTAAGTTCATAAAGTAATTTTTGAGTTTAGCTTTATAGCAGTGTAACGAGTCATAAAATATATCAAAGTCATTTTTTGGTAAGTTATTATAACATTTTTCAGCTCTGTTTAGTGGGGCATTTAAACCTAAATTCGTTCTCGAAAACTGACATTTAAAACTTTGAGCGTTAGCTGTTACTCTTGCATTTGGTTTAGGAGTAATAATATTAAGTTCTTTTAAAATTCTAGGGCAATCAATATTTCCTGAAATTATTTTGTGTAAAAAGCAGAGATCAGCAATATCCCTGCGATGAATTAGTTTCATTATTTTATAATGCCGTAATAAATCATCATAATTGCTTACTTCATTATTAATTCGATCTTTGTAAGATAAAAACTTTAAGAATTTCTTTTGTATTCGTTCTATTCTATTTTTATGCGTGTGATAATATGGATTCCAAGCTATTGTACAATATTCTAACTTACTTCTTATTAATGAATTAAATAAGATTATTAATGTACTAGATTTTTTAAAGGCTTTAGTAGTTCTAATTATAAATCCTAATGTCCTTAATGATTTGTTTACAGCATCATCTATATGTGGAATAAAACTCATCTTTGCATCAACAATAATACCCAAATCTCGTGTTTATATATATTATATATGTTCGGGTTCGTCCCAAGGTTGATTCCCCATACAAACTTTTGTCTCCATTTTCACCCCCTTAATGGGATGATTTCCGGGATAAAAAGTATCTTATATCCTACCCAGGGTTTCAAACTATCTTCTTACCAAATTTCATCTTAATCGGTTCAGTAGATCCAGAGATTACCCCCTACAACCTTACAAACTCACAAACTCACTGGCTACACTACACTAAGCTACGAGGCCTGTTTTATGGATACCAGATAGTTGGTACCCTACACATATATAACTTTAAATACATACGTATTATAAATATAAACACCCATGACTAATACAAATTGTGCTCACCACACAAAAGAATACTCCCAGCAAGACTTGAACCCGCGACCGCTGGCACAACAAGTAGGGTCACTACAAACTGAGCCAAACGTGTCGTCGAATTTATAATAAAACTGCGAAAAACAGCTAAGTTAGTGGACTCTACATGTCTTACGAAAACAAGTTAGGCTTTCTCAGACATGCAGATTTCGACATCTTCACGATTTTTTCTTTCACTATAATGCGTTTGGGAATCCCCTTGTATACTCAGTGAAAAAAGGCAGTGGTAGCCCAGTGATAACGCGCTCGCTTGGGAAACCGAGTGAAGCGAGTTCAAATCCCGGGTCTCGCACCTCTGATATTTTCACGTGCGAATCATTTCCAACATGATTACCACTTGCCTTACGGTGAAGGAAAACATCGTGAGGAAATCTGCATGTTTGAGAAAACCTAGCAAGTTTTCGAAAGACGTGTGAAGTCCGCCAATCCGCACTTGGCCAGCGTAGTGGACTATGGCCTGATCCCCCTCGTATTGAAGGGAGGCCCACCCTCAGCAGTGGGACGTTAAAAAGGACTGAATACAATACTCTGCGAGATTTTAAAAAAGGACTGACACAAACTATCACAGAAACAGCTTAAGCACTAATCGAACCTGCTACATTTAATTTTATATACAATTCTTTTAGACCTGCCTAGAAATATTATTGCGCTCATACAATTGAACGTAGACGAACTATTTACAAAGTACCATTTATATCATATCATCGTCAATTATAACTTCCAATGTGTTATTAATTGGATATTTCAGTAGGTTTTTTTCTACATGTATATAAAAAAATCGAAAAGACTGACATGTTTACGTTTTTATTGGTTTCTAGCAGAACCCGCGGTTACGCCCGCGGTCATTCTACAATAAAACTCTTAAGCTTTATGTTATAAAGCGATGTATGTATAATATATAATACTAGCAGAACCCGCGGCTTCATTCGCGCTAAAACTACAAAAAAAGACTCTAAAAAGGTAGGTTTCATACAAACTTTCATCCCCTATTTTAGCCTTTTATGGGATGAATTTCGAAAAATACTAAAACACGTATTAATTTAATTGTATTGAAGAGCATTAATACCAAGATTCAAGTAATTCTGATCATGTTTTTTTGGGTTGTATTATAACGTGTTTTCCCGTGAGAATGAGATAATCTCCCGCAGTAAAAGGTAGCCTATGTCACTCTCCAGCCCTCCAACTCTCTCCACACAAAAAGATCACGCCAATCCTTCATTCAGTTTTGACGTGAAAGAAGGTCAAACAAACAAACAAATACACTTCCACAATTTATAATATTAGTACGGATTGTTCTTACAAAAATACCAAAATTGTAATTAAAAAAATGGGGGGTGGAGGTAGCAGGGTGAAAATACTTTACGAACTATTCTCAAACCTACCAAACATACGAAAAAAAAAACATTAAAATCGGTCGAGCCGTTTCGGAGGAGAACGACTACAAACACCGTGACACGAGATATTTATATATTAGATGTTTCAAATGTCGATATTCACGAATTTAACTTTATATATATGAATAATATTTCGATGTGCGTTCGTTCGTAATTCTCCTAAACGGCTTGACCGATTTTGATGATATTTTTATTTACTTATGGGATCACCTGAATGGTTCTTAGTGACAGATGCTATTGAAGACATATTTTTTTTTTTTTTAAAGTAACACTGACTTTAAAATTTAAAAAAATACTAAAATTATATCAATCCTACGGTTTGAATTGAAAGTTATCAAAGATATTGTAAAATACACACAAAAACTCAGACGAATCTCGTTAATTTGAATATGTTATTGATAAATATTTAAAAAATATATATATCTATATACATGCAGAGTATAAACATAGAACAATAACTATACTTTATGTAAATGAGTATTTACTTATAAGGAGGTAAATAATTTTGCAGCTGTGAGGAAAAACATGTAGTATACACGTGGGCATATTTTAATTATTTGTAAAATGGCAACATTAACAGTTATCCTACTAATATCAATAACTACTCTAATTAAAAAAAAAAATAAAGAGTGCGTGTATGAATGTGTACACGCGCAAGAAGTAAAACTTCTGTAGGTTATCGGTACTCTTTATGAAAATCAATTTATGTTTTAAATAATTAGAATACGTGAGATACTAAAAATATCGCATATTAGGCATATTACAATCATATATTTATAGAATAGCATTTAAGGAAAGAATATAATATTACATATCATTTGTCGGACAATAACAACGGTTACCATGGCAACAAACGTACGTACATTTTTTCGTAACGCATTCACCAGCTTACCGTCCAAGTCAAGCGTGCGTAAGGAAGTTTTACTTTAAAAGGTAATTAAAAAAAAATTAAACCAACTACGTACAGTAAAAAACTTCCAGGCATTACAATAGATACCTAATCAGATATTTTCTAAGTAGGTACCAGCCAATGCGAAGCAAAACAAATCTAATTAGAAATTGTATAATTATATCATTAATTGATGTATAATATTTTAACTATAATTAGAGTGACGACACGTTTGGCTCAGTTTGTAGTGACCCTACTTGCTGTGCCAGCGGTCGCGGGTTCGAATCCCGCTGGGGACATTGCACGTGATGAGCACGAACGCTTGTACTCCAGTCATGGGTGTTTTTATTTATAACATGTATGTATTTAAAGTTATATATGTGTAGTGTATCAACTATCTGGTATCCATAACACAAGCCTCGTAGCTTACCATGGAACTAGATGGTGCTGTGTGTTAATGTCCCAACATATTTATTTACATCTTGTCATATTTACCTATTAGATATTCATATCTTAAAGCATTATCGGCACATACGCACTAAAATGATCAAAGTTTTGAGATGTTTCTCTTCTGACACCATACAAAGTAAAATTTTGATCACTGGGTGAATATTAGTATAAATGACTATTTGTTTATATGACCCTACCATCATATGTTATTATATATCTATATGTTACAGGCAAAACTATTTTTTAGTCAAAACTACCTCCCCCCTGTCTCCCCTCCTCCCCTCTCCCCCTCTTTTTACAATCTACGAGTATGCTAAATTATTAATTTATATCCAGAGAGGTCTAGATGTGCGTCTGTACCTACTGATAAGGGGTTGTTTTGGGCTGTCTGTGTCTTCGAATATAACATTATGTATTATTAAGTTTTTCAAATACCCTAGCTTTTACCCGCGACTCCCCCTATTTAATTCAATCATATAGTTCCTAAGGCTAGATAGCCTATGAACTTCCTTGATAAATAAACTATAAAATGCGAAAAGTTTAGTTTTAATCAAACTAATAATTCCAGAGATTAGGGAGTACAAACACAAAAACAAACTGATCACCTCTATAACATTGTTATAGATATGAAGCTATGTATGCTTATGTATCAATGACACACAACACGCGTAACTAATTTTTATAGGAAAATTACAAATAAATAATAGGTTATGTTATTATGTTATGTCCATTCAATAGTATAGCATCGAACGTTTTGTGAATATTTTCCGCCCACCACGTGTTAACGGTGTGACGTATTTTGATAGAATTGCGTTGCAAGGATTTTTAAAGGGCCTAAAAAACTATGACTATCAATAAAAATTGAAAATCAACCATAATTCATTATCTATATATATAAAAATTAATTACTGTTCGTTAGTCTCGCTAAAACTCAAAAACGGCTGGACCGATTTGAATAATTCTTTTTTTGTTTTGTTGGGGGTGTGTCAGGGGTGGTTTAAATATAAAAAAATAGTGAAAACAAAAAAAAAACAGCTGGAAAATTAAAAAGTTCTGAACTTTTTATTTTGTATGGGAATCACTAACCGTTAAAACGTAGCTAGGTACGAACCCGAGCGAAGCTAGGGTGAGTCGCTAGTGTTATATATTTATTGTCTTGCGTATATTACAATATTAATCTATTCTCAATTTGACCGCAGACTTTAACAATAAACAAAAGAGTATATATGCTTGACTGTCAAATACATGGTAGTGTGTGTAATGTTTTTTTTTTATTAATTTAATGTATTTTTTATGCATAATTTAAAAAAAAATATTAGCATTCTGCACTCCTTCTCTATATAAACTATAAATGTGGATTTCATACTCCTCCGTCCGCGCAATTTTCGTAAAAAGGGGTACAAAGTTTTTGCTTCACGTATTAATATATAGATAAACAAATAAATACATGTTGATTTGTGTTAATTATATCAAAATAACTTCATAGCCCGTTTAAAGCTTTACTTTAACTTTGACGACACGTTTGGCTCAGTTTGTAATGACCCTACTTGCTGTGCCAGCGGTCGTGGGTTCGAGTCCCGCTGGGGACATTCATTTGTGTGATGAGCATGAATGTTTGTACTCCAGTCATGGGTGTTTATATTTATAATATGTATGTATTTCAAGTTATATATGTGTAGTGTATCAACTATCTGGTATCCATAACACAAGCCTCGTAGCTTACCATGGAACTAGATGGTGCTGTGTGTTAATGTCCCAACATATTTATTTAAAATATCTCGGCAAACATTTTTATAGCTCAATATTGCTTAATTCATCCATTTTTTCCATATTTTCTATGGGTTATTGAGATCAGTCGATACACCTTATTATACTAATTTTAATTACTTACGAGGCCTTTGTTTAAATATGGATATGATTATTTAGAACAAATCAATCTGACATTGATTTCAGTCACGGCGATCACTCTCACTGAGACTAGCCAATTGCGCAGGAGACATTATAGTGATTTTTTTTAAAACACTACTGTATTCAGCCCTTTTTAACGTCCCACTACTGGGCATGGGCCTCCCTTCAATACGAGGGGGATCAGGCCATAGTCCACCACGCGGGCCCAGTGCGGGTTGGCGGACTATTGTGATAAACACTACTGCCGTCATAAAAAAGAAGGCCGCACCTTCGTCAAAGTTGATTCCGAATTATTTCAAGTTTTGTCTCAGTAGCAATAATTTTAGTAGTAATAAAATTGTAATAATTATAATAATAACAGCTTAAATTATATAAATAATATTCCATATTCAAGTATAAGAGTAATTAAAATTATATAATTGTTTAAAATTAAAAATTAACAAATATTGTAAGGTACTTTGGTGCCAATTTTCAAGATTTTTGAATTCATTTTATTATTTTGTGCGTAGGCTGTCTGTAACAACTATATAATACCTTTGATACATCTAACACCTTAGTCTCTCCCGTGACCATGTGCGCTGTAAATCAATCGAAACGTCGGGAACCAAAAATCTAAATAAATCCGCGAAAAAATCCGGAAAAGATAGTTTTATTTAAAATGTCAAATATTCGCGTAAATCTAAGAAAGTATTACTTAGTAGTAGTTTATTCTTAGTTATGACTAGCAACTCACCCTCGCTCCGCTCGGGTTCGTTCCTTGTTACGTTTTAACGTTTAGCTCAGAGATGAGATATTTTCCTGCAATAAAAAGTATTCTATATGTTGACCCGGATAACCAGCTATCATCATACCAAATTTCATCAAAATCTGTCCAGTGGTTTTCTCGTGATGCGGTAACAGACAGACAGACAGACAGACAGACAGACAGACAGACAGACAGACAAAAATTCTAAAAACTATAGATTTGACTTCTGTATCGATAATAAAGTCTATTTCAATAAGATTTTCCAAAAAAATATTTAATGTACAGATTCGGCTTAGTTACAATTTTATTATATGTATAGATAACAATGGTTATGTTATCTCTGGATTCAAAAGACTTAGAGCTTTATGAGTAAGACTATCAAGTAGCATCTTTTTTGTTGATTCCAAAACTGCATTTAAGTAATTTTTGACCAAATTGTTAGTTGGGGCCTTCTTTATTATGACGGCAGACTAAAGCTCGCCAATAAATAAAAAAGTTAAACAAAAAGAGAAGAAAAAAGTCCAAAACTATTTTGATTTTACCTACTTATGTATGCATCTAGATAAAATAAACGTATCATTAACGTATATTATTGTTTTAACAATAATAAATTACATTTATTATTATCAGGAGTATATATTTGTTTTTTTTTTCTGAATTGTGAGCAATGTTTTTAGTTTTTTGCAAAAGAATGAGTTACCGGAATGAACAAAGATGTATACAGTTTTCGTATTAAGTTTTATTGAAGTCTGTTAAATTCATAAATAACTAAGCGCATCGAATCAACCGCAGGAGGTATTAAAGTGTGTCACCGTCACCTTCCCAACTCGGGGCTGTTACTGAGAATATTTTCACAGAAAAACATAGCCTCAGTCAGGACTCTAACCTAGGACCTGAGAATCTGATTCGCTCTTAAAGAAATCATCTGAACAATGTGATGAACTTTTTGATCTGGTGATACCGTCGTGTTTCTATTACCGAACTCTTTGCTGTTGGAATGGATGTCATCCACACATCCTAGATGCTTGGCATCCCACAAATGTACGTGCACCTTGTTCATTTCTGCCTCGCACGTGCATATTGTGGAGCGATCTTCCTCCTGAGGTTTTCCCTGAGCGCTACGACATGGCGCTCTTCAAGAGTCGTGTCTTCAGATCCCTTAAAGGCCCGCAACGCATTCGCAACTCCTCTTATATTGCAGAATAGCGACTCACCCTCGCTTCGCTTCGGGTTCGTCTCTAAACAAAAACAACTCTATCCCACGGGAACCGTACATAATCCCGGGATAATATATAGCCTAAAGCCTTCCTCGATAAATGGACTATCCAACACAAAAAGAATTTTTCAATACCATCCAGTAGTTCCTGAGATTAGCGCGTTCAACCAAACAACCAAACAAACAAACTCTTCAGCTTTTTAATATTAGTATAAATGTCTATGAGCAATGATAGCCATTTACCATCAGGAGGACCGTTCGCTAATTTCCCCCTTTTAAAAAAAAAACAAGGGTCATATAAAGTAAAATTAACCGAGAAATGTATGAGGAAGGAATTTTTCCTTCCTCATACAAAAGGGTATTTAAAAAGTATCATTGTGCAATATTAGCGGGACAAGTTTTTCCTCTACATTACATATGAATAACGCGTAATGGTAATACATTAATCATTGTTGGGTATAATGTTTTTCTCTCAAGCTAATGCCGGTGGTTTTTCGCGCTTATTTTTATTTTATACTAGCGACTCATCCTCGCTTCGCTTCGGGTTCATCCCTAGACAAAAACAAATCTATACCGCGGGAACCGTACATTTTCCGGGATAATATTTAACCTATAGCCTTTCTCGGTTAACGAACTATCTAATGCAAAAATAATTTTTCAAATCGGATCAGTAGTTCCTGAGATTAGCGTGTTCAACGAAACAAACAAACAAACAAACTCTTCAGCTTTATAATATTAGTATAGATGACCATTGTTTTTTTTTTAATTAAAAAGTTGAAAGCTATCATTTACTAGACACATCAACACTTACTATATTCGCGTCGTACTTACATTGAAACAGCGCGATTTGCCTACACTTTTAACCAACTACGCAAAATAAGAAGTACTTATTTTTTTTTGGGTATGTCATATAATATTTTGGCCAAGAGTGAACTGATATAAATCATCTAAAAACATTAATGGAGGAAATTTATTTTTGAAGATATTTTAAAAGAAGTCAGGGTTCAATTCAAGTAGTAGTAAATAATCATAATACTTTCTAATATTTCACATTGAATCATTTGAATAAATAAATAAAATAATAAAATAAAAAAGCCTTTAAATCCATACTGTTAAGTCATTTTGAGGGTTCCGTACCCGAAGTGCCAACGGAACCCTTTTACTGAGCCTTCGCTGTCCTTCTATCTGTCTGTCAAAGGGCTGTATCTCATGAACCGTAATAGATAAAGAGTTGAAATTTTCACAGAGTATGTATTTCTAATGCCGCTATAACAGCAAATAATAATAAAAAACAAGATGGCGAATTTCAAAATGTCCGTCAAATTAAAAAAAAACGATTAATATATAGTTTCCCGTACCATCGTATGAGATATAAACCAAGATATAAATAAAATAAAATATAAGATTAAAATCCACGTACGGTGGTACGGAACCCTTCGTGTGCGAATCCAACTCACATTTGACCGGTTTTTTATACAACAATATTCATAAATTTATCCGCCACATGCTGTGTATGTTAATTTATATTCCATATGTATTAGCAAAAAAAAATTCATTTTTTTTTTAATTTCAATCCAAGATTAATCCAAATAAAAAAAAAACAATCAGAACATTTGACATCTATACTTTATAATATTATAAAGCTGAAAAGTTTGTTTGTTTTTTTGGTTGAACGCGCTAATCTCAGGAACTATTAAACTAAAAATTCTTTTTGCATTAGATAGCCCGTTAACTGAGCAAGGCTATAGACTATATATCATCCCGGAAAAATGTACAGTTCCCGTGGGATAGATTTGTTTTTATCTAGGGACGAACCTGAAGCGAAGCGAGGGTGAGTGCTAGTTTCAAATAAAATTTCTTTTAGAAATAAACCAAAAATCTGTATAATAGGCAAAAACAAAACAGTTCAGTACCTTTTTCCCATCTGTATTTTTTTTTGTTTAATAATTAATAGCCATTGACGAACATTCGTGTTGTCAATAAAATACTTTGAAAACAGTTTTTATTATATAGTATACTAGCGACTCACCCTCGCTTCGCTTCCAGTTCGTCCCTAGACAAAAACAAATCTATCCCACGGGAACCGTACATCTTTCCGGGATGATATATAGCCTATAGCCTTCCTCAGTTAACGTGCTATCCAATGCAAAAAGAATTTTCCAAATCGGATTAGTAGCTGCTGAGATTAGCGCGTTCAACCAAACAAACAAACAAACAAACTCTTCAGCTTCATAATATTAGTATAGAAGAAGATAATAAAAACTGAAAAAAATATATATACTATATTATGTTTTATTACATATAGATAAGTAAATACTATTCATATATTTCTTTTTGTTTTTCTAATTTATATTAATGATTTGCCATTCTTTGTACAGGACAAGCATGAGATAGTATTGTTCGCTGATGACACTTCACTTATTTTTAAAGTGAAGTGTAATTTGTTATATGTACTATGTAATAATGTCCTCCTGACCGATTCCGGCCACGGCGGCCAATCTCATTGAGACTAGCCAACTGCGCAGGAGATATTATAGTGCACAAGTGTACGCGCAGACACAAGTGCACTCCCTATTCCTGTCACTCTCATACTCCGGTGGGACGACACGAGACACGACCGGTGAGAGTTAAGGCGCAGGACCGACGGCTTTACGTGCTCTCCGAGGCACGGGGGTGAAACACCGCCAACTTCCCAACTCCGGGCTGTTACTGAGGCTTACTATACAGAAAGACTCAATAACTAAACTTGGCCCGACCCGGGACTCGAACCCAGAACCTCAGGATGTGCAGCCGTACATGCTAGACACTACACCACCGAGGCAGTATGTATGTACAACGATGTAAACGATGGTCTCTCAAAGGTTGTCTATTGGTTTGATTCAAATAATTTATTATCTAATATATTCAAACGAGCAATTCTTGTATATTTATATCTTTATTTATTTATACCGGCGATCTCGGAAACGGCTCTAACGATTTCGCTGAAATTTGGTATGTGGAGGTTTTCGGGGGCAAAAAGTCGATCTAGATTAGTCTCATGTCTGAGAAAACGCGTGTTTTCGAGTTTTCATGCGGTTTTCTTTTGCATTATTCTATGCAGAATATGGATGATAATTTCTTACACTCGCTTATAAGCATCGTGGTCAAGCGGTCAAGGCGCAAGTTGGACAACACACAAGAATCTAAAGTTTTTACTTTTGTTTTTTTTTTTTTGTATTTATTCAAGTGTTTAGTTTTTTTTTAATCAAAAAAAACCATATAACAAAAAAGAACTCCGAGCGAAGCTCGGTCGCCCAGGTACTTAAATAATAAAAAGACAAAATTAATAAAATTCTCAACACCCAATGTTAAACTTGTTGATAATTGTGTAATATTAAATGGAGAAGTGTTAAAACCGGTAGAGTCGACTAAATTCCTAGGTATTATCATAGATTCCAAACTGCAGTGGGGCCCCCATATTGAGGGACTAGCGAGTAGACTCAGCTCTGTAGCGTTCGCGGTAAAAAAAATAAGACTTCTTACTGATGTAGATACAGCTCGCATAGTATATTTCAGTTATTATCATAGTATTATGTTCTATGGTATCTTACTATGGGGAAATGCAGCAACTATTAATACGATCTTTGTCCTGTAGAAAAGGATTCGTGCAATTTGTAGTTTAGGTCCTAGAATGTCATTAAGAGATAAGTTTAAAGAAATAAAAATATTGACTGTTGCTTCTCAGTACGTGTACGAAAATGTTATGTATGTTCGTAAAAATATACACGAATTTCCCAAGAGTTGTGACATGCGTAACATTAACACTAGGAGCAAACACAAACTTGTAATGCCTGTGACTCGTCTACAGAGAGTCAGTCATTCTTTTTATGGACAATGTATACGCTTGTACAACAGGATCCCAGAAAATGTTCAAAAAGCTTCTATCGCTAAATTCAAAAAAAAAATGGTTAAAGAACGTTTGTGTGCTAAAGGCTATTATACAATAAATGATTTTATAGAAGATAGCACGCCTTGGGAATGAAGTGATCGCCTCCAGGCTACTTCAACTTTATAGCAATATTGTAAATTATAATTTAACTTTATAAAAAAGATAACGAAATAATATTAGTCCCGCTGAGTTTCTTTCGCCAGTTCTTCTCAGGTCTGAGTCTTCTTCTTTCCGAACTGGTAGTTGACTCATGACGTTCAGTAAACAATTGTTATAATTTAATGCGGAATAAAATATTTTGAATTTGAATTTGAAATCTAAATAAAAAAAATCCATCATAATATTTGACATTTCAAATAAAATTTCTTTTCGAATTAAACCAAAAATCTGTATAATAGGCAAAGACGAAACAGTTAACTGCCTTTTCCCAACTATTTTTTTTTTTTTAATAATTAATAGCCATTGACGAGCACTCATGTTGTCAATAAAATACTTTGGAAATAATTTTTTTTATATACATAAGTAAATACTATTCATATATTATGTTTTCCTCGAATTCTCGATAATAATTATGGTCGATTTTCGAACCACTGGACGAATACTAGTGCTTTGCTACTTAGAATTAAATAAGGAAGTTTACATTTCTAGTTCTACGTTCAAAGTTATTGATTAGTGACGCACGAACAACACAATGAGTCGGAATTCTGTTAGAATTAGGTCAAAAGAATTGTAATTAACTGTAATAAATTAAACTTAATCACCTGGCTGTTACGCCAGCCCTACGCTTTTCGGAAAAAATAAAAGTTACGTTTTTTTTTTTCAGTAAAGATATCTACATAGATAAACTTAAAAAGCAAAACCTTATCTAAATACAAAATTTCCAGCCAGTTTGAAGGAAATAAAACGTTTTTAAATTTTGACGACACGTTTGGTTTAGTTTGTAGTGGCCCTACTTGCTGTGCCAGCGGTCGCGGGTTCGAATCCCGCTGGGGGCATTCATTTGTGTGATGAGCAAGAATTTTTGTACTCCAATCATGGGTGTTTATATTTATAATATATATGTATTTAAAGTTATATATGTGTAGTGTCAACTATCTGGTATCCATAACACAAGCCTCGTAGCTTACCATGGAACTAAATAGTGCTGTGTGTTAAAGTCCCAATATATTTATTTGTTTTATTTTAATTCATGACAAATATACGTTTGTACAATATTATATAATAATTTAGTAAGTTAAAGTTAAGTCTTGAACTTGATGATAAGGAAAATCTACTCTCGGTCAACGAAAAAGCATGAAATTGTATAGAATTAAGAGATATAAGTTACTTTGTATCTCATTTCCAGAACTATTTCCCGCGTGACATCCTACTAATATTATAAATCATCCTTATTAATATTATAAATGTGAAAGTTTGTGAGTATGTATGGATGTTTGTTACTCAATCACGCCAGAACGGCTGAACGGATCTGGATGATATTTGGCACAGAGATACATTATAGTCTGGAATAACACATAGGCTACTTTTTTCCCGGAAAAATATACGGTTCCCGAGGGATAGGTTTGCTTTTGTTTTTCTAGAGGCGTACCCGAAGCGAGGGTGAGCCGCTAGTTTATAATATGTATGTATTTAAAGTGTAAGTGTTCTATACTATTTATGACTACCATGATCGTCTAGTGGCTAGCATTTACGGTTGCTGATGGAGATCCTGGGTTCGATTTCTGGGTCGAGCCAAATTTAGTTTTTTGATCTCTCACCGGTCGTATCGAATTGCCTTCTAATCAGAGTATGAAGAGTGTACTTATGTATGTCTGCGCGAACACTTGTCACTACATAGTATAAAAACAGTCGCTTCCCGCTGTCTGTCCCTATATATGCTTAGATCTTTAAAACTACGCAACGGATTTTGACGCGGTTTTTTTTATTAGATAGAATGATTCAAGAGGAAGATTTATATGTATAATACATGCATAATGTAGTAGAGAAACACTGATAATTTTCGAGGTTTCTAATGTGATGTCATAAACAAACACATTTTTTTACGCTTACATTGCAAACGCTGGCTAGTGTTCACACTACGAGATAGATCAAAATAATGTACTACAGTATTGTACACCTTATAAAGGTTAACAAAAAAGTCCACAATGGCATATGTTTATCTCTTAAGGATAACATACTATATCCATTTTACTATATCCAAGCTAGGGACGAAACCGAGCGAAGCGAGGGTGAGTCGCTAGTATACTATACATAATAACTCCTGGAGTTAGCTAGTCTCAGTGAGATTGACCACCGAAGCCGAAATCGGTCGGGTGAATATATTATGTACATACATTATACTATTTAAGACCAGGCTGTCCGCGCGAAGTAGGCATTTAACGCTACCTCCCCTCCCGCAAAGCGAGCTGTGCGCTCACGTCGCCGGCGTGAACTCACAACTACAGGCCAAGCGTCACAGAGTACGCAAGCGCGTCTGTAGGCAGAAGCCCAACTTATTACATTAATTTGGTTTTAATATTATTGGAATTTAAAATACGGGCATTGATCCGGTAACACTTTGTTTTATTATAATAAGTATATACTTAGTAATCGCGAAAAGCTAAGACATTTATCCCTATGCAATAAATGAATTTGAGTAAATATTGAACATGTAAATTATATTTTATTCAATTATTTATATATTCATGTGGATACTTTAGGAATCTGATCAGGAAGTTACTTATGTTTTTATTGGTATGATGTTTAGAAATTTACAAATTATTATGTAACTTTTGTAATATTGAATTAATAATAATGAAAAGCAATTGAAGGACTATGATTATGAACCTCTTATTTCGAATTTCTCACTAAGCGTTAGTTGGCGTAGCGGTGAGAGCTCGGTCAAGACACTCTGTGGTCGTAGGTTCGAATCCCTGTACTGAGACGATTTTTTCTTTTTTTCAATTTTTATATATTATTCATTTTTCAATTATGCAGAGAAATTAATATTTTATTTATTTATTATCATTTATTGTTTTTTTATATGTATAGATATGCAAAAGGCATAGAAATGATAAAAAAAAATGGAATTTTGGACTTTTCAACAAGGAATAGTAATTAAAGCGCATACGAAAAAACTTTGTACATGAAAATTCAAAATTCAATGTATAAATTGAGAAAAAGGAAAAAAGCGTCTATACATACAGAGAATCGAACCTACGATGATCGTTATTATAGTCCGAGGTCATACCGCTACACCAACTCATGCTTGGCTTGCAAAGCGAAATACGTGGTTCATAATGTGCGAAATATTTTATTATTTATTCGCTTTTTTTTTTAAACGCTTGGTTTTCTAACCGCTTGACGCCCGGGCTCAGCTGATTGCGCTCACTAACCACTGTGCCTATTCCACCAGGGACGCCACTTCAAATAACATATTTACACTAACTTTACATACTGCTTTATTTTACATAAAAAAACTTCGACGTTATTATGATGTGAATAATATATTCCCAAAAGGTCTTCAGTAAATTTAAAATGGCATATGTACATAATAAAAGGTAAAGTTATAAGTATGAAGATAATCTGCTGATCTACATATGTAGTTAGGTACCTACTGGTCCGATTTGAAAATTATTTCTGTCATAGAAATCACCATTATCCTTGAGGGACAAACATTCCCTATGTTTTATTATGATATACCTACTTACTAAGTTAGCTAAGTCCACTTTATATTTATGAAATTTGGTAGGTATATTACATGTAGATTTATGTGAAACCCGCGTCCAAATCCTACGCGCACAATCGCTTGATGAAGTCGTGGCAGAATCGGTAAGAGTGTGTTTGGGCACAGATCATATATAGAGGTTTGGGTGTATGTCTGCGTCCCGCAACATAGACTTTTAGAAAAAAATAAAAAATGCAGCGGTTCTGGGTGCGTGAAGTATATCTTCCTATTATTATAAGCATTTTTATAATCGGATTATCTAATACCAGAGAAAACAATATTATCAACATCTTACATAAAAACCTTTTCATACCCACTTATACCACCACGAAACGAAACGAAAGTTCATACTGATAACACACTTGTAAACTCTAGAAAAGAACCTAGTACAAAAGTGATAAGCGTACATATTATGTACGTATGTATGTTATATACACACACTTACATACACACAACGCGTATAATAAATTACTTATATTTATTAATTATATTATTTATTCATATTAAATGTTAATCATAAGCATAGCCGCGCGAAACCCGTAGTATACGGCAAATCGGAATTTGTTTACTTATGATTTCATCGATCACTAAACTAGATACGAAAACAATCCTATGCAAAAGTTCTCTTAAAACCTAATTGTGTTTAGGTAATTCTAGTTTAAAAAAGTATACAATAATGTAAATTCAACCTTAAATGTATGAACGTTTTAAAGTTGTTTTGACAAAGCTATGTATAAAAAGCAAAAACGTTGATTTTTTTACACTATGTCCAAGAAATAATATTTCGATAAATTAGCGGGGGGATTGTGCGCGAGCAAAAGCGACATAGGTCCTACCTCGTCAAGGGCCAGCGGCCGACTGAATCATTATCGCCGTTGCACCTAAGCTGCTAGCGAATAAGGTTGAATATCGAATATCCGATCGACCTTATTCTTGCACAGAACTAAAGGACGTAAGTCTAAAATCTAATTTAATTTATTATGAGAATAATAATTGGTCAAGATAAATTTTGCCTTGGCAGTGGGTAATAAACTATATTTTCCTTCTGTGAGTATTTATTTTACATATATAACTGAAGTAGCTTTCAAGGAAAAACCAAATAATCTCTAAAAAAGGCATATTTAAAAAAAATAAAACTCTCGAGAAAATTTCATTCAATTGTGTTTCTATGTTTACACTATGTTAGAAAAAGGTTTGAAAAATCATATGTTTAAATTATCACACTGATTTGATATTTGGTATACATAGAATATCCAGGCAAATCAGCATTAAATTTGGGGAGCCTCGTCTTAATAGATCATTACGTAAATGTATCAAATAAAAAGATGTCGCAAAATGGAGATCAATGTTTTATTTATTATTTTGAAAGAAACGTTTTTGTGTCGTATTAAACTAGCGTAATTTAAAAGTATGCTGATAATAAAAACCGGGTTTGTAACACGGATATTTTTTTTTATTCGTATAACATCTACACAATAAAACCCTAACATTGTCTGTCTGATTGATAAATTATAAGACCTAGGTGTTGAAGGAAAAAGTTAGTGCTCAAACTTTATTCAGCACTATTTTAGACTTTTTGGTTTTGAACATTTCCAAGTAGGTGATGATTTTTTTGTTACAAAATAACAAATCTTTAATTAAATTTGTAAGTTTTTCTAAGGTCAATAAAAATAAAATTAACAAAACCAAAATAGTAAAAAACCTGTTACAATTACAAAAAATAGTGCACCAGGAAAATATTACCTGTCTTTATCCTTCCAAGAATCGTAGATCCAAAACCCTGTAAATTTCACTCTGCCGGGGAAATCCCATACTTTCGCATACATTCAAATGGGTTAAATTATAAACGAGTTTCTCGTAAAGTTGTTTCTGTCGTCATCAATGTAGTATCATCATTCTCCACCTCAATTAATGGCAAGAACCGTTAAAAATGACTTTTGGCATTAATTATATGATAATAAAGTTTTCTGATGATTGTTCCCAATATGTACTGCACGAAAATTTTTTCGGCAATTACTAAAATTCTGAAAATAACTGAAGAACTTAAGCAGTGGTAGCCCAGTGGTAACGCGTTCGATTGAGAAACCGAGTGAAGTGGATTCAAATCCCGGGTCTCGCACCTCTAATATTTTCATGTGCGAATCATTTCTAACATGATTACCACTAGTCTCCCTTTTTTACTTTACTCACATGAGAAAACCATTTGACATCACTAGTCTCGACAAGAACGTTTGCCATCATAATATTTAATTCTATTAACTACCACAGATCACATAATGCTATGCTATGCCTCATCCCATACAAAGAATTGGACAACGCTAATCTCGTATGTGATAACTGGCACCTGATGTAAACAAGCATCATGGCCAGCGTTTGACGTTAATTAACATCCGAACAATGCCGGACGGAACCGAATGTTTCGTAACACTTTTTCGTTATGTTACAATTTCTACCTGCCAACTCCTTTTTTTTTAACAATGGAAAGTGCATTTAGGCACAAAGTGGACTCATCGGCAAAGCCAGTACTACCCACTAAAACCCAACGAAACCTCCCCCGTCTTAATGGGGCGTCGTAGGATCGCTTACGCATTCAACCATGACGCCTCGACGGCAGATCTGCGGAAACAGACCACAACAACCATGTGGTTGCTCCACAGTTTGCTATCAGAGAAGTACCAGGAGCAACCCGCATAGCACACCGCCCACCGAGGTGGGCCGACTCCCAGTGGGTTTCTTGGTTTCGCGCTCGGCTGGATTGCTGGGCACTACTGTGTCCCCCGACCACGAGAAGGTGAACGCATGTGGGGAGGGAGGGGGGGGGGGGGGGGGGCTACCTGCCAACTCTTATCGCAAACCGCGTTAAGGAACTTCGTTCCAAAAAAAATAGAAGAATTACCATAATTAATTAGTGAAAGATTATTTTTCCAATTGACACTAATACAAATAAAATTAGCCTGCATAGGAATAGATATATTATCATAATGATATAACAAAAACAATGGCATTATTAAATAGAACAAAATTAAAACAAAATGCTAAGATGATAAAAAAAGTATTTAACCGACTTCAAAAAGGAGGAGGTTCTCAATTCTATTGGTAATTTTTTTTATGTATCTACAGTCTACACCGATTACGCTGAGATTTATGATCCAATTTACGTGATTCTTCTTTAGTTTGATGCGGAATAGTTGCCATTTGGTCCCATAAAAATTTAACACAGTTTGGCCCAGTAGTTTTCATTTTGTTTGATTTGACAAGCCCAATACGTTAGAATCGGATTTTAGAGTCAGAATTTTTAGTGTTACTATTAAAAGCGAATTATAGTTTGTTGTTTTGTAAGCTACGAGGCTTATGTTATGGATACCGAATAGGTCATACACTATACATATATAACTTTAAATACACACATATTATAAATATAAACACCCACGACTGGAGTACAAACATTCGTGCTCATCACACAAATGAATGACCTAATCGGGACTTGAACCCGCGACCGCTGGCACAGCAAGAAGGGTCATTACAGAGCCAAACGTGTCATATACCTGAAATCTTAGTATATTCTTTATTAATATTGTTATTTCTTAATTAACCAGTTAGTATTTCGCTTTTTCATTTATTCTAGATATTATCGTATGTAAATACGCAGTAATTTAATATAATAAAATTTATTTCAAAACCGGTTTGATGATATAACACCTGTTTGGCAAATTCGTATTTTTAAATATATTTTTAAAACAGAGATAATTAAATATGTTTATTATCAACCCATCAAGTCATTGCCACGATCATAAAAGCTTAACCTTTGCATTCAGCCCTTTTTAACGTCCCACCGCTGGGCGTGGGCCTCCCTTCAATACGAGGGGGATCAGGCCATAGTCCACCACGCTGGCCAAGTACGGGTTGGTGGACTTCACATGTCTTTCGAAAACTTGCTAGGTTCTCTCAGACATGCCTACACATTTACATACATGAAATGCATAAAATAAATGTATAATTTAATGCTACGGAACCCTCTGTGCAGGTATCTGACTCGAAATTACCATTTTTTATTATTTCTTTTTTTATTTTTTTTTATCCTCAATGATTCATGTCAAAACTAAGCATATTATAATTATTATTATAATACATGTATCTATTTATATAAAAAAATGAAATTCTTCGTGTGTAAAAGCTATAATTTGGGTACGGAACCCTAAAAATGGTTTGCAAATTTTGAAATTGACAACTTATGCAAGTTGCACGAACATTGCAAGTAAATAAAAATGCTTGTAAAAAAAACGTTATCTGGAAAATTCGACAATTTTGTATGATGAATTCAAAAAACACAAACAAAATTCAAAGTACAAGACAACATTAAGTATCAGTTAGTATGCATATAACATTACCTGTTACATAATATATTCGAAACTCGTATTATATCCATTATAGGTTATTATTATAATAACCTTACATGAACTTGAATTAAATAACTTTTTTGTGTTTTTAAAAAAACTAGTGATCGCCGCGTGGTTGAAAATCAACCATAATTCATTAAGTTATATATTTATTGTCTTGCGTATATTACAATACTATCGACTCAACCTCGCTTCGCTTCCGGTTCGTCCCTAGACAAAAACAAATCTATCCCACGGGAACCGTATATTTTTACGGGATGATATATAGCTTATAGCCTTCCTTATTTAACGGGCTATCCAATGCAAAAAGAATTTTTCAAATCGGATTAGTAGTTCCTGAGATTAGCGCGTTCAACCAAACAAACAAACAAACAAACAAACAAACAAACAAACTCTTCAGCTTTATAATATTATAGTAGGTATAGATTCTATTCCCAATTTGACCACAGACTTTAAGAATAAACAAAAGAGTATAGTATATGCGTGTGTGTGTCAAATACATGGTAGTGTGTGTAATGTTTTTTTTTGTTGATTTAATGTATTTTTATGCATAATTTTTAAAAAATATTAGCATTCTGCACTCCTTCTCTATATAAACTATAAGTGTGGGAAATTTCATACTCCTCCGTCCGCGCAATTTTCGTAAAAAGGGGTACAAAGTTATTGCTTCACGTATTAATATATAGATTTATCCTGCACAAATAGACAAAAATCCAATTTGTAATCTTCTTAAAAAAAATAAACATAACTATCTTTTCGGACTTTCTCGCGGTTTCATTTTGATTTTTTGTGTCCATAAATTTATACAGGTTGTTTTGTTTGTGTGGAAACAAAAAATCAAAATAAACCGCGAAAAAATCAGTATAATTATTTTTATTTTATTTAAAACTAGTGGCTCACCCTCGCTTCGCTCGGGTTCGCCTCTAAAAAACCAAAATCAAATATATCCCACGGGAACCGTATATTTTCCGGGATATAAAGTAGCCAATGTGCTATTCCAGACTATAATCTATCTCTGTGCCAAATTTTATCCAGATTCGTTCAGCAGTTCTGGCGTGATTGAGTAACAAACATCCAAACATAAACTTTCACATTTATAATCTTAGTCAGATAAAAAAATAATGTTTTTTATTCGAAAACATAAAAAATTACCAATATGAAACCGTTCTAATTTTTTTATTATTATTGCAAAAGAGTATCTTCTGGGTTTTACCTCAGATTCATTTTACTTATATTAAAAAAAAAATACCTACGCAAGGCTAATCTGGCCTGGATTGTGGAAGAATTTTTGAAATTTTATCCCTTAAAAGGGTAAAAAGGACTTGGATGTTTGTATGACCATTCGTTACTTTTTAGAGAGAGTCGCGAGCAAATGCTTGTCCATACTAATATTATAAAGAGGCAGGGTTTTTGTTTGTTTTTTTTTTTGTTTGTTTGTTTGTTATATGGAATTATATACGGTACTTATAAGAAAAACACATTTTTTTTTTATTTTTGTCTGTCTGTCTGTCTGTTTGTTCCGGCTAATCTCCGAAACGGCTGGACCAATTTTGACGGGACTTTCACTGGCAGATAGCTGATATTATAGGGAGTAACTAGGAGTACTTTTATTTTAGAAAAAGAATTAGGGTTTCGCTCAAAAAATTAAAACGTACATAGAGACGAACCCGAGCGAAGCAAGGGTGAGTCGCTAGTCTTAAATAAAATCACTTTCTTACTATATACATACATCGTAAATATCTGTTGTGTTTTAAGAAATGAACTACATACTATTACAAAAATTTGTCAGACGTTAAACTTTAATTATAACACGTTTCAAACTGGTTTGGTCGGTCGAAGTCAAGCTTCGCAAGTTGAAGGTCCGCGCCGTCCTTACCGACCGTAGGTAAATCCATGTGCACACTGACCTAACATATAAAAAAAAAATAGGCGAGTTAAAAAAAAGTATAGGTGCGTAATTATGTACGCACGTAAGAATTTCTACGTCTTTGTTTTTTATAGAGCATATAATTAATATAAGCTTGTTTTTTCTTAAATGTTTTTACTTTTTTTATGTTTTTTTTATTCGTATTCTTCTCAGCAAACCCTTTTGGTATCTATATCATGGAGGTGCATGAAAAAAAGTCCACGTTATTGGACTTTCAATGACGTCATTTTGACTTTTGTGTTTCGCTCATCAAGCTGTATATATAGAAGTATCGGAATAAATATCTTGAATATAGGCATCAAACTATACTAAAGTGAGATTTAACGACTAACTTCACACTGTAGCCAATAACGACTAACTTCATACTGTACTCTAAATCTGTCGCATCGTAAAAAATTACTGTCATCATTCAATTTTTATTTTTCTAAACGCGCCTAAAGAAGTATAACTTCAAAAAGCTTGTTTTGTTTAGTAGCAAACGAATGTTAGTGTAATCAAAAAAATATTGGATCGGTTTTTTTAAGTTAAACTTCTTTAGAATCGTTGTGATTTGAAACTCGATGAACCGAAAACGCGACACTAAAAAGAGACAAACACATAAATATATAGGACTAGCGGCTCACCTACGCTTCGCTCGGGTTCGCCTCTAGACAAACAAAAACAAATCTATCCCACGGGAACCGTACATTTTTCCGGGATAAAAAGTAGCCTATTTGTTATGTTAATGTATGAACTATATTATTGTAAAGTTTCATTAAAATCCAATCAGTAGTTTTTGTGTACTAAGCTGTATAAGTTACTATAGTTTTTTTAAGTATCCCACGGGAACTCTTTAATTTTCCGGGATGAAACATTTTTATTATATGTATAGATTAAGCCGACGAGATAATGAGATAAAATACATTATACACTATATTATAACTAATTGTTGCCATGGTAACCAAATGATAAATAATATTATTTTCTTTCCGTATATGATAAATATATAAATATATGATTGTAATATGCCTAACATGCGTTATTTAATTATTGATTTGTTTTAATTTAATTGCGATATTTGCTAAAGAAGTTTTACTTCTACCGTGAGTGAATTGCATATACACACACTTTTATTATTTTTTATATATAATGGTTATGGTCGAATTTCCAACATTGGATCAACACTAGTGTTAGAAATAAGACGATAGACAAACTGACAAAGCCAAGGTTTTGTCTTTAAAAGGTGAATAGATATTTTATGAGGCCAAGATACCTTATTTGATAAAATTTCTACGTCTACATTGAGTCACTAAACCAAATCCAACCAAAACTAAAATATATTACTAACCAAAATATATTATTTCATCAGCGAAGACTTTGCAGATGCATACGTGTGAGCTTAATTCTATTTAGTATTCAAGTATGATAAGTAATTAAATCTATTATAAATACAGCAAATGAAAAACCTTTTAGCTTCCTCATTGACTTAAATACTAACAATTAAATGTAAAAATTGACCTTGTCTAGAGAACACAATACAAATAAAACGTAATAACCCTTATTATATGGTTAAGAAAACAAATATTTATTTATTTACTAGCAGCTCACACTCGTTTCGCTTCGGGTTTGTCCCTAGACAAAAACAAACCTATCCCACGGAAACCATTCATTTTTCCGGGATAAAAAGTAGCCTATGTGTTATGCCAGATTATAATCTATCTCTGTGCCAAATTTCATCAAGATTCGTTTAGCCGTTCTGGCGTGATTGAGTAACAAACATCCATATATACTCACAAACTTTCCCATTTATAGTATTAGTTTATTAATTTATATACACTTTATCGTACAGTGCTACAAGATTCATTTGGCACTAGAGACTCAGCCTCGCTTCGCTTCGGGTTGGTCCCTAGGCAAAAATATATCTATCCCACGGGAACCGTACATTTTTCCGAGATGATAGCCTTATATAGCCTATAGCCTTTCTCAGTTAACGGGCTATCTAATGCAAAAAGATTTTTTCAAAACGGATTAGTAGTTTGTGAGATTAGCACGTTCAAACAAACAAACAGACAGACAAACAAACTCTTCAGCTTTATAATATTAGTATGATAGAAAAACTAAATATAAAGGGCATGCAGAAAAAGGCCTTATATACTAGCGATATATTCCAGACAACCTTTGGGTTAGGAAATATAGGAAACTATACAGGGTGTAAGCATAGTTTACATTACATACCACAACGTCGTCTCAGTGTTTATTTGTCCAAACTACCAATTCACCGAAAGAGTTTTTAATATATTTTATATTATTTTTTAATATATTATTGCATAAGTACTTAATGTTTTATTATGTGGTACCATTCAGTTATTTTTATATTCAAAATTTTATTATATTATCATATCGTGGTGGTAAGCTTTTATTATGTACTGGATATCTATGGAAACTTGATTGGTTTTAGAATTATTTTTATATGTGTTTATAATGTAATTATTTATTGTACTGTGTGTTTCCCTTAAAAAGCTAATAAATAAAATAAATACAGAATTAATTTTAAATGTTAATTCCATTGGTATTAAATACACGTTTTACCTTTATAAAGCCAAAAAAAAATATTTTATCTTTATATGTATACTAGCGACTCACTCTCGCTTCGCTCGGGTTCGTCCCTAGGTACGTTTTGAAATTTTTGAGCAAAACCCTAATTCTTTTTCTAATATAAAAGTTATTCCTTATAATATCAGCTATCTGCCAGTGAAAGTCCCGTTAAAATTGGTCCAGCCTTTTCGAAGATTAGCCGGAACAAACAGACAGACAGACAGACAGACAAAAATTTTAAAAATTGTGTTTTTCTTATAAATACCGTATATGGCTCTATATGCATTTAATATAAAGCTGTTATTTTGACATTACAAACAGACACTTCAATTTTATTTATCTGTATAGATAAATGTTAGAAATATAGCTTTGATTTTTAAAATAGAAGAACAAAAACTCTTTATTGTAAAGTACAATAATTGGCCATTTGAAAAAATAAGCACTAAGGCGACGATAATACAAGTCAATAAATATTATACACATATACATATCTATATAATACATAAAATATGTACAATATATCTATACATATAATAAAATTGTAACTAAGCCGAATCTGTACATTAAATATTTTTTGGAAAATCTTATTGAAATAGACTTTATTATCGATACAGAAGCCAAATCTATAGTTTTTAGAATTTTTGTCTGTCTGTCTGTCTGTTACCGCATCACGGGAAAACCACTGGACAGATTTTGATGAAATTTGGTATGATGATAGCTATCCGGGTCAACATATAGGATACTTTTTACTGCGGCAAAATATCTCATCTCTGAGCTAAACGTAAGAACGTAACTAGGGGACGAACCCGAGCGGAGCGAGGGTGAGTTGCTAGTCTAAAATATATGTAAATATAGCCTATTTAAATAGCTTTTTTCAATGTCAAAAATATATACACAACACATATAATGCACACAAAAAATATAGCCAAATTATCCTCCTTCCTAGTCTAGTCTAATTCATACGGCACATATTGCTGCAACATGCTGGCTCGTCGATTTGGCAAGTGTACTGATGAAGTTAAGCTTACACTTTTTAGGGCATATTGTCAATGTTTCTACACTTGTCAACTTTGGATAAGGTTTAAGCGTAGTAGGTACCTATAACAACATGAGGATCCAATATAATGATGCTTATCGCATTCTCATGAAAAAGCCAAGATATTGTAGTGCATCAGGCATGTTTGCGGAAGCGAGAGTGTCCGACTTTTATGCGATACTTCGAAAACGGATTGCCACTTTCTGGAATAGGTTGCGAAATAGTAATAATGCAATAGTCAGAGCAGTTAATGGTAGCTTGGAATGTGCAATATTTTCATATTGGCTGTCTGTTCATAAACAGGAGAACAGAAAATGACTACCTAAAAATGTTAAATTAATTAATATTATTCGTAATTTTAATTATTATTATTTTTACTGTACATAATATTAGGGGTTTTGAATTGCCTGCAATAAATGATTATTATTATTATTATTATTATATTGTTTTAAGTAAAAAAAAAACGTGTGAACGAGGCTTTATAGTCCATTTTTTCTTACGTGTCCTAATTGGTAAACAAACACTACCTTGAACGAAAATCACTTGTTTTCGGACAATCATACATTTTAGATTTGGTTTTATCGTTTATAACTATTTCAGAAACACACACGCTACGAATTACACTAATAAAAGCTGTTAATTATTGATTTAAACACATTATTTTTGCTAAAATTGAAATATTGACAGAACCAACTTCCACAGAAAAAATATGAACACAACATTTTGACGTTTCGATACGCTACTTTGTCTTTGAATTATAGAGATGTACATTTAGAATGAATTATTGAGAGTGAAAACTGAACTTATTAAAAATAACAATATCTTTAAATTACAAAGTACGATATTTTGTTCAAATTGTTATTAGGCTTAAAAATAGTAATGTCTTCTGTAGAATATAGAAGATTTTTAATTGCTTTTAATGAATTTATACTTATTATTTATTTGTTACTGTAATTATTATTATTTCGTATCTTATTGCACAGTTTATTAAAACGGAGTGAGGGACTTCCGACCGCTTTTTGCTTTTTTAGGTTAAAGTTTTAAAAATGAGTTTATATTAAGGCCAAAAAAATCTTAAAAAAACTTTCACGTCATTGATTTTAAAATAGACAAGTGACATTTTGACAACTTTTATTAAAATTTAATAAAGACAATTATAATAATAATAATAGTAATAATAATTTTATTGGAATACTTTTACAAAATTATATAATATTTACAAAATAAATTAACAAGGACCAGTAGAATTTGGAACCTACCTGAACTAGGTTAACCTGTGTTTCAGGTTATGGTTTTACCATGCATTTCTTACAAGGCTTAGGGCAGAGTACATTTTGAAAATTATATATAGCGTATACGATGAATAATATGACAAGTGTTAAAACTTATATAATTAGCTAGACTTACATATACGTATATGTATACAAATTTATAATTAAGTTTATTTTATTATTTCTAGCAAATTTTCTGTGTCTGTGTAGTTCAACTTTTGAAGAAATTCCGATATTATTATTTTACATTTTTTATTATTTATGCTATATAAATCCAGAACTCTATTAAGTTTGTTGTACAAAAAAGCTCCTAAAAATATATAAAACCTATTAGCAAAGCTATGTTGGGTTCGTGGCTTAGTACAGACCAAATCTTTTCTTCTCTTGTCTGAAGGAAGTGGGTAAAAAGGTAATTCAGTATGCTGTTTTAATGTAACATGCAGTATAAATAATTGTCGGACCGATAGTACCTTGCATTCCAAGTAAAGCATGTTTGTGGGAAAGGAATAAGGGCGATAGGTGGCTACTTTTAGGATTGCTCTTTGAGCACGTTCAAGTGGAAGTAAAATGGTTTTCGCAGCACCACACCAGGCAGTTATGCAATAGGTAAAAAAGTTATTGATGAAATAGCCGCTCATAAAAATATAATTGTTCTGCGCCTTCCGCCGTATCATTGTGAATTAAATCCAATAGAATTAATATGGGCACAATTAAAATCACATGTAGGAAAAAATAATAAAAGTTTTAAAATGGCTGAAGTCAAGGAGCTAGTCAGAGAAGGATTAAGAAAAATTGGTACGGCGTCTTGGATAAATTGTATTGAACATGTGAAAAAAGAAGAAGACAAAATGTTGCAGCTTGACGGCTTAATAGATGCTGCAACAGATACACCGACCCCTAATTTTATAATACATATATCAGACGAGTCGAGTAATTTATCATCGGAATCAGACTAATAAAATTATTAAAATAACTTGTCGTATTATTTCTACCCAATACTTTACTGCAAAATTAAAAACCATTAAGTTCAGTCATTCATTCGTCATGCACATCTCTATGAATTATCTCTGGTCACCTGTACGCCATATTTGTTTACTATTTAAGACACGTAAGAAAAAATAGACTATACTGTTTACATTAAAATATTCAAACATCATGGACATTCTGGGTCGATGTCTGAGTGCAATTATTTTAGAATAAAATAGAACTTTTTTTTTAATTATCTTTTCAAATAATACTTTCTTATTAATTTTCAAGTTTTTTGAATTCATTTTGTTATTTTGTGGGTAGGCTGTCTGTGATAACTATATAATACCTTTGAGACATCTAACACCTTAGTCTCTCCCGTGACCATGATTGCTGTAAAGCAATCGAAACGTCGGGAACCAAAAATCAAAATAAATCCGCGAAAAAATCCAAAAAGATAGTTTTATTATTCAATACTTTTACATTATTTAACACATTTTTTGGGACATTAACACACAACACCATCTAGTTCCATGGTAAGCTACGAGGCCTGTGTTATGGATACCAGGTAGTTGATACACTACACATACATAACTTTAAATACATACATATTATAAATATAAACACTCATGACTGGAGTACAAATATTCATGCGTAACACACAAATGAATACCCGCAGCAAGACTCGAACCCGCGGCCGCTGGCACAGCAAGTAGGGTCACTACAAACTGAGCCAAACGTGTCGTCGTTTATGCTGAATATAATAATATGATAAACCTACAGACAAAAACTATCAGCTTTTTTTCCAAAGGAAGAGGAACAAAGAGAAACAATCTTAATTCAAGACTTTAATGCAATTATTTTAATATTTTAAGATTTAAATCGAGGACAAAATACTAATTGTTGTATTTGATACCTAAACTGGTGGTCAATAAGGTTCAAATTAGATAATAATACCAACTAGTTCTTAAACAAAATAAAAGAAAATCGTGTGACAAACAGAGAAGAAAAAGGTACTGAACTGTTTTGTCTTTGTCTATTTATATATAGATTTTTCAAAAACTACTCTGACAACAAAATGATCTTAAAAACAATTACGTCGGGAAAAAACGTCGGGAACCTAAAATCAAAATAAATCCGCAAAATAATCCGAAAAGATAGTTTTATTTAGAATTATTTAACCAATTTAAATATTGTAAATTTTTCTATAGCGTATGAGACAATTTATGTATTATATATTAATTATTAATTGAAAAACGAATCATAAAAATTGGTTTACACGCATTGAATAGGTCCTACCCTACGTCTTTCTTTTTGAAAGTCAATAAAAATTAAAAAATAATGGACAACCTTAGTGGAACATCTGTATTCCTATATAATAAGATTAAAAATCAACGTGTATGCAACTTTAAATTAGATTAGCCCTTTTGCTGATGCAGCCATAACTTACTATACATAGGTATAGAAAGAATGTGGAAGAACTGTGTATACTAATATTCGCCTAGTGGTTGATATTTTACCATTATCTATTTATTTATTTAATTAGGATCACCAACATGATATACAATAACTTAACAAAAATACATCAATTGTACAAAAGAGGTCTAAATCCAACTGTTATCATACTTCTAGGTAACCATGACATGCATAAACAGTTACACGGAGCATTTAAAAATTAAAAATTAACCTATCTATCATGAGAAAAATTAGCAATACAATCGAAACAAGTTAAAAGCTATCACCGTTTTTAAATATTATCATTATATAAAAAAAAAAAACAATTTCCATTTTTTTTTTATAGATAACACTAAAGCTCGTCAATAGTTACTAAACAAGAAAAAAGAAAATTATTTGACAAACAGGTGGGCAAAAGGTACTGAACTGCTTTGTCTTTGCCTATTTATATATAGATTTTTTATATTTCAATTGAAGTTAGGTTTCTTTATCTAATGTGGCTTTAAAAAAAAATTGTGAATTATTATTATACAATACGTCAGCAACACTGTACATTCAAAGATACACTCGTTCTAACAAAATAAAATAAAACAATCACCTCACTGCGCCATTTTCGTCACAAAAAAAGGCAATTATTATCAAAGAAATTTAATTAAATATAGAACCAAGATATTATTTTTATCTGACTTGGAAGGGTTAATGAACTTTTATTCAATGTTGAACAAAAAAATTCGACAAATTGCATGTACTCTATGGCAGCAATTTCGTCGTTTTAAAAAAATAGCCCGGTTTTCCCGCCGAAAGTTACTGCCACTAATAAGTACGATTTAAACAGTAATCCTTTCTGCATTAACATAAAGAATAATAATACAGTGTTACATTAATCTATTAAAACTAATATTATTAAGCAGACTAAATTCTGTTTTTTTGTTTGTATACGTTAATCTTTAGAAATACCGGTGCGATTTATAAAAAAAATCGTTCAAGTGCGAGTCTGTATCACACACCAAGAGTTCCGTCGCATGAAATATTAAAATAAGTTAAAGCAAAAAAAATTTAAAGATGTAACAAAGAAACTACTGAGAGAAAGTGTCTTGATATATAAACAAACAGACGGAAGAACACGAAGTAATCCTTGGGTTCTTGTTTTCCATTTGAGGTACGTAACCCTAAAAACGAATCATTACCAAAAATATTGTATTATATACATAGAAATAAACATAACTGAATTTTTCCACACTAAAATACCATTCAATATAACGATACCGCTGGAACGATATAATTAAAAATACCCAGTTAATAAAGTTTGTAAAGCATATTATACCGTCACGGAATATTTTACAGATAAATGTCCTAATTCAAATTCAAAATATTTTATTCAGCATTACTTACGATTATCACAAATGCTTTATATATGTTAATAATATTATATTTGAAACTCATTAAAAATAAACGATTCGCAATGAGTTTGTCTGGCCTAATCTCAGGAACTACGGTGGATATTTTCATAGGGTTTTCAGCAATAAAGAGATTATCTAGAAATCTTATAGGATGTAAGTATGATAATACTTATGAATCGTCTTTGAAAATATCTTCCCTTTCATCTATACATATAATAAAATTCTGAATCGAATCTGTACATTAAATATTTTTTTGGAAAATCTTATTGAAATAGTCATTATTATCGATACTAAGGCCGATTCTACAGTTTTTAGAATTTTTGTCTGCCTGTCTGTCTGGGTACGCAACTCGAGAAAACCACTAGACATATTTTGATGTTTGGTATTATGTTAGCTGGTTATCCGGGTCAACATATAGGATACTTCTTACTGCGGGAAAATATCTCATCTCTGAGAAAACTATACTAAACATTACAACGTAGCTAGGGACGAACCCGAGCGGGGCGAGGGTGAGTGATAAACTATAAGACTTGAAGGAGAGCATCATAAGTACGTACGTAAGTAATATTATCTGATGGCGGAATACAAGAACTGACTTCAAGAACGAGTTCGAGTTCCCGGAAAAATATACGGTTCCCGAGGGATAGATTTGTTATTGTTTTTCTAGAGGCGAACCCGAGCGAAGCCAGGGTGAGCCGCTAGTTTCAATATAAAAATTACTTAATATTATCTTAGATTTACACAAATACTAAACATTTGAAATAAAATTATCTTTCCGGATTTTTTGTGACCCGTGACCGTGATTACTGTAAAGCATTCGAACGTCGGGAACCAAAAATCATTATAAATCCGCAAAAAAACTCCGAAAAGATAGTTTTGTATAAAATAAAAATTACTTGTATTTAAGTATATTTCAATACATTGAGTCAATTTGAATATTTTGAGTTTGACATTGAATTGAGTGCCTCTCCATTTTTTCCGTAATCTGTGAAATACCTACTGAGTGTAGGCGGTCTGCGGTAATAAGTAAAAAGTTCACTCGTTATCTAAACGTTTTCCTTTCTCTACCGCCTTTGTCAACGTGAAGGTTAAGTGTATTTTTAAGTACATATTTAAAGAGATCTTATAACAAAAAATAGTTATTACCAGTGGATCTGCTTATGTTAAAATAGTACAATCGAAATAGATTCCTCACCTTACTGACAGTTAATTTAACTAGCGACTTCGTCTCTAGTTACGTTTTAACGTTTAGTATAAATTTCTCAGAGATGAGATATTTTCCCGCAGTAAAAAGTATCCTATATGTTGACCCGGATAACCAGCTATCATCATAACAAATTTCATCAAAATCTGTCTAGTGGTTTTCACGTGACCGTTCCCAGAGAAGCAGATAGACAAAGATTCTCACAACTATAGATTCGGCCTCTGTATCGATAATAATGACTATTTCAATAAGATTTTCCAAAAAATATTTAATGCACAGATTCGACTCAGAATTTTAATACATTTATAGATAAAAAATGTAAACCGTGACGATTCAAAAGTGCTTGTAAAAGTCTATATGAATAAAGTAAATTTTGATTTGATTTGAATCACTTTATTCCTAACAGAAATAACTTAAATTTAATAGCATACGTGTAGTTTTATACAACAACGAACTTTGAAATTACGTTTTAATCCAAAAAATACCTACTTAATATTCAAGTCACTTCTTCAAAAAGGTATAAACCATCCATTTATTTATTTCTCATAATAATTTTGTCAAATATATCAATATTTAAACATGGCAGGATAAATTGGAATCGAACTAGTGGCTTGCATGGGTGACACCAATGGCGGTAATCGGTGTCACCTCTAAAGAAACAAAATAAACTTCTCCATTGGAACTCTACAATTTACGTAAATGAAAATCATCATTGAATTGCTTATTAATCGGGTGACATCTGGGTAAAGGATGTCACCCCTAATTGAGTGACACCCGAAACGGACCCTCACCCTAGCAACGTCACTGATGGCCACTGCTATTGTTTAAGATAGCAGGTACTTCCCCGGTCTGCATCTGATCCGTTCATACTAGCCCCAGCTCTCCCTCTGTTTCTCCTTCTCTCTCTAAGCTACACAAAACTCTGATTAACATTGTCATACCGGAATCAAACCCGTGACCTCTACTAGTGTCAATTGGCGACGTAAATTAACTAAATAAGGCATAATGCTCATACAGTCGGGTTCCCACGATATTAAAATATGTATAAAATTTTACTGAGCTCCTGACCTTCGGGCGGCAGTTAATTTTTAATGACTTAATATTGTATTTGACAATGATCTAAATTAGCATTATTATGTTAAAATTACGTGGATTGTGTCTTATTGGGATTCCTGGAAATATCTGTAGGTACTACTAATATTATAAAGCTGAAGAGTTTGTTTGTTTGTTGGTTTGGTTGAATTGAACGCGCTAATCTCAGGAACTACTAATCCGATTTGAAAAATACTTTTTGCACTAGATAGCCCGTTAATTGAGGAAGGCTATATATTATCCCGGAAAAATGTACGGTTCCCGTGGGATAGATTTGTTTTTGTCTAGGGACGAACACGAAGCGAAGTGAGGGTGAGTCGCTAGTCTATATATAAATAGGCAAAGACAAAACAGTTCAGTTTTTCTTTTCTGTTGGTCAACTGTTTTTTTTTTTTATTTATTTAGTCGCTATTGACGAGCTTTAGTGTTATCAACAAAAAAATACCTATGGTCGACTTCAATCATTGGGCGAACTCTAGTATAAAATAAAGGCATACCTATTAATTAATTACTAAACGAAAATGTTATTCTCATAGGGGATGAATGTTTAATCAAACCAAATAGATTAAGCATAACCATGTCCACCATCGTTTTAAGATGTCTATGTTCAAGCAAATAAAAAAGAATTTTTAGATGTTACACCTTAGAAATCTAGACAAAAATCAAACAACCTGTATAATAAATATGACTTTTGAAACGTCAAGAACCTAAGTCTCTCCCGTGACCATGTTGCTGTAAAAAAAAATATCGGGAAGAAAATAATAAAATTAACGGCAAAATCCGAAAATCCCAGGGTCTTAAACTATCTCCATATCAAATTTCATCTAAATTGGTTCAATGGATTAAGCGTGAAAACGTAACAGACAGACAGAGTTACTTTCGCATTTATAATATTAATATGGATATGTAATTACTTATGTAGGTATACACTATCGAATCATCCTCGCTTCGCCTCGGGTTCGTCCCTAGACAAAAACAAACCTTTCCTACGAGAACCGTACATTTTTCCGGTATGATATATAACCTATACCTTCCTTAGTTAACGGACTATCTAATGCAGAAAGAATTTCTCTAATCGTATTAGTAGTTCCTGAGATTAGCGCGTTCAACCAAATAAACAAACTCTTCAGCTTTATAATATAAGTATAGATAAAGTACATCTGAACGAGTTGCGTCTGCGCAGAATGTGTAAAAACCTTATAATATATAAACAAACAGTAATATTCTCATACTAAATGAGTCACTAATAAAGATCACATAGCACTATATGTCTTCCTCATATAAAAATCATCTATTGCAATACTTTAAAACCACTTATTTACCTTTGTTTAAAAGCAATTCAAAATAATTAAATTTCCTGCAATTATTACTATATATTAATATTGTTAGAGGCAGTGGTAGCCCAGTGGTAACGCGCTCGCTTGAGAAACCGAGTGAAGCGGGTTCAAATCCCGGGTCTCGCACCTCTGATATTGTCATGTGCCAATCATTTCTAACATGATTACCAATTGCCTTACGGTGAAGGAAAACATCGTGAAGAAACCTTCATGTCTGAGAAAATCTAGCAAGTTTTCGAAAGACATGTGAAGTCCGTCAACCCGCACTTGGCCAGCATGGTGGACTATGGCCTGATTCCTGTCGCATTGATGGGATTGTGCCCAGCAGTGGGACATTAAAAAACCTGAATACATACTAATGACTCACCCTGGCTTTGCTTAAATTAAAAATTACGCAGATACCTTTAACATACCTACATACATCTTCGATGACACGTTTGGCTCAGTTTGTAGTGATCATACTCACTGTGCCAGCGGTCGCGGGTTCGAGTCCCGCTGGGGGCATTCATATTTGTGGTGAATACGAATGTTTCTACTCCAGCCATGGGTGTTATATTTATAATATGTATATATTTAAAATTATATATGTGTAGTGTATCAACTATCTGGTATCCATAACACAGGCCTCGTAGCTTACCATGGAACTAGATGGTGTTGTGTGTTAATGTTTCAACATATTTATTTATTTATCTAAATTATTTACAGTGGTGTGTATTTTAAGACTAATAAATCTCAAACTCTATACAAGTAGCTTACTCACATTGATAATTTTATTTGATTAACCATATCTAATATGGTTCAAAAACTTTAAAAGTTAATTCTATCACGATCTGTGAATCATTCGTTGTTTTTTTTTTTTATTTTTATTCGTCCTATTCGTCAAAATGAATGAAATGGACCAAATTTCGAAAGCTTATACTAGTAACTAGTGAAGAGTTCTTATATACTAAACGAGCGACTCACCCTCGCTTCGCTTCGGGTTCGTCCCTAGACAAAACCGTACATTTTTCCGGGATATTATATAGCCTAAAACATTTCTCGACAAATGGACTATCCAACACAAAAAGAATTTTTCAATTCCAACAAGTTTCTGAGATTACCACGTTCAACCAAACAAACAAACAAACAAACAAACTCTTCAGCTTTATAATATTAAGTATAGATGATTTTTAATAATTTTATTGTATTGTTACCCTATATCTTTCTTTGTCCCAAGCCTCATATCAATACTCAAAATGTTATCCGTTAATTAGTTATTTAGTCCCAAGTGAAACTAATTAAAGCGAGTTAAAAGAACGTCAAGCCATTCGCCACAAACGACAATTATCATCCAATAAACACATTTACATGTTACACACGCGTTCTTAACTCTAAAAATATATACTTTTGAGACGTGAAATAAAAATTATAGGTCAGATTTTAATAATTCGAAACATCGGAAACCAAAAAGCCTCGATCAAAAATTACTTTTTTAATCGATTTTGCCAAAAAGCGAGAAATCCGGAATGATACTTTCATTTAAAATGTTCAATGCTCGAAAATCATAGACAAGTCAAGACTGTATTAAACATAATTAAATTAAAAAAATATTTTTATGAAATCTATACAGATAAATAAAATTGAAGCGTCCGTTTGTAATGTCAAAATAACAGCTTCATACTAAATGCATGTGAAAGTTTATTTAATACTGAAAAGAAAACGACAATTTTTATAAATTTTTGTCTGTCTGTCTGTTTGTTTCGGCTAATCTCCGAAACGGCTGGACCGATTTTGACGGGACTTTCACTGGCAGATAGTTGATGTTATAAGGAGTAACTTAGGCTACTTTTATTTTAAAAAAAATCAGGGTTCCGTGAAAAAAATTAAAACCCGTAAAATTGTGAACAAAATACGTACGCGTACGAACCCGAGCAAAGCGAGGGAAAATCGCTATATAATTTAAATGAATATCTTCGGAGTAGCAAGCTACTATTTATGTATAAACATAGCTAACCGTGAAAACGTACCTAGAGACGAACACCAGCGAAGCGAGCGTGAGTCGCTAGTCTTATTATATTTATTGAGCAACTCTTGTATATAATTTATAAAACTTCGTGTATCTCAGAAACCAAGTTTGTATTTAGATTTTGCTTGCTGGTTTTTTAAGTTTATTATATCTTTTATATGATCTTTTCCGTAAAACATTGGGCATTGTATATACTAAATACACCTTTTTGTTTCAGTGGCGATATTCCACATGGGGCGAAGTCCTATGCACATGTCTAGGAGCCCTGCTAGGGGTCGTGTGCTCCGGAGGCCTGGTGGCCGCAGTCCTCATCTATGGGGAGCTCACGTCTCTATTCATCCAACGTCACAACGCCGAGCCACCTCCTTCAAAGGCCCTCATACTACATTTATTTGGAGGGGGCAGGAAATTGTAAGTTTAAAAACTAATAATTGTAAATCAGACTTTCTTCTATACATATAAAAAAATCATGAGTCGAATCTGTACATTAAATATTTTTTAAAAAATCGTATTGAAATAGACATTATTATTGATACAGAGGCCGAGTCTAGTTTTTATAATTTTTGTCTGTCTGTCTGTGACCGCATCACGAAAAAACTACTGTACAGATTTTGATAAAATTTTGGTACGATGATAGCTGGTTATCCGGGTCAACATATAGGATACTTTTTATTGCGAGAAATTATCTCATCTCTAAGCTAAACGTTAAAATGTAAAGTATAAGTACTTTTATTAATACGAAAATTTGTATGTGTGTATGTTTGTTTCTCCTTAACGCTGTAACTGCTGGACGGATTTGTATGAAATTTAGTTCACAGATAGATTATGAGCTGGAGTAAAACATAGGCTAATGTTAGGCATCTAGAGTCAGGTAAATCGCTAGTCTTCCAATAGAGAAAGAATCTTATTAAGGAAATACTCAAATTGAAGCTTATTTTCCACACTAGTAGTCCAATTTTGACGATATTTTTTTTGGAAAGTGCATAGTTGGTCTTATTTCAATTTGAAAAAGTCCACTCCTTAGAGGTTAGATATTAAATGGATGCGTAATTAAATAACCTAACATGGTAATTCTAAAGTATTATTTCGCAGATTTAATCAACAAAGAGATAATAAAATATACGGACGGCACGTTTGGCTCAGTTTGTAGTGACCCTACTTGCTATGCTAGCGGTCGCGGGTTCGAGTCCCGCTGGGGGCATTCATTTGTGTGAGCACGAATGTTTGTACTCCAGTCATGGGTGTTTATATTTATAATATGTGTGTATTTAAAGTTATATATGTATAGTGATCAACTATCTGGCATCCATAAAACAGGCCTCGTAGCTTACCATGGAACTAGATGGTGCTGCGTGTTAATGTCCCAACATATTTATTTATTATTTATTTATATAATCTAGATTCTAGCCTAAGCTAGAGTCAACTACAATACAATAAAAATACATTCAGTGGACAATCAATTTGTGAAGACAAAAACGATTAAGTTTATTCGTACATTATGTTTAAAAAAGTTTTTTTGCTCTGTAAATTATGCCACCAATTACAGTGTTAAAAAATTGACGTGACTCATGTACCTCATGTACATTGAGTTTTTGTAAATCTGTAAGTAAAAAACTGCAAAAAGCAAGTTCTGTTATGATTAAGTTGATTTAACACGTATTTTAGAATTCCGTAAAAAATAAACTAAATCCCGGTAATTTAGTCTAGTAGTAGTTTTCTTAGACGATAACTCACTTTAGTTTCTTTTGTATGCAACCTAGTTTTTTAAAGTTTTTTTTTGTAGTTATAGCGCGAGCGATGCTGCGGGTTCTGCTAGTATGTATATAAATCTATACTAATATTGTAAAGAGGTAAAGTTTGTGAGTTTGTGAGGTTGTAGGGGGTAATCTCTGGATCTACTGAAACGATTTAGATGAAATTTGGTAAGATAGTTTGAGACCCTGGGAAGGACATAGGATACTTTTTATCTCGGAAATCATACCTTAAGGGAGTGAAATTGGTTATGAAAGTTTGTATAAGGAATGTCTTAAAAATAAAACTTTTTTTTTTTAAATAGAGAAAAAAAACTATTTACTGTAAAGTACAATAAATATTGGTTGTTTGAACAAATGACCATCAAGGCGGCGATAAAGTTATTTTTAACTATGTTTTCCTTCATCCCAATATAACCAATTAAACTGTTAATTGGTGACAATTCCCACCACGATCACTCTTAATAAACTCGGACTTGTATTTACTCGACAATTCATCCCGCGGGATCGAGCTTGTGGCCTTTGAGCTTTGACCCATATTGCATCATATTCACCATATTTTGTTTATAGCTAACAGAAGTGTACACGCTTTTAGTAAATTACAAATATACTTAATTATATATACAAAACAAATGTACACTCAATTATTACTGTGCAAGTCATGTCCGCGTGGAACAGTGGCAAGAATGCTAGCCGCATTCCCTCGCTGAATAGCAATGCCGATTCTTTGAGCGACGAACGAGCCAACTCTCCTGTCACCAGTAGTCAGTAGAGGCTATAAGACGAGGTGTTATGTCTTTTAAAAAATGCTTAGCACTTTGACTCCATGGGCTCGTTTTTTTAGTATCTATAATATTAATAGTAGATACAGGCAGCGCCTCTATTAATAAATTTTCATTACTTTAAATCGCTATATTCCAGATCATAATCTATGTGTTTACTCAAATACATAAATCTGTTAAACCGTTTCAGCGTAAACGAGTATCAAACATTTTTTTTTTTTTTAACAGTGTGATTAAAATACAAGTTACACTAGAACTTATATTATCTCTATCGGTTTTTATAAAAATAATATCATTGATATACTGACAAAGGCATCGAATTTCCAGCCACCACTGTAGATGCATGTCGGCGGCAAAGTCTTTTGGTTTGGAGACGGCTTCTTTCGATAAAATCTGCGGCACTTGTGATATTTTTCAAAGGCGATTCTAATTTAGAGAACAAACTTTACTTAAAAAATAACAACGATTTCGTCGTTTAATAAGAATATATCGTCATATTCAAATTCTAATTGAAAATATTTTATTCATTATCTTTTCTATAAAGTTATATTATAATTTACAATATTGCTATAAAGTTGAAGTAGCCTGGAGGCGATCACTTCATTACCAAGGCGTACCATCTTCTATAAAATCATTTATTGTATAGCCTTTAGGACACAAACACAGTAATAAAATCCATTTATTGTATAATATGGCAACACTTTTGTTTTAAACTTAAAAAAATATATACTTTTGCGGACAAAGCCGCGCCGTAAAATCTAGTCCAAAATTAATATTTAAGTAATATAGGAAATTATAAGCAAACCAGAATAACGTTATTTATATGAACACTAATGGCGAATGCGACTCGCGCTTAACCAAATTTTTTGTCACATAAAAATTATTTGTAGCAATCCCACGTGGATCGCTTAAAATATTTTTTTATAATAATAATTAAAAGGCGTATAATTTGAAGATTTTTTTCTTAGAGGTTTAAAAAAATAGATAAGTATTGTTTGTCTGTGAATAATAATAGTTCTACGTATTTTTTATTAGAAAAGTTATTATATTGAAGTTATACTTCTTTTGGGACGTTTAGAAAAAATTATGAGATTAAAATTTTTACGATGCGCGCGCACACCGACAGCCAAAAAGCGACATGATGAAGTTAGCTGATAACTGTTCGTTGCCATGGTAACCGTTGTTATTGTATGACAAATGATATATAATATTATATTCTTTCCTTAAATGATATTCTATAAATATATGATTGTAATATGCCTTACTACTACTACTACCAATCTAAAACATCTCCCTATGTCTTTTTTAAAATATACTTCATTAATCATTTGTGTATTCCCTTATTTTTCACTGAATATAAAACAGATCAGGCAAAACCCTCGCACTAAAATACCTTTCAGTGTGTTAATTTATCCTGAAACTAAAGTTATTTATATTATTAGTACCAATATAATCTACGAAAAAACACTTCAGCAAAGTAAAGTAAACACTATTTTTTCTAAAAAATTACAACATCGATACAAATATACTTTTCTTATTTTTCAGAGACCATGGTAACAGAACCCTTCACATGGACGCGTTGGTCGAAGACTCTATGTCGTTCGCATACGCCAGCTTCGCCATTATGGCGTGTCAGATGGCCGCAGCAGCTGGAGCCGTCACTCTTGCCAATTGGGCTGGATCGAGAATGGTAAAACTATTTCTAGTTTATTTGACGACACGTTTGGCTCAGTTTGTAGTGACCCTATTTACTGTGCCAGCGGTCGCGGGTTCGAATCCCGCTGGGGGCATTCATTTGTGTGATAAGCACGAATGTTTATAATCCAGTCATGAGTGTTTATATTTATAATATGTATGTATTTAATGTTATATATGTGTAGTGTATCAACTATCTGGTATCCATAACACAAGCCTCGTAGCTTACCATGGAACTAGATGGTGCTGTGTGTTAATGTACCAACATTATTTATTTATTTATTTATTTATTTATTTATTTACTCCTCCTGCTCAAGGGGAGAGATCGTTTCCAGTGATAAGGTCGCCTGATGTGCATCTTTTCTTTGTGTTTTTTTTTTCTTTCTATATTTATTTTTTGGTGTGCAATAAAAATTATTATTATTATTATTTATTAACTTTTGACATGAAAAGAAACTGTTTTCAGTTAAAAAGTTGAAATTTAGGACTTTAACCATTAAATTCCTTGCAATCTCTCATATGTCCCATTGATGTTGAGTTTTTACATAAGCGTATTTTGCTTATTGAGAAACTATCTCGTAACTGTGTTTGCTTTAAAGCATTCATATTGAAATTTGAATTGAAATTTAAAATCACATATACATATATTATGGAGTCGACTTTAGAAAACAATAATATTGGTATGGTTAGATAAATGTCACAGACGGATCGAGTTTCAGGAGTTAGGAGGATTTTTTTTTTGCTTGAATTATTAAAATATCTAGTTTTAAAACCAGAAATTTTGCATTTTTATTATCACCAAAGGTAGCATAGAAGATTTTATTCGCTATTTTTTTTAAATTTTAATATGTTCGTATCATATCTGAGACAGTTTCTGGAATTCTGGTTTTTACGTATATTTAAATAAGATTTTAAAATATTAGTAAAACCTAATGTTATTGAACTCACAGATATAAAAATTATTGCAAACGGAGAAAATGTTTGAAACAGAAAAAGAAAGATTAATGTTTAGTAATACAAATTCCTGCAAAAAAATATTATACAACGTACTTAATTTGTGAGAAAATATGATTTCCAATATTATAATCGAATACTCTAATTTCCAAGTTGTTTCTTCGGCGAAAATTTTCAAGAAAATGCCGTCTGTGATCTTTAAAAGAAGCGTCGGGAGCAAAAATCTATACAGATAAATAAAATTGAAGTGTCTGTTTGTAATTCAAAATAACAGCTTTATACTAAATGCATATGGAATTATAAGAAAAACACAATTTTTAAAATTTTTGTCTGTCTGTCTGTTTGTTCCGGCTAATATCAATGAACAAGAACGAGCTCATTTTCGCATTTATAATACTAAAATATTAGTTTTTCATACACTATAGCTTCTTACGAATTTATAATGCAATCTCTACTTTAACAGTTGCAAATTATACAATATGTAATTTCAGATAACGAGGTTAAGATGGAAACTCCTGAGATCAGTTCTAAGTCAAGAGACAGCGTTTTTCGACACAAATACCACAATGAATTTCGCGTCAGCACTAACAGAGTAAGTTATATTTAAATTAAACTACCGTTTGGTTTTAAAG
The DNA here is from genome assembly GCA_905404265.1 of Fabriciana adippe. NCBI lineage: Eukaryota > Metazoa > Arthropoda > Insecta > Lepidoptera > Nymphalidae > Fabriciana > Fabriciana adippe. The sequence continues at coordinate 7,734,187 of FR990010.1, read as the reverse complement.
TTAGTAGAAATTTAAAAAAAAATTAAATTAACCACTAAGATGTAAAAAATAACTAAACAGGGGTTTTCATTTAGAATAGATACCTAATCAGATATTTTCGAAGTCGATGAACATACATAAAAAAAAGATTCCGACGAATTGAGAACCTTCTCCTTTTTGGAAGTCGGTTAAAAAGAGATGAAGACTGCGGATCCGCTTTTTTTCAGCAGTTCTTCTCAAGTTTGAGGTAATGTTTTTTGAACCTCTGTTAGAGTTTTTGACAAAGATTAAGTGTATTTCTGAAATACCAAAAATGTGTGAAGTTTAAATTAATTGAACTAGCACTCTTATTTCGCTCAACTTGCACGTCCTTTGGAGAGCAAAAGTACTTTGTAGTTCCAGAGATTAACGCGTTAAACAAACAAAAACAAAAAAGCAATCTTTTCTTTCAGAGCTAAAGAAAATTATTTTTACTTTTAAAGATTTAGAAAACTATCTTTCATTTCAGAGATATAGAAAAATTAAAAATGGGTGTCGGTCAACACGTGGCGATGGCGGCGTACCTCATCGGCAGTGTGTTCACGGCGTCCGCCGTCGCGCTGGCGCACGGCTGGCAGCTGACGCTAACAGGCCTGGCCATTGTGCCCATCGCTTTATTCGTTGCTGCTACAGTTGCTAAGGTATGTTTTCAGCCCTTTTTAACGTCCCACTGCTGGGCGTGGACCTCCCTTCAATACGAGGGGGATCAGGCTATAGTCCATCACGCTGGCCAAGTGCGGGCGGACTGAGCATGTCTTTCGAAAACTTGCTAGGTTCTCTCAGACATGCAGGTTTCTCCACGATGTTTTCCTTCACCGTAAGACAAGTGGTAATCATGTTGGAAATGATTCGCACATGAAAATATCAGAGGTGCGAGACCCCGGGATTTGAACCCGCTTCACTCGGTTTCCCAAGCGAGCGCGTTACCACTGGGCTGCCACTGCCTGTTGCTAAGGTGCTAAGGTATTCTGGTTGAAATTTTAAAAAATGCATAGTTCTTTTTTGACGATGGTTACGAAAATAAGATAATTTGTTGATAAAGTCCAACGGAAATCTTTGGCATGAACTTCAATTACATTGCCAGACTTGTTCAATCATTTTGTCAATTTAAGAAAAAAAAATTATTAGCATCTATTTAGTTTCTTAACGATTTAGAGCAAAATCCAATATCAAGTTTACCATTTGCGTGTAGGAGAAACAAATATAAAAACTTTTATAATAATAGTACGATAAAACTTAGCTGTGTTATATAAATATTGATGTTTTGCACCAGAATCAAACCCGCTGCTCAGCAGATGAAGTAGTCGCATACGGGACGGCGGGACGAGTTGTGGAACAAGCTCTGTCCGCCATTCGAACTGTTAGAGCGTACTCGGGAGAAAAAGTGGAAGTTGAAAAGTAAGGAATGATAAAATTTATATTATTATTTATATAGTTCTCCTAAGAAGGTTTTTGCAAGTCTTATACCCCGCGGGAACCATTATATGGAATATATGCCCAATAATCAACGTTATTTACATTTTTTGTTGCATTCTTTAAATAGTTGAATAAACGATGAAACAAAACTAAATGACAATAAAAATTTATAGTGACTTACAAACACTTTTAAACTATCAATTTTTACACCTATACATACTGTTACCGCATCACGAGAAAACTACTTGACAGATTTTGATGAAATTTGGTATACTTTTTTACTTTAATTAGGATACTTTTTACCGCGGGAAAATATCTCATTTCTGAGAAAAAAATACAAAAACTACAATGTAAGAGTATACTAATATGTAAAACCTAAGAATTTGGTTTTTGGTCATCTGAATGCGGGCGGAGCCGCGGGCAATGCTAGTAAATATATAAAATTCAAATCCAAATTATATTAAATTCCATTCTTGTTAAACATCTATACTAATATTATATAATATTATAAAGCTGAAGAGTTTGTTTATTTGTTTGTTTGTTTGGTTGAACGCGCTAATCTCAGGAACTACTAATCCGATTTGAAAAATTCTTTTTGCATTAGATAGCCCGTTAACTGAGGAAGGCTACAGGCTATATATCATCTCGGAAAAATGTACGATTCCCGTGGGATAGATTTGTTTTTATCTAGGGATGAACCCGAAGCGAAGCAAGGGTGAGTCGCTAGTAATATGAATAAAAATAGAACCTACAATCGTTTTAATCCAAATTCTAGATATTCAGAAGCGTTAACAGGCGCCAACAAAGCGGCAAAGAAACGTTGCGCGTGGTCCGGCGCGGGCGCGGGCTTGGGCTGGCTCCTCACCTACAGCCTCAACGCCATCGTGTTCGCGTATGGCGCTGCTCTGTGCGTCCAGGACTTAGGGCTGGACATCGATGACAGGACATACCACCCTGGTGTACTTGTCACGGTTAGTAATCCTTATAATTTTAATTGTAGAAACTTTATTTTAATTGTGGAAACTTTATTGGCCAATGATTAATATTTTATGCTTTTTTTTTATAATTATATTACCTTGTACTGTTTGTTTCCCAAATAAAATTAAAAAAAAAAATAAGATTTAGACATTTGAGGAGTGTTACCAGTTCGATAACTGTTTGTGGTTTTTGGTAGTACTGAAATATGTGTATGGATCAAATTTAAATCAATTTTTATTTAGGAAATTTTGCTATACTTTAACTTTTGACAATTTATTTATATCAATAATAAATATTTAAAATTGTTTTATATATTTCTTAAGTGATGAATACAAAATTTAGTTTCTCGTCAGGTATTTTCAGAACTATAACATATAGTCTGGGTTTTAGCAAAGTCTGAAGTTAGCAAAATGATTTTTTTATGGATTATGTGGTGGTGGTGATTGAACTGCAATTTTAACCGATTCATTGCGACGGCCTTTCTTACAAACTACGGCCCGTGGCGGCGAACAAATTTTTCATGACACCTCTAGGACGCCATAGGCCATAGGTTAAAATGACGCCATGTATAAAAACTTTCTGCTTTTACATAATACTTTCTTAGATTTACGCGAATATTTGACATTTTAAATAAAACTATCTTTTCGGATTTATTTAGATTTTTGGTTCCCGACGTTTCGATTGCTTTACAACAATCATGGTCACGGGAGAGTCTCTCCCGCGATCCGCGGGAAAATCTTTCTGCTTTTTTTCTGTTTTTGGCTTCTTTACATTTGATTTCGTACAGTCGGCATCTATTATCAGACCGAAGCAGCTTGCTAATTCGTTTAGAGTGAGCTCTGTGTGTTTACATACGTGTTCTACTGAATGAAATGTGGAATACATTCATTCATTCATTCATTAGTTCAGGATCAATCAATTAATAGAAAATATTCTCTTTTCTTCTTTCAGGTCTTATTTTGTTCATTCATGGCCGCTCAGAACATAGCCATGTGCAATCCCCATCTGGAAATATTCTCCACCGCGAGAGGAGCGGCCAAATCACTGTTCAAATTATTAGAGAGGAACTCCAAAATAAACGCTTTGAACGACTCAGGAATCAAACCTGAGAAATTTAGAGGCGACATAGTATTTGAGAATTTGTATTTTAATTATCCTTCAAGGCCGGACGTAAAAGTAAGTAATCATATTTCAATTTCATTTTTCAATTTGACGACACGTTTGGCTCAGTTTTTCGTGACCCTACTTGCTGTGCCGGCGGTCGCGGGTTCGAATCCCGCTGGGGGCATTCATTTGTGTGATGAGCACGAATGTGTGTACTCCAGTCATGGGTGTTTATATTTATAATATGTATATATTTAAAGTTATATATGTGTAGTGTATCAACTACCTGGTATCCATAACACAACTAGACAAAAATAAGAATAATAAACAAAAATGAGGTTAACTTGGCTAATGTAAAAAGAAACTCGCAACGAAATAAATATACATGAAAATTTTCATATTCCTCAACTTTTTCTAGTATATAGATTTTCTATTAGAACAGATTAACACAAATGTGTCTGGTTAAGCACATTTGTCAATAAAATCTACTACTTAGCACGGATCATGCTAGTTTTAGTACATCGTAAAGGATCCTTATACCAAGACTTTTCTTTAATCGTTAACTACGGGACAATATTAACCTTCAAGATGTTTTTAATCTATACATATAATAAAACTGTAAAGGTCAAATGTCTGTACATAGAAAAAAAATGCTTAAAACTGAGTCAGGGGGATGTAAGAAGGGAAATAGAACAAATCCAGATATTTTCCAATTTTTTGTTTCTCTGTCTTTTTGTCTGTTTGTCTTGTCTGGGCTAATCTCCGAAACTGTTGGACTGATTTGAAATGAAATTTTGCATGGTTGTACCTTATATTCCCAGTCAATATTTTAGATACTTTTCATCCCGGAACATTAAAGAGTTTTCGTGGGATAGTTAAAAAACTATAGTAACTTATACAGTTTAGTACACAAAAACTACTGATTGGATTTTAATGAAACTTTACAATAATATAGTTTATACATCAGAATAACAAATAGGCTGCTTTTTATCCCGGAAAAATGTGCAGTTCCCGTGGGATAGATTTATTTTTATTTGTCTAGAGGCGAACCCGAGCGAAGCGAGGTTAAATATATAAATAAAAAAACTTCCATCTGCTAAGAAAATAACATATCTACCTAACTTGCGTCTAGGTTCTTCGAGGACTCACTCTCAGAGTGAACGCCGGAGAGACGGTGGCCCTCGTGGGAGGGTCTGGGTGTGGGAAGTCCACCTTGCTCCAGCTCCTGCAGAGGGCGTACGAGCCTGACAGCGGGAACATATCTGTTGATGGAGAAAAGCTGAACAGTCTACATTTGCATCATTTTAGACGGAGTATTGGTACGTTGGTTGAGTTTTTTTTTCCATACCATCTTCTAAGATCCATCTTCTAGTCTGTTCTTAGATTTCCTTTTTGTAATATAGCTGAAACTCTCAAAAAGGCCATTTTATTTTCAGGGCTTATTATACCGGTAGCTTATTTTCGCAAAATGTTCATAAATCATAATTTATAACTTCTTAGAAAATCCCCCTCTCTATCTATCTATCTTTATCTCGTCTATCTCTTTCTATTTTTATCTAGAGAAATAAGTATGAAAATCAGTACAGTTATTTCTGAGATTAGCCCGAACAAACGCAAAGTCAGTGTGACGGGAAATTTTAATTTATAATATGTAAAGCAATAAATAAATTTACGACCTGCCTGTTGATAAGTAACTGTAGTTTGTGGCCTATTTTCTCTTTCACATCTAGATATGTTTGTCAAATTGCCGTAAAAAAGGTGCCTCTGGAGTTTTTAATTCAATTAGATTCAATTCAATTCAATTTCAATTCAATTAGTTCTTTTTTTCCGAGTGTGTATAACCTGAAGCTATTCAAGATGCGTGTTAACAGGCTTCTCCTGGGCAAACTCGCTGGATCGTAGACCTTATCTATACCATGGGGTCACATCACGAACAAAGTGAAATTAGTTAAAAATGATGATAATAGATGGCGTTGTATGTATCGATTTGTTTTTATGTTCATGCTAAATTCAAAATTTGAAAAAAATTAAATGCGTAAAGCATATATTCTAACTTAAAAAAAATACCTAAAGTAAGAAAAAAGGAAGTAATGGACAAAAGTATAATGTTTTTGAAGTTTTATAAAATTCAATAATATCGTTATATTTCTGGCGGCAATAATGGGTACTACATTGTGATAGCACGATCTTTGATAATAATTATGTAAACTGTGTTCATAGATGGCGCTCAATATAATAAAAAGTTTTGTAGCACTCAAAGACAATATCTTAAAAATATAGTTTGTAATTGTCATAGTAGCCTTGAGAGACCTTACATAGTTACCTACAACATTGCGTAGAGGCAGCTCGGGGATAAATACCCTTAGCTTTTAACGCCATCTATCATTTAGAGTTGCTAGATGTCCCCTTATTTTTAATTCTCACTTGCGCCATCTATTATCATTTTAGGACAAAAAAAAATAGTGTGTCCAATAGCGTGAGTTAGCGATGTCCAAATATTTGTATGGGATGCACTATCTGTACTCTATATGATCTGTGTCTATACCTTCGAGCTAAGCTGAAGCTCAAGAGTAAGCCCATTTATAATAAAAAAAAATAAAGATTAGAAAAAAAGTCAGAGATACAGTTAAATATAACTTTTTCTCCATATTCTCCATCTCTAGTGTGTTTAATCACCATTCCCGCTGACCAAATATTCATTGTTGTAGGTGTGGTGGGTCAGGAACCTGTACTTTTCAGTGGAACAATAAGAGACAACATCATGATGGGGGTGGACAATGGGACGGAGCGGGAAATGATAGAAGCTGCTAAAATTGCGCACGCGCATCAGTTCATAGTGAAGCTAGCCAATGTAAGTTATTAATAATAATAATAATTTTAATTTAAGATATTACATCTACATTTGTTAGTTATAAAACAATTTAGCCTTAAAATACTATATTAGTGTATGGAATTATTAATTAATTAATTCATTTTTATTATATTATAATATATATTAAGCTAAAGTAATAGATGGTTTTTTTGTGAGAGTAAATATATGATAATGTATTAATCGTAAAATAGGAATTGAATTTGGATTTGAGTTTTTAATGTGTGATGAAAAATGTATAATTCATAATGGGATTAAAAAAAATCTATACTAATATTATAGAGAGGTAAAGTTTGTGAGTTTGTGAGGTTGTAGGGGGTAATCTCTGGGTCTACTGAACCGATTTAGGTGAGATTTGGTAAGAAGATAGTTTGAGACCCTGGGAAGGACATAGGATATCCCGGAAATTATTCCTTAAAGGGGTGAAAATGGGGATGAAGGTTTGTATGGGGAATCAAGCTAGAAATGAACCCGAGTGAAGCGAGGGTGAGTATATATAGTATAAGTAGGAAAAGTGTTCGAGGAAAAGTTTTGCTTTTCTCTCTCTCTATTTATTCTCCAAGAGACGTAAAAAGATATATATATATATATATAATATATATATATATATATATATATATATATATATAAATATTTCAAATTTCATCTTTAAAAAATAATGCTTAGTAGATTATTTTATAATATTTTAAGGGTTACGATACCGTCCTTGGGGAGAAGGGAGCTCAATTGTCAGGAGGTCAGAAACAAAGGGTCGCGATAGCGAGAGCACTATTGAGGAATCCTGCCATTTTATTGCTGGACGAACCGACCTCTGCTTTGGATCCCGCTGCTGAGAGACAGGTTTGACAAATCTCATGATTACCATAAAAATATCTAGTGAAATTTTATTGTTTGAATCAGATTATAAATAAATAAATATGTTGGTACATTAACACACAGCACCATCTAGTTCCATGGTAAGCTACGAGGCTTGTGTTATGGATACCAGATAGTTGATACACTACACATATATAACTTTAAATACATACATATTATAAATATAAACACCCATGACTGGAGTACAAACATTTGTGCTCATCACACAAATGAATGCCTCCAGCGGGACTCAAACCCGCGACCGCTGGCACAGCAAGTAGGGTCACTACAAACTGATCTGGTATCCATCCATAAGACAGTCCTCGTAGCTTACCATGGAACTAGATGGTGCTGTGTGTAAATGTCTCAACATATTTTTTTTCTGATAATAATAGATTATAATACAGCTACAGTTTTATTTTAAGAAATGATTTTTTTCTTCTAGGTTCAAGCTGCATTAGATGCTGCCAGTGTCGGAAGAACTACCCTAGTGGTGTCACACAGGTTAATATTTTAAATTATATTATTTTTGCACACAACCACATTCCCTAACTCTCTCTTTCTCTCTCGCATATATCAGAATGAAAGTTTTACAAAGCATTTAGCCTAAAATCTCTCTCTCTCTCTCTCTTTCTCACTCTCTTTCTCTCACTCTAGCTCTCTCGCTTTCTTTACGTGAATGAATTCTGATAAAGTAGACAGACAGGCTTTTATGCAAAAGTTTTATTATGCGTATATCTCTAAATATATCTTCATGTTCTTTTCAGACTATCAACAATAGTGAATGCCTCTCGTATAGTCTACATAGAGCAGGGTTCGGTTCTCGAGCAGGGCACTCACCACGAGCTACTGGAGAAGAAAGGCGCATATTGGCGACTTTTACAAGATGACATGACACATAGGTTATTAGCTTTCATACATATATTATAGAAACCGTGAAAAAAAATCTGGTCATCCTTTTACTTATTAATATACCACGGAACTGGATGTACCTTTACTGGTGAAACAAACAGACTAACACATTTTAAATGTAACTATCTTATCGGATTTTTTCCATGGATTTATTAAAATTTTTGGCTCCCGACGTTTCGAATGCTTTACAGCAATCATGGTCACGGGAGAGACTGAGATGTTAGATGTCTCAAAGGTCATTATATACTTGTTACCGACAAGGCCTACCGTCCCAAAATAAATCCGAAATTTTTTATTTAAAATATCAAATATTCGCGTAAATCTAAGAAAGTATTATGGAAACTAACGCATTTATAATATCTAAAGTAAAGATTATATTTTAAACTTTTCTGTTTTGATTATATAGAAGTGCAAACGCACCTCTACCGGAGAATGAGGATGAAGACGACGAATTCTTAGAGAATGAGGCCGAGATCAAATTGAGACCAGTTCGAAGAAATAGCAGCGTATGTTCCAAAGGTAATACAAATATTGACTTTTATTTTTTCATCAAAAAATGGATCCAAAGAATACTTTTTTCCCCCTGATTCTGTGCTAATATTTTGTCGGAGTAAATATTTCAATAGAACTGACACAAAAATATTTGATGGATCCTAAAAAAATCCAAAATATAATAATCAGGAACAGACTGTTGAAATGAAATGACCATGATTAGAAATTGATGTGTGTATGTACGTATGTTCCCTATGGACTACAAAATGGTTGGAGCGATTTAAATGAAATTTTTGGGCAACCTTCAGATTAGAAATAAGTCATTGTTTTATACCAACAAAAACGAAATATGTTCAAAATACTTTTAAGTATCGCGCTTGTAATAAGTATAATGAAAAATTTTATAATATTGATTTGCATACTTGCTCGATCACACAGTTTAAAAAAACCTTAGATAATACTTGTACTTATAATAGCTTAGGTTAGCAATAGTTTCTTGTTTTTTTTTTTTTTTGTAAGGTTTTGTAAGTTTTTTACTGTTTTTTTTTTTCCTCTTTTTTGACTGCTCTTTAACATGATATGTATGATATGTATATTAGTGGAAACTTTATTGTTGTGTGTACAATATTTTATGTATTTTCTGTAAGTGTTTTAAATACTGTTTGTTTCCCAAAAATAAATAAATAAATAACTCAACGGGTGATCCTGTGAAAATTGGTAGCGATATGAAGTAGGAACCCGAGTGAAGCCGTAGTTAAAAATAAACTTTATTTTATATAAAACTATAATTCAGATTTTTTTCTCGAGTTTGAATTGAAAAGATAGTTTTATTTAAACGCAAATATTCGCGTAAATCTAAGAAAGTATTAAATAAACTTATTTGCAGAGTCCTTCGTGCGAGACAGCTTCGTCCGCGGCAGCCGGCGGCTGGGCGCGCTGACGACGCAGGCCACTCCCGCCGCTGCTGTTGTGGACGAGGTTAGGGAATAAATTTTTGTTATATTTTAATTCAATTCAACTCTCTTTTTAAGGGCTTCAAAACGTGCCAGTTAAGCACAGATTACTAATTTTTTTTTTTTATATTTTAGTATTCTGTTAAAATTATGAAATGGCAATGACATGATTTATTATATGATTTACCGGTGGTAGGACTCTGTCAAGCCTGAGGAGTCCGACTGGATGGGCACCACCTCCTTATCTATTTCTGCCGCCGAGCATCAATGATTGCATCGTTGTGTTCCGGTTTGAAAAATAAGATAGCCAGCTTAATTACAGGCAAGAGGCATATCATCTTAGTCCTCACAGTGACAACGCACCTGCGACTCTGCATTTGTGGTACCAAAAACCTAAGTGCATGAACCGTAGGTGTTATGGGCGACAGGTACTGCTTTCCATCAGGTGGTCTGTCTGCTCGTTTGTCACTGAACCTCATTAAAAAAAATATTATATGAAATAATATTTTTCAGTTCAATATAGCCCAAACTCCTTTATTAGCTGAACCCTTCAAAAATTAAACGCTAAAACTGATAGTGAATATTTCTTCTATTTTGTACTTAAGAATTTATCATCTTCATGTCACAGGAAGAAGTAATTTCTGAAGAGGAGGAAGAAGATGTCACCACCTGGCAACTCCTCAAGCTGAACAGCAAGGAGTGGCCGTTGCTGGTGGGAGGAGGGCTGGCCTCCTTGGTCATCGGAGCAACCATGCCCGTCTTCGCTTTACTCTTCTCCAAGTTATATGGCGTACGTGATTTTTGCAGATATTTTTCATTTTTTTACCATTTATTGAAATTGTGAATTGAAGAAGTGGATTTCCTAAACAACTAAATTAGAAATCACATTTATAACTGGTTCAAACATTTAAGGTCTAAAAATATTCTAGTTATAAATGTAGAGCTGTGATTGTGGGATCGACATGATTTTTTACTGTAATATATGTTATGCACAGTTTGCTTAACTAGCTTTTATTTAAATAAAATTTGCTGAATAGTATATAATTCGCTTGGAAACCGAGTTCGGAAAATTCGCTTGGAAAGCGGATTCAAATCCCTCTGATCTCCCGGGTCTCGCACCTCTGATATTTTCTTGTGCGAATCATTTCTAACATGATCACCACTTGTCTTACGGTGAAGGAAAACATCGTGAGGGAACCTGCATGTCTGAGAGAACCTAGCAAGTTGTCTGCAGACATGCTCAGTTCGCCAATTCGCACTTGGCCAGCGTGGTGGGCTATAGCCTGATCTCTCTCGTAGTGAAGGGAGCTCTGTGCCCAGCAGTGGGGCGTTAAAATGGGCTCAATACAATCTACTCTTTATCCTGACATATCAAATAATTCCAGTTAAACAATTAATCTATACTAATATTATAAAGCTGAAGAGTTTGTTTGTTTGTTTGATTGAACGCACTAATCTCAAGAACTACTAATCCGATTTGAAAAATTCTCTTTCCATCGGATAGCCCGTTAAATGAGGAAGGTCTAGGCTATATATCATCCCGGAAAAACGTACGGTTCCCGTGGGATAGGTTTGTTTTTGTCTAGGGACGAACCCGAAGCGAAGCGAGGTTGAGTCGCTATCTATTATATCTATTTTTTTATATTTTGCAGATGTTCTCGTGGACGGACCACGACGAGATCCTCCGCCACTCGCACTTCTACGCGGGCATGTTCGCGCTGGCGGCCGCCGTCAGCGGCCTCGTCACCTTCCTGCAGGCGTGGCTGTTCGGGCTGGCGGGCGCGCGCCTCACCGACCGCCTGCGGGTCATGACCTTCCAGAATTATTTAGTCCAGGTAACTACATTCGATTCTGGTATAATAAATATCACAAAATTATAGTTTTGATTTTTCAACAAAATGTATACCTATGTAAAAAAAAGTGTATGCTTATTATTATGTAAAACGGGATTTTTATCGGATCGCTTTTTATTTTGACGAGACGTTTGGCTCAGTTTGTAATGTACTTTCTACACCAGCGGTCACGGGTTTGAGTCGAGTAGGGGCACTCATTTGTGTGATAAGCACGAATGTTTGTACTCCAGTCATGGGTGTTTATATTTATAACATGTTTGTATTTAAAGTTATATATGTGTAGTGTATCAACTACCTGGTATCTATAACACAAGCCTCGTAGCTTACCATGGAACTAGATGGTGCTGTGTGTTAATGTACCAACATTTATTTATTATTATTTATTTTATTTTCTTTTGAGAGTTCCCGATATTCCGGCACTGTTACAAATGCCACGGTTACGGATGTAACTCTCAAAAGTAACAGCTAAACATGACAAATGCCCCGTTTTAATATTGACATTGACAATAAAAATTTAAAGACTAATAATAATTTATGCGTTTTTAGGAGCAAGGTTGGTTCGACATCCCCGCCAACTCGGTGGGGGCGCTGTGCGCGCGCCTGGCGTCGGACTGCGCGGCCGTGCAGGGCGCCACCGGTGAGTGCACTTTACTGGATAAACCAGCTTTTTGAACTCATTCTCTCCTGACTTCCGTCTTCTCACAGACTTACATTTAAAGAAATTTTGAAAATTTACAATAATGACGATTCAAAACTGAGCGGTCGAACTTCACTCGGAGTTTTTTTAAAGAAGACACCTATACAGATAAACTTAAAAAGCAAAACCTAATCTAAATACGAAATTTGATCCAAACGGTTCACCCTTGCTTCGCTCAGGTTCGTCCCTAGTGAAAAACATAGCAAATCTATCCCACGGGAACCGTACATTATTCCGGGATAAGAAGAAATTTATTAACTCTTCCTGCTTCACCATATTGAGAGCTTCCACCATAAAATTACTAATTTATACCAACTATAATTGGCTCTATATTTCAGGTACCCGCCTGGGCACTATGCTACAGGGTATCAGTACAATGGCGTTGGGAGTGGGTTTGGCTCTGGCGTACTCTTGGAAGATGACACTCGTCAGCTTGCTGAGTGTGCCCTGTGTAAGTATGTTTAGCTAATTAACTTCCCATTGGGGGGGGGGGAAGGGGGAGGGGGAAATCTTCCTTCAATACGAGGATGATCAGGCCATATTCCACCACGCTGGCCGAGTGCGGGCGGACTGAGCATGTCTGCAGACAACTTGCTAGGTTCTCTCAGACTTTCAGGCTTACTCGCGATATTTTCTTCGCCATAATAAAAAGTGGAAAAGTGGTGAATATGATTTAAATGAGATCTGGACATGAATTATTTAGGAATGTTCCCACACATTATAAATATAACATACGGGTTAGTCTCCGAAACTGTTGGACCGATTTAAACGAGATTTTGCATGGTGGTACCTTATATCCCCGGTAAACATTTAAAATACTTTTCATCCCGGAAAATTAAAGAGTTCCCCTGGGATAGTAAAAAACTATAGTAACTTATTCAGCTTAGTACACAAATACTACTGATTGGATTTTAATGAAACTTTACAATAATATAGTATATCATACATTGAAATAACAAATAGGCTACTTTTTATCCCAGAAAAATGTACGGTCCCCGTGGGATAGATTTGTTTTTGTTTGTCAATAATAAATGGATAAAGATGAAAAGTTAAAATTATAAACTTGTTAATGACATAAAAATTAAAAACCAACCTGTCGCTACGTTGCCGCATTTATTATAATTCTAATAACCGCTTTTTACTCAATGCATATGGATGTATACACGGTACACATACCAAAACAACATTTTTTACAATTTTTGTCTGTCTGTCTGTCTGTCTGTTTGTTCCGGCTAATCTCTGAAACGGCTGCACCGATTTTGACGGAATTTTCACTGGCAGATAGCTGATGTAATAAGGAGTAACTTAGGCTACTTTTATTTTATAAAAAAAATAGGGTCCCACAAAGAAAAAATTAAAACCAAAAAAAAAAAATAAAAAAATTGTTTTGGGAAGCAACCTAGGGACGAACCCGAGCGAAGCGAGCTTGAGTCGCTAGTATTATATAATAATAAATATTTACAGGTGATAGGTGGCATTTGCTTAGAAGGCTGGATCACGAAGAAGTCGGAAGTGAAAGAGCGGCTCGCTTTGGAGAGCGCGTCTCGGCTCGCGACCGAGGCCGTCATGAATGTGCGCACCGTGCATAGTTTGGGTATGTGTTATTTATACATATAATAAAATAATAATTAAGTGAAATTTGTACATGAAATGTTTCTTTTTAATAACAATAACTGTTACGTAATGTGTATAAAATAATATATGTATATAGGTCTCAAAATAATAATTGTTGAAATTTTTCGTGGCAAATTACAATGATACGTGTTACGCCTAAAGCAATTTCCCGACTGTCTTAAAAAAATATGTCATACCAGTCGGATCTACTTGTATCCTCACGCACACATCACAATTGCCCTGTCCAGACACTTTCATTATACTATATCTTTCATCCCCAGAAATGAAATTTTAAACGACAATTTAAACATTTAATATTTAAGCAACGCTAACTTTTTTTAAACATAAATAAGAGAAAAAAAAAGATAAAACCCATCAACTCTTTTCTCAAACAGGAGTGGAATACGCCATCCTCGACCGCTACGAGAAGGCGCTGCAACAGGCCTCGCAGCGCGGCGCCGCGCGCGGCGTGCGCGGGCCGGTGTACGGGCTGTGCCTGTGCGCGCCCACGCTGGGCTACGCCGTGTCGCTGGCCTACGGCGGGTACCTCATCGCCAGGGAGGACATGAACTACGAATACGCCATCCTGTAAGTTTTATTTATTTATTTATTTATTTCAATATACACGAACAGCTTAGATTACTTAATTTGTAATGTTACAATTTTTAGTAAGGTATATTTAGCAAGCTATATCATATTTAAAGTGGTAGTGCCATGCTTGTTACCTTCGGGTAGCAGCCGAATGGGCCGGCACGCCCCGTATAGTACCACTCTCTCACGAGAGACCGGCGTGAAGTGGCAGCTATGCTGTCGCGTTTCGTCCGGTAAGTGAGAGTCCGGGAGGCCCTCTTACCCTCCTACCTCCCTCTCCCCTCCCTCCTCCTTTCCTCTCCCTCCCTCCCTTTCCTGAAAGGCCGGCAACGCATCTGCAAGCCCTACAGTGTTGTAGATGTCCATGGGCGGAGGTGATCACTTCCCATCAGGTGAGCCTCTTGCCCGTTTGCCCCCTTTGTCCCATAAAAAAAATATATTTATTATATAATGCAAAATGAGCTCTAATACTAAGGCTAAGCTAGCAAAATACGATGAAACGCTGCCCTCCGTACTAGTTAAACTGTATGACGGTAGGACAGTATTCCTCGCGTGAACTCGCTCCCTCGTTTGTAGTGTAAGCAAAACATTAGGATGCAGCATCTATTTGTTACATAGAAAAAATTTATTTATTTTTTTTCTTTTGCACATTTTACATATTTCTGTTACTGTAAGTGACGAGATAGCCAATAAAACGTCCATATTCTCATAATCTATACCAGCGGTCGGCAACCTTTCAGCAGGCAGGGACCACAAGGTGGCTATACCTAGTAAAGGCGGGCCGCACTTGTGAGAGCAAAAAAAATGCATATACCACAAAATATGTCCACTACAACATTCAATGTGACAATTCCTAAAATGACTCTTAAATGCTTATCTATGAGACAAGGAACATTTTCATTTTTCCGGTAATTACAAATTCAAAATACTTAAAAAACATAAAAACTTTTCTTTATAAAACAGTCGCGGGCCGCGGGTTGCCGACCGCTGATCTATACTAATATTATAAAGCTGAAGAGTTTGTTTGTTTGGTTGAACGCGCTAATCTCAGGAACTACTGATCCGATTTGAAACACATTTTTGCATTAGATAGCCAGTTAACTGAGAAAGGCTATACTATATATCACCCCGGAAAATGTACGGTTCCCGTGGGATAGATTAGTTTTTATCTAGGAACGGACCCGAAGCGAGGGTGAGTCGCTAGTTAATGTATATATTGTACTGCTTTCCACCAAATATGATGTAAAACTAAACTAAATAATCTAGTAATGTTCATAATAAAAAATATTGTCAAGTGTCAACTGCCATTCATAAAATACATTTTATAATTACAGAGTATAAATTCGGTATATTAATTAATAACCCTAACATAAGTATTTCATGGGATAATCAAGTAGATTTTGGTTTGTTGAGTATGGAGAATATCTATCGTTAATATGTTATGTCATTATATACTAGCAGAACCCGTGGCTTCGCTCGCGATCAAACTACGAAAAATACGAAATTTCATGCAAAAATATCCAAGTAATAAAAAGTTTCATACAAACTTTTATCACTTATTTCATCCCTTTGGGGGTTGAATTTTGAAAAATCCTTCCTTAGTGGATGCCTTCGTCGAGAGTGAATCTCTAGTTTTTGATAAACTTAAAAAAAATCATATTACTTGATCAGTTGATACTTGATACTATATATAGATAGTTTTGTAGATAACGCTTTTAATTATATGCACAAGGGTCCTTAAATGAAAATTAATTTACATTTATTTGTACAGGGTGTCGGAAGCCCTAATCTATGGGGCGTGGATGTTAGCAGAGGCGCTGTCGTTCGCCCCCAACTTCGCGGCGGCGCGGCGCTCCGGCGCCAGGATCGTGCGCGCGCTGCGCCGCGCGCCGCGCGTGCAGACTGAGGGCACCGCCGTGGACGATGCCTCATGGGTAAGATACTCACTTGTATTCAGCCCTTTTTAACGTCCCACTGCTGGGTTAACCTCCCCTCAATACGAGGGGAATCAGGCCATAGTCCACCACGCTGGCCAAGTGCGGGCGGACTGAGCATGTCTTCCGAAAACTTGCTAGGTTCTCTCAGACATGCACGTTTCCTTACGATGTTTTCCTTCACTAATTGAAATAATATTTCTATTATTATTAGTATTGAAATATATTTATATATGACGACACGTTTGGCTCAGTTTGTAGTGACCCTACTTGCTGTACCAGCGGTCGCGGGTTCGAGTCCCGCTGGGGGCAATCATTTGTGTGATGGGCACGAATGTTTGTACTCCAGTCATCGGTGTTTTACATGTCAACTGTTTATAATAATAGATCCTTTTGAGAAGAATTTCTAAAGAGACAATACCTACATTTAATTTTCTAACATGTTCATTCGTTATAATAATAGATCCCTTTAAGAAGGATGTTTAAAGAGGCGATACAATTTATTCTAATAGATCCTTCCGAGAAGGATATCTAAATAGCCCCCGTGTTGGGTTACATAACTCAATGAATGTTAGTATTTGTCATACAAGCCATAAATATGAAATAAGATTCTAATTTAATTTACTTTCCAGGTTGCAACAGGCAAGCTGAACTTCAACAACATTCACTTCCACTACCCCACGAGACCTAACGTGCCAGTTATAAGGGGTCTGAACCTGGAACTGCCTCCCGGGAAGACCCTGGCCCTGGTCGGACCTTCTGGGTGTGGAAAGTCAACGATCATGCACCTTCTGTTGAGGAGTTACGATCCTGTCCAAGGAAATGTGGTATGTTATTTCATCTTTAAATATTATGTTAAGGCCAGGTAGTCCGAATTTTACAGATTTTTATACATACAAATAGTGATTATTTTAAGCCAAAAAAAAAAGTTATATTATAGTTCACTATATGTACTAGGGTTATTAATGGTTCAAAATATAATATCGTAAACTTTACTCGATTCGACGTCAAGCACAAAATATTTACGTGAAAGTTTTAGATAATCTATTTGAACTAGGGACAGAGCTCTGATATTAGCCAACTTTTTCCATTCTAGATTTTTGGAAATGGGAATCAATTTGAAAATAAACACGTAAAATCTCATTTCTTTTTTCATTAGCTGCTTTAGCTAGCTTAAAAATAATTAAATAACTCAATATTTCGGAATGCTCAAAATATTCCGCAGTAGGATTCGAACCTACGCTCCCAGAGAGAATTTGATTTCTAGTTACCCTCGTTTAGCTCGAGTGCGTCCCATTCAGCCGTTTCAGCTTGAAGAAATAAATAAATTTTTAATTTTTGTATCTCGCGTAAAGATGGTTGCTGTAAATCATTCAAAATGTCGGGAACCAAAAATCAAAATAAATCAGCGAAATATCCGAAAATATTTTTTTTAAATCTATACTAATATTATAAAAAGGTAAAGTTGGTGAGTTTGTGAGGTTGTAGGGGGTAATCTCTGGATCTACTGAACCGATTTAGATGAAATTTCGTAAGAATATAGTTTAAGACCCTGGTAAGGACATAGGATACTTTTTATCCCGGAAACCATCCCTTAAGAGGGACAAAATGGGGATGAAAGTTTGTAAGGTAAGGTAAGTATCAAGCTAGAAATAACAAACATACACACATACAAATGAATGTTTACTTTTAGAAACTGGACGAGAGAGACATCAAGCGCGAGCTGCCGCTCCCTCGCCTGCGCGCGCAGCTCGGCCTGGTGCAGCAGGAGCCCGTGCTGTTCGAGCGCTCCATCCGCGACAACATCGCCTACGGGGACAACTCGCGGCAGGTCTCCACCGACGAGATCCTGGACGCTGCCAAGATGGCCAATGTGCATTCATTCGTTTCAACGTTACCTTTGGTAAGGGGATTATATTTACGAATCTTGTTTAATAACTTTTTGAGTTAGACTATTGTGATATAGGGTTTTTTTAACGTGTCACTGCTGAGCGTGGGCCTTCCTTCAATATCAGTAGAAGCAGGCCATAATCCATGGCGCTGGTCAAATGCGAGCGGATTGAGTATGTCTTTCGCACATTTGCTAGGTTCTCTCCGACACGCAGATTTCCTCACGATGTTCTCCTTCGCCGTAAGACAAGTGGTAATCATGTTGGAAACGATTCGCACAAGAAAATATCAGAGGTGGGAGTACTGGGATTTGACCTCGCTTCACACTTTTATTAGGTGCTATTTTATCATCTATGGGCCAGAAACTCTTTATGCTTAAAAGATATATATTTGTGAGATCTGCAAAAGTTTGGAAATATTTTTTACTTATTGTCATTGGAATAGTTTTTTTCAATTTCAATTAATAACTCCTTAATATTTCAGGGCTACGACACAGTCCTAGAAGCCGGCAGCGCGGCCCTATCCGGTGGGCAGAAGCAAAGAGTGGCCATCGCCAGGGCTCTGCTGCGGAACCCGAGGGTTCTCCTTCTGGATGAGGCTACTTCCGCGTTAGATGCTGCTAGTGAGAAGGCAAGCTTTGTTTATTTTTTATAATACTTAAAAGTAACTTTTGTTTAATCATCGAAATTTTAATTGATTATAATGTATGTGAAAGTTTGTAAAAATAAATTAGGAAGAAGAAAATTTATTGTTGGGAAATGCATTTACGCATACCACCTGTAGGCGTACAGGTGGTTATGTGGGACTTATCGGCTAGAAAAGCCAGTACTACCCACTAAAGCCCTACAAAACCTCTCCCGTCATAATGGGGTGTCGCAGGATCGCTTCCGCACTCAACCACTCGGCCCCGACGGCAGGTCTGCCGAAGCAGACCGCAACAACCATGGGGTTGCTCCAGCGGTCCACTCTGCTATCAGAGAAGTACCAGGAGCAACCCGCATGGCACACCGCCCACCGAAGTGGGCTACCTCCCTGTGTTTCTTGGCTTTGCGCCCGGCTGAACTGCTGGACGCTAGTGAGCCCCCTAACCACGACATGGTGAACGCACGTTGGGTCCTCTCCATTTTTGTAACCCATTTTTAACTAGACAGAAAAATAAACACTTAATTGCACAATAGAAAAAAAGTACAAAAAGCAGAGAAATAAGAAATGAACAGATAGATGTTAGTCTTATCGCCATAATCGATCTCTTCCAGCCTAACTTTTACTTGAACAATCTTTATTTTGCTACGTCAAATCTGAAAAGTTCAATTCTAATATCTATTTATCCGTAACTGGTTATAATAGCATTATGGACCATCACCCAACACGCATTACCTCAATGTAGGATTCTCTCACGATTATTTCGACCACAAGAACAATAACTAGCCATCATAAAAAAATTCACCATATTTTTTCAGGTAGTCCAAAAAGCACTAGAAACAGCATCTAAAGACCGGACCACGGTGATCATCGCGCACCGCCTCGCCACCGTGCGGCACGCTGACATGATCTGCGTGGTCGATAAAGGTATTTATTCCACCGGAGTTCGGGTGTTCGATTCCCGTTTATTTCTACGAAAATTTAAGCACTACTTAATAAGCTTGAACGAATGATAGAATCAATGAAATGATGAATCCATGCATTCATTCCTTATTATTCCATTTTTGATAACGATTGTAGAATGAGGTCTTAGTTAGGACAATCTTAAGTTCAGATCATCGGATCGGAAGTAGAGACTATCTATTATTTCTTTTTTTACATACTATAAGAGAAAACCCACGAGCAAAAGCTTGTATCTAATAAATATTTAAATTCCAGGTGTAATAGCGGAGAGCGGTTCACACGAGGAATTAGTTCGCAAACGAGGCTTGTACTATGAGCTGCTTCAACAACAAGGGCCATTGGAACCAAATTCATAACGTTCAAGTATATATAATATATATATATATATATATATATATATATATATATATATCTGTCTGTCTGTCTGTTGAAATTATATACTATTAAGTAGATGCACTAGTTTTTTTATAGATATTAATAAATATAACTAGTAAATAATCAAAAGAAGCAAATTTTTAATGTTTAGTAAAAATAATTGACAGACAGACATGATGATGTTATATATATATTTTTCTTTACAATTAAGTACAATTTAATTAAATGTCAGATTTTGTGTTCAGTTATATGAAGTTAAGTTGTATTTAGCACTTTGAACCAATTTTGGACCATATTTTTAATTTTAGCTACATATTTTATTTAGTCTCAACTCAGTTTTATGATACTGCAATTGTGTTGAAAGGTCACGAGTTCGAATCAGGCTTGAGTCATTTTTATTTACAAGGGTTCTACGAAACAGTGATATGGGATTGTTAATATTAATTTTGTTGAGGCTCATTGATAGGAATATTTATCGATTTTTACGCCATTGCATATGCAAAGAGTACAGTGATATTATAAGCGAATGATTAACATAATATATTGACAATCGTAACTGTTTTTTCAGAAAACTTTTAGAATGAGCACAAATTGTTAGTTTTTATGATGGTCCAATACTAATAAAACGTGGTCCATACTTCTTAATGGCAACCGGTTGATTGATTAATTTTAATTATATTATCTACATTGATAGATGATAGTCAATTATATAAGTTTTAAGTTGAAACAATTTGGACCGTCCCAAAAATACTTATTTTTATATAAAAATATTTACTTAGGTATATTTTTAATTAAGCATTTAGTGCCTTATTAGGAAATATTAAAATTTTGGATAATCAAACTACGAATTAGTTAATAAGGTAGATATTACTTTGACATTTATCTAGCAATAAAATAGTTCGAAGAGTTGAAAATTCAAAAATTGAATTCTTTATAATAAAAAAAATATTATGAAAAAAAAAATGTGCCGTATCTAAAAAATAACTTTCTTTTCGGTTATTTTTTATAACAAAATTGAGTTGATTTAAAAAAAAACTATCACCGTTGTCTAACAACACAATACTCCAATCACTCATTTAAGTCCTATCAATTTACTTTAATCTACTCTAATATTATAAAGCAGAAGAGTTTGTTTGTTTGTTTAGTTGAACGTGCTAATCTCAGGAACTACTTATCCGATTTGAAAAATTCTTTTTGCATTAAATAGCCCGTTCACTGAGGAAGGCTATAGGCTATATATTATCCCGGGAAAATGTACGGTTCCCGTGGGATAGATTTGTTTTTGTCTAGGGACGAAGCCGAAGCGAAGCGATTGTGAGTCGCTAGTATTTCTATAAACTAAATAATTGTAGCTTTCTATATGAAAAATGGACCCAGTTTTTATAAAAAAAAATATGGACCGTATCCTAAAAAAATATGTTTTATTAAAAATGTGATGTAAACATATGGTACATAAGTATGCTTTTCGCTTGCCATTTACAGTTAGTATGGTCGGTGCTAAGACTAAAGAATAAAATAGACAGAACGTCATAGAACTAAAGATGAAGTCAAACAATAATGTTTTAAAATACTATAGTAGTACTTCCAGGAAAGAGAACTAATGCTTGAAAATACAAATGGATTTATATTAAAGTTTTCTTCTCACAAAAACTTATATAAAATTTCCCTTATTTTTTACAGAGCTTTTTTTTTAAAGAGCCGGTGGTAGCTTCTTCACGGACAGACTACACTGACGTTTACATTAAATTGACGGATTCAAAAGTACTTGTAATAAGTCTAATTGAATAAAGTTTATTTCATTTTAAAAAGAAAGTACACACCTGTATGGCAAAATCGAGAATAGTAGCATATGCGATACAATACAATACAGCAATACGACGACACGTTTGGCTGTTTGTAGTGACCTCACTTGCTGTGCCAGCGGTCGCGGGTTCGAGTCCCGCTGGGGGCATTCATTTGTGTGAATAGCACGAATGTTTGTACTCCAGTCATGGGGGTTTATATTTATAATATGTATATATTTAAAGTTATATATGTGTAGTGTATCAACTATCTGGTATCCATAACACAAGCCTCGTAGCTTACCATGGAACTAGATGGTGCTGTGTGTTAATGTCCCAACATATTTATTTATTATTTATTTATATGCAGCAAGTCATGCTACTATTTTTGACTTTGACGTTTATTTTGGCGGGCTCTGGTTTATATAATTCTTTAGTCTAAGGGTTGGTATTAGTCTTGTCTTCTCTAGTGAGAAGCAGCCATTGCGCATAATTAGTGAGACACGTTGGGCTATTACTTATTAATTATGTAGAAAAAAATGTAAATTTTATTAATAGTTTTAATATTTTTTAAGTTAGAGTATTTTTTATGTTGTATTTTTTGACTAAAATGTTGCCATCAGCAATAAAAATATTTGATTTCCCAGTCCGCACTGTCAATTGATAAATTCAATTCAATAATACATAGAATCGTAATTAGACAAATGGTTCGTAAACGGTAACAATATTTAAATCATTATTAAAACAAAAATGTCCATAAAAGCCATTTAATTAGCCTTTGGACCCACAAATTATGGAAAAATCATTTTTTTTTTAAGATTTTTTAATTTTTTCTACTTTTTAATCGCACATTATAAAACGAAGGTCGTGAATACTCTTTATGTAACATCGCAAAATTGATAGTTTACTACTGGAGAAAGTTAAAATATCAATCTCACAAATCTCATTCAATCTCATAAATCTCATTCAATCTCACAAATCTCACGTACCCCTAATGTGTCTAGTAGTAAGAATAGAGATAGAAGTCAATTGTTCTCTCATTCCAAACGAAAGAAAAAGATAAAAAATATTCTTATTTATCCTATCTTTACATATAACTTACTAATAATATAAATGTGAAAGTTTAGATGTTTAGATGGATGTTTGTTACTCAATCACGCGAGAACGGCAGATTGAATCTAGATGAAATTTGGCACAGAGATAGATTATAGTCTAGAATAGCACATAGGTTACTTTTTATCCCGGAAAAATGTACGATTCCCGTGGGATAATTTGTTTTTGTACTCTAGATGCGAACCGAAGTAAAGCGAGGGTGAACCGCTAGTGTATAATAATTCTGAAATGTCTCTTCTGTTTTCTTATTTTTTTCTCAAGAATAGTTTATCTTAATACTTTCTTTTATTTAAAATAGTTTATCTTTATAAACTCTTTGTTTTAATATGAATTTTACAGATATATGTATTTACTTGGGCATCATTAAACATTTTTTTTTCCTTTACTATAGATTTTAATAAGTTATTGACTGTGATTTTAAATTTAATTTTAAGGTTATTTTAAAAACATGACATTGTGATAATTTCAATAAATTTTAATTTAAATGTATTTGTTTTATTGTTCAAATTATAATAATAAGATATGTAACCCAGTTTACAAAATAACTATTTATAATATATCTAACATCAATAGTAATAAAAAAAATGGACTTTCGTAGTAAAAAAAAAAAAACACTTTTCAAACAGTATTTTATTCAACAATCAATTAGGCTATTAAGGCTGCAAAAATCATGATTGGATCGGATGTTTTAAAAAGAACTTCTTGATTTAAAACGTTGTACAATTAATATTACAAAAAAATAATAATTACATAATTAAAAAAAATATAGAACTAGTCTGGATAACATTGAATGGCCTAATAACAATACAAATATTATTTAGTGTTTTTAAATATATATTTGAAGATTTCCATTTCCATTTTCAGAAAAAAATAGATAAGAATTACTTAAAAATACTTAATCACCTCAATATTTAACAAACAAAATATATATTTTTTTTATTTATCTTAAACCAATGCTAATTTTCTTATGTTTATAGATAAAATTATGTAAAAATGTAAATTTAAGACTAACCAACTATTATTAGAAGACGAACAAAGCATAGAATCACACAAATAACTTGAAACATTAAGTTTTTGACTACTTGTTGTAATTTTAAAAGACTTAAATTTCAAAGTTCGTAAACTTATGTTCGCACAAATAATTAAAATCAATAAGTATTCAAAAATTAAAAATTAATAACGACCATAACGCATAATAAATAATGTGCAATGATTAGAAGTAGTAGGTCGCGGATTCGAATCTCACGTTGGGTTTTTTTGTTCATATTGTTCCATAGACAAAACTATAGTTTCATACATTCTAATATGGAGTAATACAGTCATGAAATTGATCCCTCTTTAGAAAGAGAGAAAGCAAATATGCGGCCAATACCTGTCTTTTATTCCAATTTGAATTTATAAATGGAATGTGAAAAAATAATAATATTATTAAAAATTATAATATTATAAAGGAATGTTAAATGGTTATAAATAAATCGTTAATCGTATTCTAATGAATACAGAAGACTTCCGGCCGCACATTCGTTTTGTCTCTGTCGCGCCTTTCCGCCATTTTTAGCTGTCAAAGAAATAGTCCACTCTCTATCTATGTATTGTTTAAAGAAATTTTCAAGGAAGACACTTTATATAGTATACCTACTACAAAGCAAGTTACAAATATTTAATTAAAAATATTTTTTTTATCGATTCACATTTCAAAATTTTTAAAGAAGAAAGGAAGCAAGAGGAAAATCTTTATTTACACCTAATTTACATTTTTTTTTTAAATTTATTATTAATACCATCTATTACAACTGCAAAGGCTGACGATGTAAGGCCACTAAATATTACAATAATTAATTTGGTCTCTTTATTATTGTTATCTATCTACACAGAAATTAAAAAAAGGGTCTAGTTTGTACATAGAATATTTCTAAAAAATAAATATAGAATGAATCAATGCAAAAAAAAATGTTTTGGCATTTTAATTGCATTTTTTTTTTTCTAAATTTCTATGGTTTTTTTTTTCGTCACAGATAATGATAGAATTCAAAAATTTAAAAAATGTATAATTAGGTATTTTAGAAATACTCAATGTACAAACTTACAATATTAGTTAAAATAAAATAATAGCAAAAAATGTGATGTTTCAATTTTTAACTTTATAACAATAATTATACATTTTACAATTATTATAGCTTTCTCAGGGCTGATATTTCAATTATCAGAGTTATTAACAGAATAATGAATACAGATAAATAAAATAACAGAATTACTACACTTTTATATGTATGTATGTATTCAGCCCTTTTTAACGTCCCACTGCTGGACCCGGACCTCCCTACAATCAATTCACACAAAAAAAATCACTTTTATATAGTCACAATATATTTTAGTGTTTATTTCCGTGTACGTAATATGATGATTGTAATACCAGGCCTATGTCAAAAATCATCTCAAATATTGCGATGGCATCTAACAAAAAATCTATTTTTTATTATAGTACTAATATTTTTTTTTCTTTAAAGGTTTATCTCTATTATTATCTGTGTACAGATAATAAAAGGAATTACTTTAAACTTTAATACAGATCGCATTTTTTCTATTTTTGCTAAAATACCAGCAATATGTGTCCCAAAGTGCCCAGAAGTGTCAAGTTCCCGAGACATTTAAAGGTTTATAGAGAACTATAGAAATCATTAAAAATGAAAAAGAATAACATATTATACAACTTGACTATCTTCACTCCAAATTTCTTGAAAATATGATACTTTAGGGTACCATATTGCTAACATATGGGTTTATACAAAACAGCCACATCACGCGTCGCTTCTTTGAAAAAGATTTTTTTTTTCTATTTATTTTTAAGGGCTTTAAAAAAAAGGAATATTCAAACACCTTGTTTGTTTTTTATTATTACCTAAAATATACGATAAAATTCTTAAAATCCTGGAATCTACTTTTGGAAATAGTAGAAAATAACTAAATCTTAAATTTAGAATGAACATTTTAAATATGAGCAAAATGCACTGGAAGCAATTTACAAAGGAACTATTAGTTTGCACTCCAGTGTAAAAACCGACGATTTTTAGTTATAGCTCGCTCGTCTCAACTCATTTGTTTGTTTTTAATTCAAAATATTTTCAATAATTCAAATATAACCCTATGTAAAAATGTAATAGCCCATTTTAACATATGAAATTATAAGTGATTTAAATATTTTTTATTCGCCAAATTCTTTAATTTTTTACAATCTAGAACGTTTTTATAATAGCTAGATTTAACAACGTATTTTCTAATTACATTATTTAAAAAAAAAACATTTAATATTAATTATATAATTCAGAAAAAATAATATTAGGATAATGTATTAATTGTAATAATGCAATTATTCATCATAATTGAATTAATTGAGCTAAACGAATTATTCGTTATAATTGAATTAATTCTAATAATTGAATTTATCGCCATACGAGAAAATAAAGCTTAATTAATTCTATCTAGGCAATTCATCGTCATTTTGATAATCGGACGTGATAGCTGCGAGTAGCAAAGCCTGCGCAGGCGCAATGAACACTGCAGGAAGACGCGCGAGTCCCGACGCGCAAACAGATGACGATAACCACTCTAAATTTTAAAAATATAATATACAGTAGAATCTCCATTATCCGAACATCGATTATCAGAATATCAGATTATCCGGACTCATTCTCCACGGCTCTAATTATCGATTTAAAAACGATTTGACGGTGCAACGAGACGTGTTACGACAAGATTATTCCCGCCTCCGACGTGTAGGTACTCCCGCTCTCATTTGTTTGCCCAATAGTGTTTGTTATTGATAATTTAAACAGTAACGCGACAGAAAATGGAGAAGAGCCCTGTTGAAAGACTCCACTAAGATGCCATTAAAAGCGACAAAAGCCACATAGAAACCAATAAATATTTATTGGTTTCTATGTGGTTTTTGTCGCTTTTGATGGGATCCTATTGGAGTTTTTAAACAGGGCTAGACTGAAACTGGTTATTTCCAACCAAAATAAATTACATAAGTATTATGTTATTCTTTATCTTTATAACTCGTTATTTTTTATATCGTATTGTCCAAATGACGTATGTCAAACCTTTTCTATAATAAAAAAAAAATAAATTTGGCTTTGGAATCGATTATCCGGATTTTCGATTATACGGATACCTGGTTTTAATTGATTCGGATAATCGGGATTCTACTGTATACATAATAATTAATATTCGTTATATATATTATTTATATCTCCACAGTCTACTTATCCATACAGTCGTCTAACGAAGGCGTTTAGACAGAGGAATAATCCCCCCCCCCCCCCATAAGTGGGGAGACGCACCCCACTGGCATACGTGCTTTTATATACCAGTCGGGAAACATCTTAGTTTTGTATTTGCAAAG
The DNA here is from genome assembly GCA_905404265.1 of Fabriciana adippe. Classification (NCBI taxonomy): domain Eukaryota; kingdom Metazoa; phylum Arthropoda; class Insecta; order Lepidoptera; family Nymphalidae; genus Fabriciana; species Fabriciana adippe. Next base: position 7,706,732 of record FR990010.1, on the reverse strand, counting down.
GCAATTGTAGAGTCACCTTGTCTTAAAGTTCTAGGTTCGATTCCTCTAAATGTTAAATAAAATCTAAATAAAATTTACTTGTATCTACTATATGAAAGGAAATACATTTTTTCATATAAAATTAAATAAGTTTTTTTTTTAAATATTTTATACACGGTTTTCCCATCAGGATTTAGGAAGTTAGGAAAAGCTCTAATTTATAAACATTTTGCGAAAATATGCTATATTTATGAAGTATTTGGGAAAAAGGTAAGGGAGCTTTTTGACACGTTTGGCTCAGTTTGTAGTGACCCTACTCGCAGTGCCAGCGGTCGCCGGTTCGAGTCCCGCTGGGAGCATTCATTTGTGTGATGAGCACGAATGTTTGTACTCCAGCCATGGGTGTTTATATTTATAATATGTATGTATTTACAGTTATGTATGTGTAGTTTATCAACTATCCGGTATCCATAACACAGGCCTCGTAGCTTACCATGGAACTAAATGGTGCTGTGTGTTAATGTCCCAACATATATATTTATTTATTCTGAGATCTTCCGTAATATAAATGCGAAAAGCATTTAGGGACGTACAGTTCCTGGCATAGTAAGTCACTACTCATTAGCGTTTTATGTAATTGTGATGTAACTTATGAGTGGATTTTTCGTGTAACTTTCCAATACGAATCGATTTTTTTATTGTAACTTTACAATATGAATAGTTTTTCTTTGTTACTTACCAATATGAGTGGATTTTGGCGTAGCAATTAATAATAACATGTACGCTTCATTCAAAGTTAGCAGACCGCACCTCACGTATAAATAGCTAGAGGCGGCCACTGTAGATAACCAGCTTATAACTAAAATATACATATATAAAAAAAATATTAGAGTCGGTAAAAAATACATTTGTATTTTTAAAATTAAAAAAAATATTAGCAATCCGCCGCCATTTTTTTTTTCAAATAAACATGATGTAATTAGTATAACTAGATAAAGGAGACTGAAATAAAAAAAATTACCAATACGGTGCCCTAATATTACGTTTTTGGGATATATGTAACTAACAAAAATACGAATAATATTAACGCACATTAATACGTTGTCAGTTCATTTTAAATGAATGTCAACGTTTTCATATGGTGGTCTTTACCTACAAATATCTTGTAATACTTTCTTAGATTTACGCGAATATTTGACATTTTACATAAAACTATATTTTCGGATTTTTTCGCGGTTTTTTTTTTTAATTTTTGGTGACCATGATTGCTGTAAAGTATTCGAAAGATCGGGAACCAAAAATCAGAATAAATCCGCGAAAAAATCCGAAAAGATAGTTTTATTTAAAATACAAATGTCTTGTTAAAAAAGCTGTTCTAGAAGTTAAAGTTTAGGGCACCATGTTGCTAAATCTTTTCTATTTATTTAAATACTTTCTATCCATATATACTTATTTCATTGTGCGCTGCAAATTTAGAAAAAAATAAAAATGGCGGAAAGTAAGCAATAGCAAAGTTTCTTTTTCAAATAAAATCATTTGTACACTTCATGAAAAACTTTAAGTGCTTGAGTGAATAACTATTAAAAATTTTATTTTTATCTTTTACATTATTAACTAGTTTTAAATATTTCGTTTTATTTAAGAAAATAGTAGGAAATTCATTTTCTTACCAAGAAACAATGTTGCCATAACATCAGTTATGTACAAACTACCCTCAGCTTCCGTCAACAAATTACAGCACTCTGTATACAACACCATTAGAGCAGATATTTTTGTGCTAGTTGTATCTAAAAAAATATATTAATTAAAACAAGAAAATATTTTTATGAAATCTATACAAATAAATAAAATATGAGTGTCAGTTTGTAATATTAAAATAACCGATTTTTACTAAATACATATGGATATATACACGGTACGTATACCAAAACAAAAAAATGTTTTTTTACAAAAAATTTTCTGTCTGTCTGTTTGTTCCGGCTAATCTCTGAAACGACTGGACCGATTTTGACGGGATTTTCATTGGCAGATAGCTGGTGTAATAAGTTGTAACTTAGGCTACTTTTATTTTAGAAAAATATAGGGTCCCACGAAAAAAAATTAAAACCAAAAAAAAATTGTTTTGGGAAGCAACCTAGTGACGAACCCGAGCGAAGCGAGGGTGAGTCGCTAGTCATAAATAATATTTTGAAAAAAGATTTTAAAACATTAATGTTTGGTTTCATATTTAGTTCTATGACACTATCTATATTATTATTTATACATAGTAAAAATTGTACATATTTTAGACTGACACTACTACTTGTATTTAGTACGAAGTACTTGCATGTTCAAGCAGGACATCATAACTCACCTATTTCAGACTTATGAGATAAAGATCCTAACCCAAATGGCACCAAAGACGTAAGACACGTTATAATAACATTATTTAACGTTGGTAAAGGTACTTGACCACACTGAAAGTGGAAAATATATAATAATATATAATATATATATGAGCGTTTATAATAATATTATTGTTACGGCGTAACTATGACTTTCTGTGAAATAAATACGAAATGCAAAAATGGCACCAAATATTGTAAGGTACTTTAGTGCCATTTTTGCTTGTTTTGAATTAATTTTGTTATTTTGTGGGTAGGCTGTCTGTAACAACTATATAATTCCTTTGAGACGTCTAAAACCTTTGTCTCTCCAGTGACCACGATTGCTGTAAAGCATTCAAAACGCCGGAAACCAAAAATTAAAATAAATCCGCGAAAAAGTCCGAAAAGATAATTTTATTTAAAAATATACAGCAATTTTTTACTACTTACCAAGAAAAGGTGAGCGAGTGGTGAAAATATAAACGACACTGTATAATTTATAGCTGCAATTGTCGGTGTGACACCATCTTTATTAAATGAAAGCGGTAACCAAGCGCAGGGGCGCGCTACCGACGCTAATATTGTACTAAAATAATAAAAAATGTTATTAAACAATCTTTGTTTTTATCCTAAATCTATTCATATTTACAACATCAACATCTACACAATAAAACTCTAAAGGCATATGCACACGACGGCTTTGCTGCACGTTCGACGCCCGATCATTTATTTATATATTATCACGCATTTGTATCGATACAAACACAAGTGATTTGCATTTTATAATTTTAAAATAGTAGAATAGTTTTTTTTGAGTTACTGTCATAAATGGCACCTACATTACACATACCTCATTACACATACTACATTACACATATCAACTTATACACAGAAAATAGATAAAATACCCAATATTTACGATGAATTTCAAAGAAAAACTACGGTCTTGTTATTGTGATATACCAATTTTACTAAAAATCCTATTTTCTTAAAAGTAAGTTTTTGTGGTTGGATCTATTTTGCGTAACTACGTCCATATGCAAGGGATGTACGATCATGATAGGCGCAACCTAAGCGCTTACATAAAACTTGGTGTGCGTAAACCCTAACACTGACTGACAGAGCGCACTGTTTAAACTGGTGACTCTAGAATCGTGATATTTTGCACAAGAATTAATTAGTTAAACTCATAAAGAAAGTGGGCACTAAGTAATTTTTAAACATTTATTTCCTACATATTTATTTTTCTGTGATACATTTAAAAAACGCATATCACTTGCATTTCAATCGATATAAGCCATTAACACACAAATGTAAGTCAGCAGTACAAAAAAAGTCATATGCACAGGCCCTTAGGCCGCTTTATAAACGATTACAGCTTAAAAAGTATCAAAACTCACCCTTCAATAACTCTCCGATCTAACGCCACAGATAAAGCATTGACCGTAACCACAGATAAAGCTAAACCAACAACATGCGCATGTAGCACTGTCAAAGCGTACAATCTAGTACGACATGCATGTACTTGTGTACGACCCGCATTATAATATATGTATATAAGAGGAAGATATACTATATATTGTGTGTGGAAAATACCTGTGAAAAAGATGTCCATTATTTTCTTAAACTTTTGTATATTCTGCAAATATTTTTATATTTTAATAAGCACTATGTAGATATCTATGGAACAAATAATAATAATAATAAAATTACTAATATATACAAAAAAGTAGTGTTCAGAGTACACGTTTTAGAAGTGGAAATTCATTGGTTATTTATATTATGTACATGTCTATCTATTATATACTAACTGTTAAAACCAGTAGCGGACTTATGCTTAGGCCCGTAAGGCAAGGGCCTAAGGCAGCAAATTTTGAGGGGCGCCAAAATTTTTAAGACGACAAAAATTAACATAAACTGTAAGACCAAATTTTAAAGTTTATTTCCTTGCGCTCTTACAATCTAGACATAGTACCATTTCAAGGGTAGAATTTCTTTGTTAAAATTATATATATATATATATATATATATATATATATATATATATATATATATATTATTTCATATATATATATATACTCGATATCGGCCCTTTTTCTTTCGTAACAGTATATATAAAGAAAAAGGGCGCCATATCGAGTTGGGCCTAGGGCGCCATTTAACCTAAATCCACTACTGGTTAAAACGTACCTAAGGACGAACCCGAGCGAAGCGAGAGTGAGCCGCTATAGTCCATTCGCGTTAAGAAAATAATGAGTCATCAAGTGCAACGGCAGGTAAAGATATATTCATAATAGAGTAAAAATTCAATTCAAATATATTTCAAAACATCAAATGTAATGGATAAAAATCAACTTAATTTTCTTGTTTTTCTTTATTATCCCAAATCTTGATTTGATAATAATGACTTTATTTTGATTTGAGATAATTAATTAACTTAATTATCCCATATTAAAATAAATATTTAAGTCTGCCTCCAACTGATCATTCTGAATTTGACTTTATAATTTTATGCAACCTAATTGGTCGGGGGGCGTGACTAGGCCGATGGACGACGATGACTCACTATTTTCTTAACGCGAATGAACTATAGTTATAAATATTTTGAATATTTGAAAAAAAAAAATAAAAATAGTAATCTTTGAAAATAGCAACCGAAATAATATCATATACATCATTTGTCAGACAATAACAACGGTTGCTATGGCAACCTAATGTAAACGGGCATGACGGTTTTTCGTGACGATTTCTCATGACGCGACCATTAAATTTTACTCTCGCGCAAAGAAGTTTCATTTCAAAAAATTACTAATATATTAAGTTCATAATAATCATACTGGTGCCTACTAAGCAATTATATGTTAACATTTCTCCCTATAAGAGAAGACTAATTAAAGAAAATATAACATATAATACAATTTCTCCTTACGTTTAAATATATTTTGTGTTAGCAAAATGGGGACAAAAATCAGTATGATTAATACAAGTATAACTCTTAAAAAATTCAAACTTGTGACCTGCTATGACTAGTGCCTGGCAATCATCCTCACTGAACCACAACCATTGTATTATTACAAATTAAGTTTAAAGAAAAAAAAACAGATTTGAACCTATTGTCCTTAACTAGAATTCTATTTATCTATAATATTAGTAAATTGAATGCAACTATAAAACTATAGTCAACACGTTTGGCTGTTTGTGAGACCTTACTTGCTGTGCCAGGGTCGCGGGTTCGAGTCCCGCTGGAGGCATACATTTGTGTGAAGAGCACGAATATTTGTATTCCAGTCATGAGTGTTCATATTTATAATATGTATTTGAAGTTATATGTATATGTATAGTGTATCTACTATCTCGTATCCATAACACAAGCCTTGTACCTTACCAGGGAACTAGATGGTGCTGTGTGTTATTGTCCCAACATTTATTTATTATCATTTATAATACTATTAAAACTATAAATTAATAATCAAAAACAATTAAGAACTAGTTAAATATTAAAGTAAAGTAGTAATCTTCCATAATTTCTACCGATAAATAAAATTGAAGTGTCTGTTTGTAATGTCACAATAACAGCTTTTTAATAAATGCATATGAAATTATATATGGTAATTATAAGAAATAAAACAATTTTTAATATTTTTGTTTGTCTCTCTGTCTGTTTGTTTCGGCTAATCTCCGAAACGGCAGAAGTGATTTTGATGGGACTTTCACTAGCCGATAGCTGATGTTATAACAAGCAACTAGGTAACTTTTTTTAGAAAAAGAATTAGGGTTTCACTCAAAAAATTAAAACATACCCAGGGATGCACCCGAGTGAAGCGAGGATAGGTCACAACTTTCATAATATTTCATAATAAAACATGCTAGAAAAGATGTTTTTAGTAATATTTTTGTGTATTGTTTTATAAGCAATTTGACTAATTAAAAATAAATAGGATAGGATATTTTTTTTAGTGTGTAATAATAAGAATTAGCACAAAACTTGAAATAAAAAAAAACTGTGTACTCATAATATGACCTTTTTAAAGGTTGTTGTAAGTGAAAATGGCTATGTCTAAAAAAGCTAGCTATCTAAAGTTCTCTATATTGGTAAAAATACACTAAATATTCCATAAAGCAATTATAAATTATATTAATCATATTAACTTAATATGTAGTGCTTATATTTTTAAAATGTTTAAATTTTAATAGTAAAAAACCTGCAATTAATTATTAGTAGTTTTAATTAGTGCTTTTAAAAATATATATTTAAAAACCACCAAAACTAGATAAAAATCTTATTCATTACCTGTTTTATTACCTAAAACACTTTTTAAAGAGATAAAGTTAATGTAAACAGTAAAAGTTAAAAATGATTTCTAGTAGTGAAATAGTTTATAATTACATGGGCGAATGGGTGCATAGTGTTCTAATAAAATCTAAGTGAACATGCATGTAGTTGCCTCCGAATGCTCCATAATGTGAAGTTAAAACTGCCATAGCAACGGCTGTAAGGACTCCAACTATCATCCATCTTCTTCTAACTTCTTCCCAAATATCCAACTCGTATTCTGTTTTATATACAACATTATTCTCCCTTTGATCATATAACACCTGTGTTGAAGCACTGACACATTCCATTATTTAATAATAACAAGATTTTTGCATTTAAAGTTGTAAATTAAAGTTAGAAGGTTTTATATTAAATGTAATGATGTTATGAAAGAAACACAGGCTGTAATATTTTAATAAATCACTATGGACGGAAGGTTGGCAAATGAGTTGCAGTTTTAATGTTTTTAATATTACATATTGCGAAAATCAATGGTTTACATTGTTACATTTTAAAATACCGCGCATCTGCATTGCTACAAATGACAAGTTTTCCCAATGACGTCATTGTAATACTCTGTTTTACGGAACAGAACAAAGGATTTTTACAAAATATTAAACAGAACTAGCAAGCTATTAATGATTAAATTTTATATATTTTCTAATAAAAATATATGTAATCTAAATATGACTTAGTTCATTATTATAACGTTTTATTAAAATTATAAAAGTTTACTAATGTGAAATTATAAAAGTTTAATAATGTTCTAAACGAAACGCAAATATGTCAATGTGACATTTGTCTATTTTGAAAATCTTGAATTCAGATTTTCTGCAATCTGTTTTATTTTGAATAGAACTTAGCAATTAGCTATAATTCTAAATAAATTAAGAGAAATTATTTTCTGCGGAAATGTTATCCAGTAGACTTAGACAAGTGACATCCAAAATAAAAAGAAACCCATTCTTTTTAAGGTTATATTTCTAACAATTTCACTTTTAAAACTAAAGAATTTTAACATATCAAATTAAATATTTATTATTTTAAAAACAGTACACGAACGAAGGCTGCTTATGAAGGCGATGGGAAGACAAAAGTTCGAATTATAAACCAAGAATTAGATCTGGGTCTTATGATAGATACTTATGCTACTGTAAGTTCATTTCTTCTTTTGTTTTAAAATTAATGCAACTCTATAAAAATTAATTCATGTACCACTCAATTTGTTTAATATGATATTCTATAATTTCTTTCTGGTTACTCTTTAAGACTTCTATAAAATGATAAAAATACAGATATACATATTTTATTATTAACAATTGTACTCAATATTTTTTATAACCTAATACATAAATAAAAAATCTTATTTAGTTTTTTAGATAGAAAATAAAATATAATGCATGAAATTAGATGAAATTTTATTATAATTATAATAATTTAATTTCAGTATGGTTTTAGATTAAACAATGGAATCACAGTATTGGGACCTATAGCTATATTTCCTAGGTAAGATAATGCTTGGGTCATAACAACTTAGTAAATTAAATGTTCTCTCAGTTTCTTCAAAAATTAGATTATTAAGTAATTTACTATAAGATATTTATCAAAAGAAAACTTATAAAATAATAATATTAACACCTGGTTAATTTCGAAGAAATTAATTGTTAACTGGACCACCAGTGGCTCTGCGGACGTTGACAGGTTAAAATAAAAGCACCAAATAAAAGTTAACATCAAATTGTAATTTTTTTATTGTAATTGCAGGACAATACTATCATGGCAAGTGTCAAGTGCAGACCACATCAGTGAACCCTCTCTAAGATTGTTCAAATTGTTAGAACCAAAAATTGATTTATTGGTAAATATAATAAGTATATGTATGTATGTGTATGGAAGTGCATAGATAGAGGAAGACCGAAGAAAATATGGATAGATTGTGTAAGGACATGAAAGAGAAAAGCATGAATGATGAGATGACGAGTAACTGAGGAGAGAACAACCCAAAGTAATCTGGGAAATAGAAAGGCAGATGATGTGTGAAAGTGAATGTGTATAAATTAAATGAGATTTATACCACCCTAGCGACTTACCCTTGGTTTGCTTGGGTGCATCCCTAGATATGTTTTTGAGTGAAATCCTAATTCTTTTTCTAAAATAAAAGTTGTCTAAGTTACTCCTAACATCAGCTATCTGCCAGCGAAAGTGGCGTCAAAATCAGTCCAACAGTTTCAGAAATTAGCCGGAACAAACAGACAGAATTTTTTTTTAAAAATTGTGCTTTTCTTATAAGTAACTGATATAATTTCATATGCATTTAGTGTAAAGCTGTTATTTTGACATAACAAACAGACACTTTAATTTTGTTTATCTGTATAGATTTGGGGCTATGTACCTACTTCTATATATGATTCTAATTTTAGACAAGCATATTTCTGAGTCAGTGGCGTAGTTATGCCAATACAACCAATGCGGTTGCATGGGGTCCTTGATTCAAGAGGGCCTCAGCGGACGACAAATGATTCTTTTATTTCAAAACATTTTTTCGAGGACGGCCCTCATAGAAGTTTTTAAAAAACCCCAAGAAGTGTCCTAAATTTCCACTTATTATTTCATAATAGGGAAAGGACATTTCCATTTTTTTTTTGCATTGGGGCCAAAAACGGCTAGTTACTGGTCTGACTGAATCTTTATTATATTATCCAAATGAAAAGTGAAGAAAGGCTTTATATTATTACATTTTCAGATCATAGGTCTCGAAACAAATGATAGAAAAGTGATAAACTCAGTTTTCAAAGCTACGAGGGAAGCTAAACTCTGTGTGGAAATTCTACCAACAGAACATGCTTGCTCTACCTTTAATTTCCTTAATGCAGAGGGACGGTGAGTTGTACTATATTGAATTAATTATAATAAAATTGAGAAATGTGTGTATTGTATGAGACTTGTCATAGATTTTTTACCTCAAAAGGTTTAATAGAAGCCATTAATTAAAGAGTTATTAGACTCATGACTAAGAAAGTGAACATTTGATTTTCAAACATTCATCGAATCAACTCGACCTTGTCTAATTATTAAATTAGAGGATTTCAGAAGTTTGATTCAAAAAAAAACGGTTATTTTCGGTAATATGTTTACTTCTTCGCTCGTTCTTTAACCGGTTAATAGAAACAAACAGTTTAGTAAACCGAAATAATAATGGTTAACGGTTATTCTTTGAGAATGGTTACACTTAGGTTTTTCATACCGAAATAAAATCGTTATTTAATTTATACACTCTATGAAGCAATTCACTATTAGCAAAGATTCGCTAAATGTAAACGCACAAAAACTCATTTTACTGGTTAATTTCGATTATGGAAACTAAATTGGTCAAAAACCGGTTTTCTGGTTTTAACCGGTTAAAGAACGTAACCGAAACCTTAAATCGAGAAGCCTTTCCGTTTGGTGGCAACAACCAGAACCGCTTTAAAAATTAAACGGGTTTTCGAGCCCTGTTGACTGCTAACATTTTATTTCCAGATCAGTAGCAGGAGCGATGATACCTCCCTTACACATAGTAATGAATGAAGACGACATGTTGCAGTCGCAACTACACTATCAAAATATATACAATAAAGACGAATTTTAATATAATTTATAAATTATGATAATATCTAATTGTAACTCAGAGTTCTGTCCTTAATTCTTAATCTTAATTCCCCATACCCTATACATTGATGGTATCAAAAAGCGGGTAAAACTCACTAAAGTTTGTTTTAAGATGATTAATATGGAAGAGTAAATGTAACAAACAAACTTACATATATACATTTTGTATACAAAACTAGAATAAGCTAGTACATGCGTACAGCTTTGTCCGTTATGTTTAGTCCACAATCATTATATTATGACTCTTGCTTTGTATACATTTTTCTTATTTAATACTTGTATAATACACAAGGTTTCATCAAAATCTAGACAGCCGTTCTTGAGAAAGGAGCACACAAACAGATTATTTTAATTGATAATTTTGCTTTTCACATCCAAAAATCTCTTAAACCCTTTTTCAAATATATTTAATGTACAATTTTGAATTTGTTACTATTTTATTATATGTATGTATAGATGTATATATTAGATAATATAGTTTTTGCCTTTGGCGTTGCTTGAATATATGAATAAATTGGAAATTTGAACTTTATTACTTAATACTGAAGGTTGAAAATTAATTTTAAATTAACAAAAACTAGCAACACCTAAAACTATAGTTTTTTGTTTTGTAAATAGTATTTAGAATAATAAAGGATATTAAATAATGGATTTGTTTTTTAATGCATTCAGACCAACTTATTTACATAAAAAGTCAATATTTATGTATCATGTCGCAAAAGTCACTTGCACTGGAGTCAAGGGAAAGTAAGTAAATATTAGTAATAATAAAAAAAACAATTTAAATAACATTTTATTCCAACAGCACTAAAACTATGTTTAAATTACAATTTAATTATATTTAAACACATTTGAGGAGAAAACATAAGGACAGAACTACCATACATTTCAATATTTTATATTAAAAAAAATCTAAAATCAATAATTTTACACGTGCAAAAAAAGAACTTTTCCGTTGAATTTTTAATTAATTATAGAATACAATGTACTTCGCCATTATTTCATACAATAAAGAAGACACATGAAGGTTATTATGGATATATGTATATATTGTCATTTTTATATAAAAATGTCATTATATTTTAATTCAATTCATATATTCAATGGCTTCTAGGAGTGGCGTTTGGGCACCATTTACTTCGCCAATGTCGCGTAGAATGAAGATTATATTTTAGGTTCGTTATTAATTAATATTTTACATTGACATTTATATAATTTATAAAGTTATAGGCTTTCTTTGCCTATAAATGACGTATTATGCAAAAATGACAGATGTCAAATCAATTCCAGGCGGATTTAATTTAATGTTGCCAGTTACTACCTACTAATAATATGGTAATTATTGTAATTTATTTTATATATTAAATAAATATTTGAAATACTTTTATATGGCAGCGACATTATTAACAAATATTTAATGTACGGTAGAAAAAAATAAATAATATTGTATTAATTTTGAAAATTAAATCCGTGGAACCACTATAATATTCTGTTACCTGAAAACAAAATAAAAAAAAACGTTACATTCTAAAAGTACATATTATATAAATTAATTATATAAATAAATTAGTATATTATGAAGGAATGAATGTATTAATAAAAAGATTAAAAAGTAAATAAAAACCAAATGAATGTATAAATAAATAAATGAAATTCAAATAAATGAATAAATCAATAAAATTCAAATAAAAAGAATTCAAATGAATAAATGAATAAACAAATTAATAAATTAAAACCTAATCTCTTGTATATTAATGTTACAAAGAGAAAAAAAAGATTTTTGTATGTTTGATTGTAATGGATAAACTACAAATTCGCTGAACCGATTTAGATGAAATTTGGTATGAAGATAGTTTGAGACTCTGAGGAGGACATAAGATAGTTTTTATCCCTGAAATCATCTGTTAAGGGGATGAAAAGGGGGATGAAAATTATATATCAATCATTTCTCAAGTAAGTTATATATAACTCATACTTATGTACATATACATATTATATACTTATATATATATACATTCGTATACATATATTTACATACTATAGATATAACAGAATGAACGAACAAACAGTACACACCTCACGTTACAGGGCTATAGGAAGTGTGCGATAAGTGAACGAATGAATGAATGAACAAATAAAATATATCTCGCGGTTATAGGAAGAGCGCGGCGGATGAACGTACACTGTACAGTGCAGACTTGTGGGGTGGCTACAAGAAGTGTGCGGCGAATGATCGAACGAACGAAAGAATAGCACCCACCTGCGGGGTTGCGGGTCTACAGAAAGTGTGCGGCGAATGAACGAACGAAGAAAAGATCGAACGAACAGCACCTACCCGCGAGGCACCTGCTGGGCTACAAAAAGTGCGCGGCGAATGAACGAACGAACGAAGGAATGAACGAACGAATGATGGATCAAACGAGCAGCACCCACCCGCTACAGGAAGTGCGCGGCGACGCCGAGCTGCAGGCCGGGCGCGCGCGCGTCGCCGGCCGCGGCCAGCAGCGGCGCGCAGTAGTTGAGCTCCACGCGCGCCGCGCCGCCCAGCCGCAGCGCCACGCCCGCGCCGCACGCCGCGCGCACCGCGCACAGCGCCTCCAGCCACGCCGCGCCAGACTCCTCTGTTGTAATGAGCGAACAAAGTGAGACAACTGTTTGGCTCCAAGGTTCGTTTCATACTCTCTCGTAATAATACCAGGTCAACGTATAGGCACCGGGGAAGCTTACACACATACACACTACATTGTCAGTAAACACACAGCGCCATCTAGTTCCAGGGCTACGAGGCTTGTGTTATGGATACCAGATAGTTGATACACTACACATATATAACTTTAAATACATACACATTATAAATATAAACACCCATGACTGGAGTACAAACATTCGTGCTCATCACACAAATGAATGCCCCCAGCGGAACTCGAACCCGCGACCGCTAACACAGCAAGTAGGGTCACTACAAACTGAGCCAAACGTGTCGTCTGTAGAGGACGAGGGGAGATGGTTGAAAAACAACACTCTAATATTATGTGAGCTCTATCTCTTTGGTAGGAAGAGGGGGACAAATGGTTCACGAATAAGACTAAGATTGTTATCCTGTCTCCCCTGTTGGGTCGGGAGACAGATGACTAAAAAATAACGTTCTAATAACGTGCGAACCTTGTCCCCTCTGTGGGAGGGAGGGGGACAAATAGTCGTGTCGTGCTAGACGCATGTATATGGTGCGTAGACCTTTAGCTATGCAAAAATATAATCGCTCATAAAAAACATAAAATTAAATAAATTTGACAATACCGATGTTTCATGAAATGAAAAAATATTTATCACATTAATGAAATTACAAAAAAAAAACATTACTATCTATTCAACCGCATTTTTCTTCTAACCGTATTCATTATATAAGAAAAACATTCGTCAGAAAACATTTTGAATTTAAATTTTGAATACAACTTACCAGGATGAGCGAGACAGCCTGCGTTTATGAAGAAGTGAGAGCGGAACAGCTCCCCCAAGCCCCCCTTCCCGGGGCGGAAGGGGAGGGGGGTGTATAGGTGGATAGCGGAGGCCCAGTATACCTTTAAATTAAAAAATTAAAACCATTTTAAACTTCACTTATTAAGGATTTTTAATATTTTCTGACAAATCTCTATTGTTAAGCTTTTAAATGCCTTGTTGATCTACTTGGTAAGCATCTATGATTACAGATTTGAAGGTCCTGGGTTCGAGTCCCAAATCAAGACAAGTATGGTAATCGGGGTTCTATGAAGAGATTCTCAGTAACAGTTTTTATGAGAATCTCGGACTGTGACTAACTTCTACCCAGAAGTGTGAAAAATTCCACCCGTAAAAGTGGAAATATACAAAAAATTAAAATTGTGTACACGCGCAAGAAGTAAAACTTCTGTAGGTTATCGGTACTCTTCATGAAATTCAATTTGTGTTTTAAATAATTAGGATAGGTGAGATACTAAAAATAGCGCATATTAGGCATATTACAATCATATATTTATAGAATATCATTTAAGGAAAGAATATAACATTATATATCATTTGTCGGACAATAACAACGGTTACCATGGCAACAGACGTACGTACATGTTTTCGTAACGCATTCACCAGCTTACCCCCCAAGTCAGGTGTGCGTAAAGAAGTTTTACTTCAACAGTAATGTAACAGTAAAAGCGCGTGTGATGACCCACTAGGGTTTTCGCGTACCCGACTTTTTTTAATACCCGGGTATCGGGTATTATTTTTTCATATACCCGGGTATACCTGGATCCGAGTACCCGGGTAAAAAAACCCATGACCCACCGTGCCGCCGAGCGAGTTGGCGTCCAGATGCGGGCCCACGCCGCGCTGGCGGAAGCCGCGCAGCGACGCCGGCCCGCCCAGGTAGAAGTGGTCGGGCAGCTCCGTGCCGTACACGTCGTGCAGCACGCCCGCCGCGCACGACACCTGCACCACCTGCGCGAAGGTAAGCCGGAAAGGTAAGACGGTCCAAAAAACATACATTATGTGTCTCCAAAAACACACAGCATTGAGATGAAGAAGCAGCTCTGTAATCTGTCAAAACTATCGAGAATACAGATTAAAAACATACCTGAATCCAATAAAGTTTGATACTTAGGTTACCAGAGGGCGCAGGCATCCGCTTGCCGCCTTTTCAGCTGTCAAATGTCATAGCGTTTTGTGATTTGAAAAAGTTTACATCGAAAAGTTAGAAGGTCGATGTAAATTAAGTTTTTAGGTGAAATTTTATTGAATTTTATGTGTAAAAAGGAGATTGGTAAGCATTGTTAATATTTATAAAACATGGAACCTATGCTTTACAACGACGTGAAGGTCGGTCGGAAGTCAGTTGCTCCGGAGGGAGAACGTGTCTCGCCCTCGATCTCTGCAGCTTCGGGGAGCGGCTTCTCTTCTTCCGCGGAGGTCGAGGAGGGTTTGGCTTTACCCATGCAGAATAGACGTCGTAGAACGCATAAGTGAAATTTAGTTCCTAGTGTTTATACCTACTTTAATCTCAGATGTATTATATATTTAAATATTTAACGCAGTTACCAGCTTACATGTATTTGTATACACAAGACAGAGTAGTAGCGCTAATTCTGACCAATTTCTTATAATTCTAATCGACTGTCAACAAGTGTATTACTGGAAACATTAATATTAATTCTTGATAATTTAGGTACTGACTTTGTTATAAAAAGCATTGTTCAACCTATTGGTAGATATTGTCTTTCTTAATTAAATAAACTAGAGTAGTTTTATTCCCTAGCTTGAAAGGCTATTAGATATAAGAAACTATGGCAGGATAGTCTAGCTTTTACTGAGTTTATAATTTTTACAGTTGATGATGAGCTAAAGGTCATTTTAATAAATAAAAAATTATTTAGCTTCTACAGAACTCAATAGCTGCTAACGGTTATACAATCAATATTTGACTGGGCTGTAGTCAATCCAAAGGATTTAAATTTAAATTCATTACATGAGAAAATTTCAAGAACCTGGCCCAAACTGTGCAAATAATATGTGGCAAGCATTCAGTTTTTGAAATTAAGCATGATACCTTAGAGTATTTATTTAGTACAGAGGCCCTAAGGCCAATTATAGTTTCTTGGAGGTTCTAAGATTTTATTTAAGAAATAAAAAAGTATTAAATCGTACAAATCATACTGATTTATCTTTTATTAAAAAATATAGAAAAAGGGTAAAAGTCAAAAGTTCTAAAAAGAAATGTAGACATACTGTTAAGAGGGATCAGTCCTTTTGTAAATGTCAGTCCAATAGCAGAGCCTCCGGCTCCAATAATAAGCAAGTATTAAAATCAACAGAACTTCAGAGGGTGGTACCTAAGATTTGTTCACAGACAAATGGACTCGGAGGGGTGGCTATCACTTTGTTTTAAATTGCATAGCCAACTGCCTTTACCCTTTAGAATGAAACCTCCTCTGAAGTTTCCATCCAAGCTGATTTAGTACATGAGCAACCCGAGTTATTCAGACATAGCTTGAACAATTTAAGAACAACTCAAAAAGATGTTTTCAGTGAGGACAACAGATGGTGAGCTGTGTCCCCTTTTTGACCTCAGAGCCTTAAAATACTCATATATAACAGCTCACTCTCATATAACTCAGCATAGTAATAAAGCATTTTATTTGATGTCTCAGAGAGATGTAATAAACTTTCTTTAGATAAGATATTATAAGCTTTCTTTCAGCTCAGTAATTGGATGGTGAAAACAATTATTCACCAGGCCTATATTAATTTATGGCCTATATTCATTTATGTATGACAAAGGCACACGGACGGTTCCTCCGTGTCATTTACGAGAAGGAGATCCTCCAGTTGACAGCCTTACCATTTAGCCTGTCTATAGCCCCCCGCACCTTTGCAGCGGTATCGAACTGGGTTGCGGAAACCGTGCGAAACCCAGGTACTTTTTCAGCGGTATCGAACTGGGTTGCGGAAACCTTGCGAAACCGAGGTACTTTTGCAGCGGTATCGAACTGGGTTGCGGAAACCTGACGAAACCGAGGTTAATCGTTTGCTATATCTGGGCGATTACCTGTTGTATGCCAGGACAGATTCAAGTGATTTGCGCAGGTTGCGGAAACACTCGCAATCTTGGAATCTCTGGGTTGGCCCGTAAGTTACAAAAAATCGGTTATAGTGTTCACACACGAGCTACAATAGTTCAGCCTAGCTTGGAATACCCAAAATTTAACGTTAGCCCTGTCAACCCAGAACGTCCTCAGAATAAAAAGAACTTTGTTAAAGTTGTTAAAAGGAGACAACTGCTCTCTAGGGAAACTTTGAAGTGTGGTAGGCTTGTTAAACTTTGCCAACCATGCATTTCTTCAAGGTCAGCTACACTGTTGCAGGGCATAACTTTTCCTAGAGGTTCACCCAGAGGGGTTGGAAAAAGAAATTATGCCCCAGTAAGTGACAGGCGCTAAGTTGTGTGTGGTGGTTGGATACAATAGGCTGCAGTCCAACTCCACAGAGAGGAAGTAACGTATTTCCTGACCACAGACGCAGCGGATGCGAGCTGGGGAGCACACTTAGACAACCAATACCTAAAGACCTTGATACTCCTATCCAACTCCAAAGACCTTGGCATTCCAATCTACAGGAGGTCTCTAGTATGCAGTCTTTGCTGTTATCAAGTCACAGGTATCTTTTTTAAGGAATGCGCACATACTTGAGCATTCCGACAATCGGACCTTAGTCGCCTAGATTCGGAATCAGGGGGACTCAGTCCATGAACCTGTCTGTTAGAGATATGAACCTTCTGGTAGAGGTCTATTGAATTAGAACTTAAGAGGTAACCAATTCCCTCAATATAACAATGGCAGCTTTTTACCTACCAGGAAGGTTAAACGGTATCGCAGATAGCCTATCAGGGGGAAAGCAAGTACCCAAATGGCATCTGGACTCGCCAGTCAAAGAGGCTATTTTTGAAAAGTGGGGAATACCAGACATAGACCTGTTCGCGTTGTATCGCTTGACTCAAATGAGGGATCATTTCTTTTTTGTGACGCCAGGCGCGGCTGATAGCCGTGATTGAGTATTTCAGGTCGTGTGGGTGTTTCCACTTTCCAGCCTAATTCCCCATCTTAGCACTCCTCAAGAGGGCAGGGGGGAACGTACTTTCTGAGTGCCTCAGTGGTACAATGTTTTTGGTATCCAGACCTTCAAGCGAGAGTTCTGGCCAGTCCTGTTCTCATAGAGAACCTGCGGAAGGTTCTTGTTGATGAGATGACAGTGACAAGCCCACCACGATTAGACAAGTTAATTTTTTAGGCTTGATAAATTTGGGATGGGCAAACCAAATAACAGAGTGGAGTAAGGACGAGAAGCAACTATTTCAATGGAGTTGGTGTCCAGCCACATTGACTACTTACAGTACTCCATTATAAAGATAGTTATTATGGTGCCAGAATAACAATGTCATTAGTAAAAGTCCAGAAAGGAAATATGTAGCCAGAGTGTTAGTTAAGTTTTATTTAAAGAATAAATTAGCTTACAGGACGGTTTTATAACATAAACTAGTGACTCACCCTCGCTTCGCTTCGGGTTCGTCCCTAGACAAAAACAAATCTATCCCACGGGACCCCTACATTTTTTCGGAATGCTATATAGCCTATAGCCTTCCTCAGTTAATGGGCTATCTAATACAAAAAGAATTTTTCAAATCGGATTTCCTGAGATTAGCGCGTTCAACCAAACAAACAAACAATCAAACAAACTCTTCAGCTTTATAATATTAGTATAGATTACATATCTACTTAGTGTGCAGCCATGGTACAGAATCTACCAAAAAACTTATTAATTCATCAGGTTTTAAAACAAATTTAATATTCTAAACCATAAGAAGCTAAACTGCCCATATGGGATGTTAATATGTTATTTAACTGGTTGAAGTCCACATCATGTTCTGGTTCATTGCTTCATAAGAGTAGAAAGACAGCCATAATAATGTTACTAGCTATAGGTGGCATGATCTAACCTTCTGGAACTTTCGAATGATAGAGTTAGGGAGGCAGAAAATACCATAACATTTTGGTCAGGGTTTGGTTCTAACACTGACTCAGTAACTTACAATCTGGTTGGCTCCTTACATCCCTGCTCACAAATAGGCTCGCAGATGGCCTCGGAGGTCAGATGCAGGATGAGAAAGGATTTGCAATGTCTTTTTATCACAGTCAAAGGACAAGTGAAGTCAGCAGGAGCTGTCATTTCTGGGTGGCTGCATTCAGTATTTAAGCAGGCCAAGATAGATGAGTCCCCAGGAAACATCAAGTCTACTGTAGCATCTCGGAGATGGCTAGACAGTAGACCGGTAGAGGAGATTTTAAGAGCTAGAGAGATGTTTAGAAACATTTAAGAAATTTTACTATAGAGAAGTAAATAAATCCTTCACTTCTAACAGTGATTGTACTGAATTATTATATAATAATTTTAAAACTGTTTAATATTATAAAGTAATGATTGATTTCAGGTTTTGGCTTTTGTTGGTTATAATTTGAAAATTTAATTATTTATGTGTTTATTACACAGGGTGTAATTATGATTTTTTTAAAGAAATGTATGCTTATGGTTATCTAAAATATTTAATTAAAATTATTTTGATGGACCTAATAGATTTTTTGAAATCTAATAGATTTGATTTTTATGGAACTAGGTGTAAAAATAGTGTAAAGTGATTACACAGAATTATCTGTTGAGATACTTAAAATGTTTAAGTTTGTTTATTATGTTGTTTTAATAAGTAATTACCTAAGTTTAATTATTGATATTTTGATTACATGAAAGAAGTTACATATTACATAAAATATATAAACAATTAAAGAGGTCCTTTGCTGATCATTATATAATTAATTGTTTATTCATTCACATAGCGTTTTGTGTATATAATTTTGGTCACCAGCAGATATCAAACAGGTCTTCATCTATATGCTGTGTGTTTTTGGAGACACATAATATGACTTTTTTGCATTACAACAAAACAGGTATTATGTGTAGGAGAAAACACACAGCATTGATTCAAGGTGCTTGCTGGCGATGAAGACGCTAAGACACTTGACAGCTGAAAAGGCGGCAAGCGGATGCCTGCGCCCTCTGGTAACCTAATTATCAAACTTTATTGGATTCAGGTATGTTTTTAATCTGTATTCTCGATAGTTTTGACAGATCACAGAGCTGCTTCTTCATCTCAATGCTGTGTGTTTTCTCCTATACATAATACCTGTTTTGTTGTAATGCAAAACAGTCATGTTATACATATATTGGTCATTTCACGCTACATCTATCATCCTTTGTGTCTTTAAAAGGTAAGCCGGTACGAAAGACATACATCCATACTATTTTTTTTTTTCTTATTATTAGATAGGCTTGCGCTTGACGACAATCAACGCCGAGAAGCACTGATGAGGTCTAGGTTGGTGCGCGCTTGCCTAAGAAGTAATATTATAAATGTAAAAGTTTGTGAGTATGTATGTATGGATGTTTGTTACCCTTTCATGCCAGAACGGCTGAACGGATCTGGATGTAATTTGACACAGAGATAGATTATACTCTGGAATAACACACAGGTTACTTTTTCAAAAAAGATGTACAGCTCCCGTGGGATAGGTTTGTCTTTTGTTTAATAATACATATATTGTTTATTTCATGCCACATCCATCAACTTTTTGTGACTTTAAAAGGTAAGTCGTTACGAAAAATATATATTTTATGCCAGACCAATCACACTTTACGTCTTTTAAAGATAAACCGAAAGGTAAGCCAATCGAAAAAAATATTAAAAAAAAAAACCATTTCATGCTATTGTCCGTTTCTCATGAACCGTATTAGGTAGAGAGCTGAAATTTTACCAGAGTATGTATTTCTATTGTCGCTATAAAAACAAATAATAATAATAATAAAAATACAAAAACATTTTTTAAACGTTCGCAATCGATCATCCAAGTTTATATACTACATACATAGAGTAAAAATCATATTAATAAAAAGTCCACGTACAATGGTACGGAACCCTTAGTGTGCGAATTCGACACACACTTGACCGGTTTTTAAGTTTTCTAAATTTAAACGCTACATAATTTTAATAAAATCAAATAACTCCAAAAATTGCTCATTTAGCGCTGGCCATCTATGAAGACAAATATAAAAATTTTGAGGTTTTTTTATACATTAGCGTGTTAGACAGAAAGACTGCCAGCTTAATTTAAAGCTGGCAGTTTTCTAATTTTCTGCCAATCTATAAGAGCATCAAATTTTAGCTTTAGGTACTAAATTAGCACTAAATTTTGGGGGAGTTCCCTAAAAACTCACATTATCACAAGAAATTGGGGGAATTCCCTAAAAACTCACATTATCCGGTCCAATCTCCTTGTTAGCTTGCGCCTGTAACTCAGTTTTGATGTTGGCAATCCCACCCCCAAGCCCAGCTAGCTCACTACTAAACTGGACCCATGTCCCACGCGTGGGGAAAATGGCGTCGTCACGGTGATCCACTGTTACTATGTGACGGATGACGGATTTCATTTGTGGACCTTCGGCAAAATATTACAATAAGATAAATAATTAGAATAATTTTTTCACTTAAAAATATATTTTGTATGAATATTTAGTTTTTTTTTTACTTAATAAATATACTAAATTTGAACGATTATCTGTTCAATAAGAAAATCCCCTATTGAAATTCGTTCAACCGATTTCAATCTATACAGATAAATAAAATTGAAGTGTCTGTTTGTAATGTCAACATAACAGCTTTTTACTAAATGCATTTTCATATGACAGATCACAGACAGACAGACCAGCTGGACAGACAAAAATTAAAAAAAAAATTGTCTGTCCATCTGTCTGTTTGTTCCGGCTAATCTCCGAAACGGCTGGACTGATTTCGACGGTACTTTCACTGGCAGATAGCTGATGTTATAAGAAGTAACTTAGGCTGCTTTTATTTTAGACAAAGAGTTAGGGTTCCGCGCAAAAAAATTTTTAAGTTAAAAGTAAGTCACTAGTTGTATATATACAAAAAAAAATCAAAACAAAAAATTATGTATCCATTACATTATATAAAATATTTTTTTTTTTTTAATACATCAGATATAAAGCCTTGAGCCCAAACATTAAAATAAAAAAAGAACTCACCACTGCTCTCCCGCACCTTGAAACTAGTGGTTTTACTGAGAACCGAAGTGTCTCGAACAAGACCCTCCCATTGAAGATTGTGTTTAGTCTGAAATTAAATTAATACATCAGATTAACCGATTTTGACATTAATTTTGATCCAATAAATGAAAAAAGAAAGAATTACTTTCAATAATTTTACTTTTTAACCGACTTCAAAAAGAAGGAGGTTCTCAATTCGATTGGTATTTTTTTTTATGTATGTACACCGATGGTGAGCTGAGATTTATGATCCGATTTACGTGATTCTTCTTTAGTTTGATGCGGAATAGTTGCCATTTGGTCCCATAAAAATTTAACATAGTTTGGCCCAGTAGTTTTCATTTTGTTTGATTTGACAAGCCCAATACGTTAGAATCGGATTTTAGAGCCAGAATTTTTAGTGTTGCTAATAAAAGCGAATTTTAGTTTGTCTGTCTTCATACTTTGCTACTACTATCATGTCTACACTAAAAAGGGAAAAATTAAAACATTTTAAGAAAAAAATAAAAACCTGCTTTGATTCGTATCAGCTGGCGACTATGAAAATATCTGATTAGGTATCTATAGTAAATGAAACCAATCAGTTATTTTTTACTTTTTAGTGCTTTTTTTTAAAAAGTTTTTACTTCTGTATTCATTGTGATGTGTCTGCATCAATATGTGACATCACTTTGCCAAATCAAATGACCAAATATTTATTGATTCCAAGCAACTAAAAATCTAATTTCACACTTAATTGACAAATAATCGGGTTTTCAGTACCAAAGCAAGTGTTTTTTACAGATGTTGTTGGTGTCCCCATAACATGCATACGTACCACAGGTGAAGTCCGAAACGCTATATCGAGTAGAACACCACGGTCCAACAGTTTGTACCCGGACCACGGGTACTCGTGGTTTTGTTGGTACACCGTCGCTGATATTCTGTTGGAGAATAATTACACTACTATTTTGAAGTTATACTTATTTTGGCACGTTTGGAAAAAAAATATGAGAGTAAAATTTTTACGATGCGCGCGCACACCGACAGCCAAAAAGCGACATGATGAAGTTAGCTGCATTCCTTTTACAAACAGAGAGTTGTGACATACGGGATGAAATCTTTAGCTATTTTTGTTCTGCTACGCCAATGAAGTATAACTTCTTAAGTGCGTACATAACGTACACACACACGTTTGTTTTTTTTACTTTATTTATTTACTAGCGACTAACTCCTGCTTCGCTCGGATGCGTTCCTAGATAAACTTTAAATTTTTGAGCGGAACTCTAATTGTTTTTCTAAAATAAAAATAGCCTAAGTTATTCCTTATAACATCAGCCATTTGTCAGTGAAAGTTTATTTTTGTTTGAGAGGTGACTTGATCGAGAATGTTCTTAGCTATAAATCATGAAAATCCTTATACATAATACTTTTATATACCGTTAAAGGATACGAACAACTTCCACAGATCTAATTCATTCAAAACTTGGTATCCCGTTAATTCAATGACATTGTTTTTTAAATGTTTAATTTAAGAGTTTTGTATCAATTGTTTAGTGCAATAAAGAATATAATATGTATATATATGTATCTGTTTGTATATGTATAAATGTACGTATTGTAAGGTAGTTCGAAAATTTGTGCACCGTCAACGTAAAAGAGTGGGGCCTACAGAACAGTATTTAAAAATGTGTCGTTGTCTATTGAGTAACAGTTATTCATATTTTTCTTACGTGAGTGGTTATTATGTCAAAAATGTGAAGTGTTTCTCTCTGAGCCATTTCCTTTAAGTATGTATGTATACATGTATGTGTGTATGTATGTATACTGCCGTCATAAGAAAGAAAGCCGTAACTGACAATTTGGTCAAAAATGACTTAAATATATGCAGATTCGGAATCAGCAAAACAAAATGCTACGTGATAGTCTTACTCATAAACCTCTAAGTCTTATGAATCCGGAGATACCTTAAATATTTTAATCGTAACTACGTCAGAACTAGTAGTAATTTTGACGTAGTGGTAAGACAAAACTTCAAATATCTCGATATCAACTTTGACGAAGTTACGACCTTCTTTCTTATAACTGCAGTATATATGTATGTGTGTGTATGTGTGTGTATGTGTGTCCGTGTGTGTGTGCATACTGACACGGGCGCGAGCGGCGCGCGCGGGTAGGGCTTGGCGGCGGCCACGCTGCAGTTGGAGGTGCTGCGGTGGCCCACGCTGTACTCCGCCGCCACGCGCTCGCCGCGCCCCCACACGTTGGGCAGCTTCACGCCTATCCAGTGACGGACACGTCCAATCAATATATACTTCATTCAAATACACTTTTACAGGCACTTTTGAATCGTTAATTTTACATTTTAAATAAATTAATATAAATATGTTGGTACAATAACACACAGCACCATCTAGTTCCATGGTAAGCTACGAGGCAAGTGTTATGGATACCAGATAGTTGATACACTACACATATATAACTTTAAATACATACATATTATAAATATAAACACCCATAACTGGAGTACTAACATTCGTGTTCATCACACAAATGAAAGCCCCCAGCGGGACTCGAACCCGCGACCGCTGGCACAGCAAGTAGGGTCACTACAAACTAAACCAAACATGTAGTCCAATAACTTACCTACAACCAGATTTCCTTCATTTTCACTAACAGTGGTGTTGATGCCGCCGACGATACGAGACAGTTCTTTTACTTGAAATGTCACCTGTTGATAATCACACTACCATTAGCTGTCTATATCTATGTATATACATATATATATGTATATATAAAAGTGTATGTATGTTTGTTACACCTTCACGTATATGAAATTTAGTACTACACAGATTGAGTAATCAATCACATAGTATAAAACAAAGTCGCTTCCCGCTGTCTGTCTGTCCCTATATATGCTTAGATCTTTAAAATTACGCAACGGATTTTGATGCGGTTTTTTTTTAATAGATAGAGTGATTCAAGAGGAAGGTTTATATTTATAATACACGCATAATGTAGTAGAGAAACACTGATAATTTTAGAGGTTTCTAACGTGATGTCGTAAATAAACACATTTTTTTGCGCTTACATTGCAAACGCTGGCTGAACCCTACGAGATAGATCAAAATAATGTACTACAGTATTGTACACCTTTAAAAGGTCTACAAAAAAGTCCGCGATGGCATATGTCTATCTCTTAAGGATAACATACTATATCCATTTTACTATATCCAAGATAGTGGGTTTGTCCCTAAGTAAGTTTTAACGGTTAGTATGGAATAGATAGACTGTATATTGTATGATATATAGCCTATAGCCTTCCTCAATAAACGGGCTATCTAATGCAAAAAAAATTTTTCAAATCGGATTAGTAGTTCCTGAGATCAGCGCGTTCAAACAAACAAACAAAGAAAGAAACTGCCTTTTTATAATAATACATTATAAACTACCCTCGCTTTACTCGAGTGCGTCCCTACGCGGTACGTGGATTTTAGTGACAATTTCATGTGTTTTGTTTTTATTTGACCGAGACCCTGATCCTTTTTCTAAAATAAAAGGAGCTTAAGTTTTTCCTTACAACATCAGCTATCGCCAGTGAGAATCCCATCAAAATTGGTCCTGTCATTTCGGATATTAGCCGGAACAAACAAACATACAGCTAAAAATTTTAAAAATTGAATTTTTCTTATCTGTAAGGACCGTATAAAATTTCATTTGCTAAATGCATAAAAAGCTGTTATTTTGACATTACAAACACTTTAATTTTTATTTCTGTATAGATTTGCATGCGTCTCTATAATAAATACTTATAGCACACTTCATACAGACAAAACCACGTATAAAAACTAGTTAATCAACGCGACTTTGCCTGTATTAAATTACCTCCAACCCTTCAGGAGTCGACCCAGGACCGTTGGACACATCGATGAAGACACCTATATCCTTGAAACAACCCATGGAGTCTAGAGCGCGTCGCACCTACAAATAAATATAATGTATAATATGTATTCAGCCCTTTTTAATTGTCCCACTGCTGGGAGTGGGCCTCCCTTCATTGTGAGGGGGATCAGGCCACAGTCCACTTCGCTGGGCAAGTGCGGGCGGACTGAGCATGTCTGCAGACAACTTGCTAGGTTCTTTCAGACATGCAGGTTTCCTCACGATGTTTTCCTTCACCGTAAGACAAGTGGTAATCATGTTGGAAAAGTTTCTCGCATGAGAATATCAGAGGTGCGAGACCCGGGATTTGAATCCGCTTCATTCGGTTTCCCAAGCGCGAACGTTACCGCTGGACTACCACTGCCTTTTATATAATGTATCTTATAATATATGACTAAAGGACCCGACAGACGTTGCCATGTTGGAAAATTGGCTTTACGTTTTGGTGGCATAATTGATTTTGACAATAAAACACAAGAAATGTCATCAAAATCGATCCAGCCGTTTAGAAAGGAGTTTGGTGACATATAAAGATGTATTTTACAACATTAAATGAGCAAGTCGTGTATATATGTATATGTATAAATGTTTTTCGCGTATCTCGGAAACCGCTCTAAAGATTTGGATCAAATTTTGTATTTAGATAAGGTTTTGCTTTCTAATAATAAGCGTAATATTTATTTTAAATTAAACTTCTTAAATAAAAAACTTATCGGATTTTGTGGTAGTTTAAATTGGATTTTTTGTTCCCGACGGAAATCAAATTCCGGATTTATGATTAAACTGCTATGAGCATGATTGCTGTAAAGCATTCGAAACGTTAAAAACAAAAAAAAACAAAATAAAACCGCGAAAATAACCGAGAAAAAAAAATGACATTACACACCTTATGTGCCCTCAGTATAACATCTTCAAAGTCGGTAGCGTGAAAGAGATCGTCGACAGTACTGCGAATTATATCGTCTTTAGTTCTGCTTAGGCCGTCTACATGCACGCGGTCGACACGCGCCTGAAAAAAAAATTAAAATTAAATATTAAAAAAAAAATGTGTGTGCGTACTTATGTATGCACGTAAGAAGTTATAGTTCTTTGGCGTAATAGAAAAAAAATAGCTAAAGATTTCATCCCGTATGTCACAACTCTCTGTTTGTAGAAGGAATGCAGCTAACTTCATCATGTTGCTTTCAACTAACTTCATCATGTTGCTTTTTGGCTGTCGGTGTGAGCGCCCTTTGTAAAAATTTTAAAATTTTATTTTTTTTAATTATATTAATATACCTATATAGCCAGGAAGATATCTGTTAAAGAAATAAGTTATCCTATGTACAATTTTCCTACTTTAAATTTTACTGCTTTGATCCATATGATCATAAATGGATAAAAATACACACAGCTTATAGCATTCTTACATACAGAAACAGATATACAATAATACAAACTGTAGAAATCTTATTTCATCAAATATAAGGAAAAGCGAATAAATTAATTAAATATTGAACAATATTTGGTCTAGCAATCTGAGTACATATTTATATCTGTATGCTATGAGGAATACAATTACATATGAATCTCGTTTTCTCCACTTCCACTTGACTCCTGACACATGGCAACTTAGTGGGTAATGCTTATGTAAATCATTTTCCTTACTTATAACAAAATAGACAAGATACTCACTCTTACTCCATTTAACTTTATATTTGGCTTATGTATGGGCTCCTCTATGTTTACAGGCTCGTCAAATTCAAAAAGCCCACCTGCAGAACTCTTATCGTCATTTTCAGCCTGAAATAAACATGATATATCATTTCGGATTATTTCGCGGATTTATTTTGATTTTTGGTTCCCGACGTTTCGAATGCTTTACAGCAATCATGGTCACGGGAGAGACTAAGGTCTTAGACATCTCAAAAGCGTTATATACTTGTTAAATATTCGCGTAAATCTAAGAAAGTATTATGATATATCATATAATTTCGGTACTTTCTTTATATCATTTTAGTTTTCTTCAAATTTATTCTCAGTAATTAAGTACAGAAAAATTTTAATGTTCATTAATTCAAATCATATATTAAGTAATATTTGAGAAAAGAAATAGGTAGATTTAAATTCATCAAAGCAAGATTGTAAACAAACAATTTTTAAAAAATAATTGTCTTTTATCACATAACCTGTTTTTATTTAAACTAGTATTAAAAGGTATAAATTATAATTTTCGTACCTTAGCATGGACTGTGCCCATTTTGTACAGAAAACGGTTAACAATAAATAAAAATATGCTACAAAAAGTGTTTTTTATGATAATTTAGAATTTTTCTATTTTTAATTACATAAATACACAGATTTGACGGCGATCCCTACGACGCGACGGATAATAACGCGGCAATACTGAAGGGAAGTCAAACATTTTGTAAACTTTTAATAATATTTATCTTATAAAATAAAAGTAATAAAAGTAATGTAATATGAAATATTATTTATTTCAATGAAAATGAGTTATTTCTTTATACTCAGATGTCGGTAGTTCATATTTTATTAAATGTGATTTTTGTTGTTTTTTTGATCAGCTGATTGTTTTTTAGAATGGCAAATCTTCAATTGCGTTACGTTAT
The DNA here is from genome assembly GCA_905404265.1 of Fabriciana adippe. NCBI lineage: Eukaryota > Metazoa > Arthropoda > Insecta > Lepidoptera > Nymphalidae > Fabriciana > Fabriciana adippe. The sequence goes on along the minus strand of FR990010.1, from coordinate 7,678,206 downwards.
ACGTTTATTTTTACTATATAGAAATTATTATATAAAGTTTGTTTTTATTATATAAAGAAAATATTTAAAATTCTTTTTGAATATCTAGACAGTACAATAACATATTCGTATTTTTTGTAAATATCTAATGTTGAATTAATTAAAAGATACATAATGGGGAAGATTTCTTGAAAGAAGGACGCTACACGCATAATCTATAATACCGCTGGTCGATGATGATATCCATTTTTCTTTGCATCCTCGCACGCACTGCGCAATTTGTCATTTTAATTAAATTTGAAATAAGATGAAAAAAATCCATCCACGCTTTACAATATACTGAGGGCCATAGTGATCACGATGTCTGGCGGGAGTATAAGGCAGAAATTCTTTCTCATTATAAATTACCTGTTTCATTTAACGCAATTTTTTTTTTTAATTTGACAAATGTCAAAAACTAATGCTTATTGTCAGTGTTCTCAACCGTACGATAATTATCGTACATGTACGATAATTTCATGTCTGTGTACGATGTACGATAATACATTGCAAATGTACGATAATTTGTGAAGATGGGATGGGTTAAAATTTTTGTTAGGATTAGTATTTGTAATAAGGGAAAATATGAAAATAGTCTTTTTGTTTTTGCTCTCTCGTCTGCAGTGTTCGTAAGCGGGATAGACGGTTTTTTTTTTGCTCTCCGGCCTGTACTAGGTGCAAACACTTTCAGGTTGCTGACCGTTCAGTTGACCTGACAGAATCGGTTACGAAAAATTGGTCATAAGGAAAGAAAATCGATTTGTATAAAACTCGACTATTTTGTCACATCCCTGATATGTACGATAATTTTGGTCCATGTACGATAATTTTACGGCCCTAGGTACGATAATTGCCTGACTTCAGGTTGTGAACACTGCTTATTGTTATGGTAGGAGTCATCGCCACGCGATTTTAAAAATTAATTTAAAAAAGTAGTTTTAATCATGGAACCAAAAGCAATATATAAATTTTGTAAAACAGTCGGTTGTTGTGATATATGTTGTATCAGATATATGGGTGTCAAACATCCTAGTGCATATGAGAATTACAAAGTTTATGTTACTCAAGTATGTATAATGTTATTGTTGTTAATTGAATAATTTTAGATAAGAATGCTTTTATTCATGTAGAAAATGACTTTTCTATTTTAATCCTAATTTTAATTCATTGGCCCAACACTACAATATAATGGCAATATTTTCGCTTCATCTAAATCGATTTCATAAACATTATTATTAAACGTTTTATGAATTAACACAGTGTAATAATTTTTCTAGTATCAAGAGCAAACAAAATCTGAATCAACACCTGAAGAAACGACTGAGTCATCTACAGATGTTGCTAAAGAAGACTTAGAAACAAGTAGCATTAAAAGCGAAAAAGATAATCCATCACTGAATGGTCATATCCGTGATAGTAAAATTGAGTTAAACGGTATTTCAAATAATGATTCATCCCCACCACCTAAAAAACGTAAAGTAGATATATGCTCGAGTTGTTTAGGTGTGCTGCAAGAAGATGGGTGGCAGGAAAGTTATGATATGGTGAAGGAAGTGTTGGATAAAAAAGGGTATGGATATTAATTTTTTTTTAAATAAATTATGCAGTATAAAATGTATCAGTATGACTTCATATGAACACTAAGGATGAAATGTTACATTTGGCTGTGCTTTTTTTTGTATATCAAAGACATGAATTTGATTCAATCTTCTTGCTAATAGCTTCAAAGCATGCTAATTAAGCACAAATTATGTTGGCAATGTCACATAGAATGGAGAAAACACAAAGGAATAAGATACGAATATATTTCTTTTTTTCTATGTTAAAATGTCATTATTATTTCATAATTACACTTAACTTAAATAAAGTATTTAACCCTTTTTAACATCCCACTGCTGGTACAGGCCTCCCAATACGAGGCAGATCAGTCCGGGTTGGCAGACTTCATATGTCTTTTGAAAACTTGCTAGGTTCTCTCAGATATGAGGGTTTCCTCATGATATTTTCCTTCACCAACAAGACAAGTGGTAATCATATTAGAAATGATTCACACTTGAAAATATCAGAGGTGCTAGACTCGGGATTTGAACCTGCTTCACTCGGTTTCCCTAGCGAGCATGTTACCACTGGCTGTCTCTGCCTTAAATTTAATAAAGAATATAAATAATCATAGCAGTATTATTAAAAAATATTATGTGTTATATATCATGTTTGGACACACCATGACGGCTGAACAGATTTGAGTGGAGTATAGATTATTTTTATCAAAATACCTATCATGCTAGTGAAACTATGAACAGAAATTATTTATAATCTTCTCCATTCTATGTGACATGGCGAAGTAATCTGTGCTCAGCTGGCACGCTTTGAAGCCATTAACAAGAGAATTGAATTGAATTAAAATTATTTATTAATTTTTTTTGTGTATACCTACCTACCATATTTATTTATTATTTTATTTCTAGCTATGAATGCTCAACATTTGCATGTGCTTTGTCAGCTCCAATAGCGACATTACTACGAGAGAGAGCCATCACATTACGGCTTGCTGATAAGTTCCCTGGATATGACCATAGTGAGTATCTCGTATACTTGATGTTTTTTTTACCCAGTCAGTAATAGTGGGTTCTAAATAAAAATCTATTTTTTATGCATTCAGTAGAGTTATTTTAAATGTTAGAGTTCTTCTACTGCGGGGTAAATAATATTTTTTAGAAAGTTAGATATTTCAGTACATTTTAATGTATCTTTAATATAATATTAAGTGCCTGTTTAACAAAAATATGTGGAAAAATATGTTTAAGATCTATATTAATATTATAAAGAGGAAAGATTTTGTTTGTTTGTTTGTACCAAATAAGCTCCGAAACTACTAAACCGATTTAGATGATATTTGGTAAGAAGATAGTTTGAGACCTTGGAAAGGACATAAGATAATATTTATCCCGGAAATCATCCCGGTGAAAAAGGGGATGAAAGTTTGTATGGGGAAGCAACCTACGGACGAACCCAAGTGAATTGAGGGTGAGTCGCTAGTACATTATATTTCTTAATTAATAATCAATGAATAATATTGACAATCTGTGTCATTATATTATTATTATTTTTTTTGTAGAAACTGTAACAGCTTTGAAGGAAGCATGGAAATGGTCCTTTGGGAACAAACTCGGTACGCACATAAACAGAACATTGGACTCTGGGGCGATATCACCATTACTTATAACTATTAATATGGATTACGTAGATGATTTACAAGTAAGTATGATATTGTTCTGCACAGAATAAAAATTATAACTACATTTTTTTTTTTTTGGAATTTTTTACACATCCCATAACATACGTTGGCCAATAACATAATTATTAGTATTTCAAACATTAAATTCTAATTATGGACATCATAAAAATATTAATAAATTAATAATACTGTATATGATGTATATTCCTGTGGTAAAATATTATAATAGTTTTCTAACCAATTTTTCCTCGTGGCTTTTTTTGGGTCGTTTTACCCTTTTTTTTAAATCAACCTTGTCAAAGGGTTTTTTTTGTTTAAATATTATAATGTTAAGTTTTAATGTTTATTGTTATGAGTTTGGTCCATTTGAATCGTGAATATGCGTGTGATTTAAATAAAGGTGATTTTTTTTTTTTATAATCGTTATTGCTTTTGAATTAGGCTATATAAATATTTTTAATGTTAATACAATAGGCTTAATCTATACTAATATTATAAAGCTGAAGAGTTTGTTTGATTGTTTGTTTGTTTGGTTGAACGCGCTAATCTCAGGAACTACTGGATGGAACTGAAAAATTCTTTTTGTGTTGGATAGTCCATTTATCGAGGAAGGCTTTAGGCTATATATCATCCCGGAAAAATGTACGGTTCCCGTGAGATAGAGTTGTTTTTGTCTAGAGACGAACCCGAAGCGAAGCGAGGGTGAGTCGCTAGTTAAAAATAAAATTTATTTTTGATTACGAAAATAATTAATAAAAAGTGCAAATATCGGTGTGAAATTCAAAGTAGTTGAAACGCACGCCATTGGTCAGACCGAATATGACGTCAGAGTATATCATAACAGAGCGATTAGCGATTTTGTCGCTACAAACTAAAGTCGTAATTTTTCTGTGTATATCATACTGTGACGTCACGCCAAGCGCGCGAAATGGAAGGCGGTTAAAGTATCCGTATCGATATATTAAAAAAAAAAATATACTAAATTTTAGTTTTTTGGAGCTGGATATTTTTTTTACAATTATATAACGATGTGTATATAACTATTGTATAAAAAAATCAAAAAAAATCACGCATATTCCCTATTGTATAGAATCATTTTTCATATTTGTCAATCCAAAATGAAACTATTGCATGAACTATATCTGGATGTCTCTGGTTTTGTGACGTTTGAAGAATAGGAGGTGTTCTCATATCTTCTATTCTACTCTGTTCTGTATGTTTTTCTTAACTTTTTAAGGAACTGGAGATTCTAAAAAATGTGTCACCCCAGTTATTCAAAGAGAGAAGTAAACAAAAGCGACGTTTCGTCACAGAATTCACGCGGAGATCTGTTGAACAGGTATTTTTTATCGCATAGTTTAATTTTATCGGTCTGTTATTATTAATGAATGCATAGAAATAAATGTTTGTTTATGTGTATGTTCGTAACTCCTTTAAACTGTAACGGCTGGACGGATTTGGATGAAATTTAATACACAGACTGTGAGCTGGAGCAATAGATCACTATTAGGCATCTATGGAGCGAAGCGAGTGTAAGTCGCTAGAAGGTTCATTTAACCATATTACAAAATAACCTACTGGTATGGTTATATTTATATATAAATAAGTTGTGAAAAAATCGTTGAGACTTTTTTAACAAGACTCAATAACTAAACTTTACCTGACCCGGGACTCGAACCCTAAACCTCCGGATCTGCTGCCGTACTTGTATCTCGGGTCTCGTATCTCTCATATTGGAAATGATTCGCACATGAAAATATTAGAGCTGCGAGACCCGGGATTCGAACCCGATTCACTCGGTTTCCCAAGTGAGTGCGTTACCACTGGGCTACCGCTGCCTATAATATGTATAATGTATATAACATTCATCCCCCAGGCACTGGAGAGAGCCACCCTCCCCACGCTGCTGGCGGCGGGCGGCGGGCTGGCGGCGGCGGCGGCGCGCGCGCACCCCGTGGGCGTGGCGTGTGCGCACGCGCCCGTCTACGTGGCCGGCAGGTGGGTGCACACTTTTGTTACTAATTATAGTTGTTTTCAGGATTTCTTACTTATTGAAGTAAAACTTCTTTACGCACGCTTCACTTGGGGAGTAAGCTGGTGAATGCGTGACGAGAGCGTTACGAAAAGTGTGATCGGGCGAGGCGAACGTTTGTTGCCATGGTAACCGTTGTTATTATCTGACGAGTGATATATAATATTATATTTTTTCCTTAAATGGTATTCTATAAATATATGATTGTAATATGCCTAATATGCGCTATTTTTAGTGTCTCACGTATCCTAATTATTTAAAACGTAAATTGAATTTCACAAAGAGTACCGATAACCTACAGAAGTTTTACTTCTTGCGCGTGTACACATTCATACACGCACTCTTTAATTTTTTTCTTATAAACTAGTGGCTTCCTCGCTAAGTAAGACCACCTTGCATGGAAAATTGGTTTAGCAGTTTAAGTGTATTTTTAATTTACCAATAGAAATTTTTTGTGCTTGTCTAATTGATAATATTAATATTTTCAGATATATAAAGCTAAGTCGCAATCTCCCACAATCCCCGTGGATATTAGATGGAAAGAGAGTCCTGCCGTCTTCCGTGCAAGAAATAATCTATAAACCTCTGGCGAAATTGTTCAAGTACGTATTAATTACACAAAAAAATCAAAAAAATGAATTAAAAAACATGTTTATTTAGATACTAGCGACTTACCCTCGCTTCGCTCGTTTTTTTTTTCCACATTTTTTTTTTTTGAGCGGAACCCTAATATTTTTTCTGAAATGAAAGTAGCCTAAGTTATTCCTTATAACATCAGCTATCTACCAGTGAAAGTCTCGTCGAAATCAGTCCAGCCGTTTCGGAGATTAGCCGTAACAAACAAACAGACAGACAAAAATTTAAAAAATTGTGTTTTTCTTATAAGTACGGTATATAATCCCATATGCATTTAGTATAAAGCTGTTATTTTGACATTACAAACTTCAATTTTATTTGTCTGTATAGAGTACAGATTATAAAATGAGTTTAGAATTGATGTACCATTTTTGATAAAAACAAATTTTTCAGACTCAACGAAGAGGAAGCGGACCGTAAATTAAAAATAATAGCCGCCGGTCGAGAAGATGTCGACGTTCGGTGTTTGGGGGAGGGGAGGCCGTTTGCTATTGAGGTTAGGACTTATTAGCGTATGTGTATTCAGCCCCTTTTAACGTCCCACTGCTGGGGGTGGGCCTCCCTTCAATACGAGGGGGATCAGGCCATAGTCCACCACGCTGGCCCAGTGCGGGTTGGCTGACGAGGACTTTTAAAGGATGGGACAAACGGATGGGATATGGATGAAAAGTATTATTCAAAGAAAACGCTAATTTATTTTAAAAAATAATAATAGTTGCCTTTTTTATAAAAAGAGGTAATTTTCAGTGGTAACGAAATGAAGCGGGTTCAAATCCCGGGTCTCGCATTTCTTATATTATGTATGTCTGCGAGAATTTGACTAGTTTAGAACCGTTTCTCCTATTGAGGGAGGCCCACGCCCAGCAGTGGGATGTTTAAAGGGCTAACAAAATTGTATATAAGAGTATGTGTTTCAAATAAAACTATCTTTTCGGATTTTTTTTGCAGATTCAATTAAAATACTTAGTAAAATTATAAAAATCATTCAAATTAACAAATATTGTAAGGTACTTTGGTGCCATTTTTGAGTTTTTGTAATCGTTTTGTAATTTCGTGGGTAAGCACTGTCTGTAACAACTACACTTAGTCTCTCCCGTGAAAATGATTGATGTAAAGCATCCGAAACGTCGGGAACTAAAAATCTAAATAAATCCACGAAAAATCCAAAAAGATGGTTGTATTTAAAATGTCGAATATTCGCGTAAATCTCAGAAAGCATTGTATGTGTGTATGTATGTGTGTTTGTTTCCAGATAACAGATCCAATACGACAATTGACAGAGGCGGACCTGTCGCGCGTGTGCGAGGAGATCAATAAGAGCGGTGACGTCATCGTCAAACGTTTGGTCAATATTAGACGGTATGTATCTAATATATTTAAACGAGCAATTCTTGTTTAAAAATGTATTTATGTATTTATTTATTTATACCGGCGATCTCGGAAACGGCTCTAACGATTTCGCTGAAATTTGGTATGTGGGGGTTTTCGGGGGCGAAAAGTCGATCTAGATTAGTCTCATGTCTGGGAAAACGCGTGTTCTCGAGTTTTTATGTGGTTTTGTTTCTCAATATTCCATGCAAAATATGGTCGATAATTTCTTACGCTGTGGTATAAGCATCGTGGTTAAGCGGCTAAGGTGCCAGATTGACAATCACAGGTGTCCGGGTTCGGTTCCGGTCGGAACTCAGTCGGTCAATATTTTGTTTTGTTTTTTTTTGTGTTTATTCAAGTTTTTAGTTTTTTTTTTATCTAAAAACTATGACATAACAAAAAAGATCTCCGAGCCAAGCTCGGTCGCCAGGTACTTATCCTGAAAACTGCCAAAAATCTCTTAATATTCCAATTTTTTTTAGTATCCCGCGGGATATTTTTTCTGGGGATAGATATTTTTTTTTTTTAATTTTTCTCATTTTTTTTAAACTGAAATTAAATATTTATGTACTATTTTTTATTTTTATTGTTTGTTTCAGAGAAGATTTGGTACTATTGAAGAAAGGCGAAGAAACAAAAAGTAAAACGTATGACGCGATATGCATTAAATTATCGCATTCTAAACATGACGATGTGAGTGTTTGATTTTTAAATATTTTTCGAAATGAAAATTTAATTTATTACAGAAACATATATTATATCAAATTATCTATACAGATAAATAAAATTGAAGCGTCTGTTTGTAATGTCAAAATAACAGCTTTTTATTAAACGTATATGAAATTATATGTATGCTGTACTTATAAGATAAACACAACTTTTAACATTTTTATCTGTCTCTTTGTTCCGGCCTATCTCCGAAACGGTTGAACTGATTTTGATGGGACTTTCACTGGCAGATAGCTGATGTTATAAAAAGTATTTACTATTTTAGAAAAAAAAAATTGAGGCTTATTATACAGAAACACTCAATAACTAAACTTGGCCCGATCCTGGACTCGAACCCAAGACCTCTCGATGTGAAGCCGTACTTGCTAGCCATTCCATCACCGAGGCAGTTAGCTAAATTAAAATATCAATAAACATTATATTTTTCAGGTGTCCCCAAACTCGCCAATTCGAGTTACTGAAAAGGACATAGAAGCGATAAATACATACACAAAGAAGTATGCAGTCATTCGACAACGCACACCCATCCGGGTGCTGCACCGGCGACCGTTGCTTACCCGCACCCGGGAGATATTGGAACTTACCGGTGAAATGATACCAGGTAAAGTGGAGTTATCAGTGTTTACTTACTTTTTTTTAGATTTACGCGAATATTTGACATTTTAAAATATATTTTTGGAGTTTCTTTTTTCGGATTTATTTTAATTTTAAAATTAATAAATATTGTGCTATTTTTGTATTTTTGAAAATCATTGTATAATACTTTCTTAGATTTACTCCAATATTTGACATTTTAAATAAAATTATCTTTTCGGATTATTTCGCGGATTTATTTTTAATTTTTGTTTCCCGACGTTTCGATTGCTTTACAGCAATCATGGTCACGGGAGAGACTAAGGGTTTAGACGCCTCAAAGGCGTTATATACTTGTTACAGACAGTGTCTACCCACTATTTTACAAAAATGATTTAAAAAAAATGGCACCAGAGTACCTTACAATATTTGTTGATTTTAATACTAAACCTTTTTTTTTTTAATAAGTATTATATTATAATACTTTCTTAGATTTACGCGAATATTTGACATTTTAAAATAAAACTATCTTTTCGGATTATTTCGCGGATTTATTTTGCTGTAAAGCATTCGAAACGTCGGGAACCAAAAATCAAAATAAATCCGCGAAATAATCCGAAAAGATAGTTTTATTTTAAAAAGTATTATATTATTAAATATAACAATATTATTTACTTAATTTTAGCTAATTATAATACTTAATTTAATCATTGTATAATTTTGTGAGTAAGAACCGTCTGTAACTACTATTTAATAACCTTTGAGATGTCTAAAACCTCGGTTTCTCCGTGACCATGAAACCACATATATAGCCGCTTGACTGTCACAAACAATGCTCCGCTAGTAATACCAGTATCAATCGGTGTTGCCATGTATTTATTACTTATTATTATTATCTTTTTTCTCACGTTCGAGGGTTTCTGGTGGAGATCTCTTAAAGAGATAAGTCATTCTTTGTACACATGGTTACTGTTTTCTATTTTATATGTTTTTTGGTACATAAATAAATAAATAAATATTATTTATCCAAACAAAACTTATCTCCACAGAGTATCCCCAGCTATTCAAGATCCGTGTAACAACAACAGCGGGCACGTACGTGAAGGAGTGGGCGCACGGCGAGTGCGGGCGCAGCGCGCCGGCGCTGGCGGCCGGCCTCGGCGCCAGGGTCGACCTGCTGGCGCTGGACGTGGCCGCCGTGCACCTGGACTGGCCTCCGAACACCCCCCAGGCCTAGATGTAGCCGTGGACATCACCTCCACACACACCCAACACCCCCAGGCCTAGATATAGCCGTACAACTGGCCTCCACCCCCCCCCCCCCCCCCCCCCCTCCCCAAACTTCACACTTCATCTGTCAGTATATTTACAGTTATCTAACACACCAGCTACTCATGTATGTATAAGGTTAAACTGTATAGTAATAAATATACTGTTTTATTTGTGGTTTGATTTTAATCATCACCCCCCACAGCATCCCCCACTCCTAGATATCTTCTATACAGATAAATAAAATTGGAGTGTCTGTTTGTAATATAATAATAACCGCTTTTTACTAAATGCATATGGATATATACACGTACATATACTAAAACAACATTTTTTTACAATTTTTGCCTGTTTGTCGGTCTGTCCGTTTGTTCCGGCTAATCGGCTGGACCGATTTTGACGGGACTTTCACTGGCAGATAGCTGATTTAATAAGGAGTAACTTAGGCTACTTTTATTTTTAAAAAAGAATTAGGGTTTCGTTAAAAAAAATTAAAACGTACCTAGTCTGCAATGTGTGTATACGCATGACCAAAATGTTATTTAGGTACTTCTTCTTACTTTTCCGCTATTTTATAATTACTAGTGATCGCTGCGTGGTTGAAAATCAACCATAATTAATTTATTGTTTTTCGTATATTACAATATTAATCTATTCTCAATTTGACCACGGACTTTAACAATAAACAAAAGAGTATATATACGTGTGTGTGTCAAATACAATATGGTAGTGTGTGTAATGTTTTTTTATTGATTTAATGTATTTTTTATGCAAAATTTTTAAAAAATATTAGCATTCTGCACTCCTCTATATAAACTATAAGTGTGGGAAATTTCGTACTCCATCGGCGCAATTTTCGTAAAAAGGGGTACAAAGTTTTTGTTTCACGTATTAATATATAGATGACATTTGATTAACTAAGATAAGTTTAAAAATTTCAAACTGCAATAATTAATCAATTGAAAACTAAATAAAGAAGTTATACAAATACCATTATTAGGTTATAAAATCTTATTTTATGAATAACTAGCGATTTACCCTCGCTTCGCTCGGGTTCGTCCCTAGGTACATACGTTTTAACAGTAAGCACAATGTACATACATAGGTACAGAATAGTAGGCAGGTTATTTTATATTTTTTCTCTTTATTAAAACTTTCCGTGTACCTTAAGGAACATACGAAAAAAAAATTTGCTGAATTGGTCGAGCCGTTCTCGAGTTTTGCGCTTAGCAACATTTATTTTTATTTATATAGATTGAATTCTATTAAAAAAATATTACTATTTTCTTTTTTTTAATTTGCTTGGGCAACTTTTTTTAAAATTGCCATCTTGGTTATTTATTATTTGTTGTTATAGCGGCAATAGAAATACATACTCTGTAAGAATTTACCTGTTACGGTTCATGAGACACAACCCTCGGACGAACGGACAGTGGAGGCTTAGGAATAGGGTTCCATTGGCACCCTTCGGGTACGGAACCCTAAAAAAACGAATAATTATATAATCAATTTATTTTCATGTCTACATTTATTTTACATTTTCCTACATAAAAGATGGAGATATTTCATTACTTTATCCGGCAACAGTTGTTATTGAGGAATTAGTGTTGTTGCCGAAAGTGCCTTGAATTGTTGTTTCTTGTACCGTGTCGTTAGGGTTCGCTGAAAAAAACAAGGATTAAGTATTTCCATTGACTTTTTTTAACTGCAAAGGCAATAGTATGTATTCAGCCCTTTTTAACGTCCCACTGCTGGGCACGGGCCTCCCTTCAATACTAGGATCAGGCCATAGTCCATCACGCTGGCCAAGTGCGGGTTGGCGAACTGAGCATGTCATTCGAAAACTTGCTTTGGTTTTCTCAGACTTGCAGGTTTCCTCACGATGTTTTCCTTCACCGTAAGGCAAGTGGTAATCATGATAGAAATGATTCGCACATGAAATTATTAGAGGTGCGAGACCCGGGATTTGAACCCGCTTCACTCAGTTTCCCAAGCGAGCGCGTTGCCACTGGGCTACCACTGCTCATAAGGCAATAGTACTACAGACTAATGGCAAGAAATAACATTAGCCTATACATTGATGTACACAGTACAGTGTACGTAGTCTTACAACCCTAATAAAAAACTCCAATAGGATCCCATCAAAAGTGACAAAAGCTCCACCACACACACACCACATAGAAACCAATAAATATTTATTGGTTTCTATGTGGCTTTTGTCGCTTTTGATGGGATCCTATTGGAGTTTTTAAATAAGGAACACCAGGGGATTCACCTGCACGTTATATTACTTTCAGCTTAAGGATTTTCACTGTACCATCACATATTTACTTTCTATATTAATAATACAAAGAGGTAAAGTTTGTTAGTTTGTATGCAGAGTATTAGGGGTAATTTCTGTAACTACTGATCCGATTCTGATTGACGAATTTTTTTCGTGTTTTTAACTTAAAACTGTTCAAATTTTAAAGGCCTTTTAATAAAATACGATAGAAAAGAAATTATTTAGGTTATAATTCAATTTATATTTAAGAATTACCTTCACTCGTTAATGAATCTTGTGGACTGGTTGATTTTGTACTAATGGGTGACCAAGGGCTTTGGAAAAAAATTATAAAACGTTATGAAATTATCATGCAACAACATAGATAATAAATTCAAATTTTGAAAAGTAATCCTTACATAATTTTTTTCGTAGTAGGCATAGATCGAGCGATTAGAGCTCTGTTTTCCAAAATCGACCTGTAATTTAAAAATCCCTAATAAAAAAAAATAAAGAGCGCGTGTATGAATGTGTACATACATACATATGATAACCATCATACCAAATTTCATCAAAATCCCTTCAGTAGTTTTGCCGTGATGCGGTAACAGACAGACAGACAAAAATTCTAAAAACTATACATTCGGCCTCTGTATCGATAATAAAGTCTATTTCAATAAGATTTTGCAAACAATATTTAATGTACAGATTCGGCTTAGTTACAATTTTATTATATTTATAGAATATCAGTTAAGGAAAGAATATAATATAATAAGCATAAAACCTCTATTTTGATATTCGATAATTAATTTGCGATTATATCAAGCTGTCAAGAGCTTTGTCAATTTGACTTTACTTTTTCTCGGGCTAGCGCGATATACGAATCGGTGCATCACTGGATAGTTTTTGTAGAATTGTATTCATACACCAGAAATTAATACAAGTGCTTAAAAATAAATAATTAATTGTTAGATTTATGTAATAAAGTTTCTAGTATTGTTCTTTTGTGTTTATATCAGAAGTGGGATCGTCCACTTCACCTTTTGCTAATTTCTGGTTATTGTTACATATTTTTCTTGAAAAAGTGTAAGTTCGTATTGCGGTGTAAGTAATTGTGATAATGGGTAAAGAAAAGCGTTTGCGCATCCGTTCAAGGGAGCGTAATACTTCGAAACGACGCCGAAGTTCTCGCAGTCGCTCTACTCGTAATTCGGAATTGTGTGAATCTTTACGATCTATTGTTACTAGACTTGGGCATAATAGTTCGCGACTGGGAGCGGTCAATTTAGTTCGCAGCTTTTTAGCGAACTAGGTCGAACTAGGTCGGTCTTTTAGTTCGTTAATTCCTTTCCCGACTTGACTACTTGAATCTTTATAGCACTTCATTACACACCTGCTACCTACACTGAATGCCTTAAGTCCCTATTATACTGCCACAATTTCATTGTGATTCAAGCTGGCGAGCAAAAAAAAAAAATCGTTACCTACCATACCTTAACCTTCCTATTACAATTTGAACAACTTTATTCGCATTAACTAATAAAATACATATTAAAAGTATCTACTGTATTCTGAAAAAAGATCCGAAACACACATTACTAATATATTACATATCAATATTATATAGTACTACAAATCTATGGAAATCCTTACCATCAAAAACGAACTAACGAACTAAAAAACGACAGATCCGAGAACTAGTTCGCATAGTTCACCTGTACGAACGATCTTTCGAACTAGTTCGTTCGCGAACTACACAAGCCTAATTGTTACTCGGTTAAATGCTCTAGAAGATAGGTCATCGGTGACGGCGTCAACTAATAATAATAATTGTAATGTTGAATTAAGCACTACAACTAGTAATTCTACTAAGGAGATTGTTGAGGCTATTCATTCCTTAAAAACTAGTTGTCCCCGTGATTATTACGTGTCTAATTTCGATCCCAATGTGCATAATATTGATTCTTGGTTCGATGAGGTAGATCGCGCGCAAATTATTAATAAGTGGAGTGACGTTGAATGTTTGTCGCGTATAGGTCACTGCCTCAAGGGTAACGCTAAATCATGGCTAAATGACTGGGTTACCGCGGATCGCTCGTGGAGTAATTTTAAGAATGATTTTAAATCCTTATGTGTAAAAAATATTGATATGGCTAGTATTTTGTACGACGTCATGAGTACTAATTCCGATGCTTACCCTACTTTTGCTGAATATGCTCGACGATCTTTACTGCGTTTGCGTATGGTAAAAGCGTTGAGTGAGGAACTTATAAGCGCAATTGTTATACGTGGAATTACCGATCCGCATGTAAAAGCATCGGCTACAAATGAAAAACTTATGCCGTGCGATATAGTTAATTACGTATCCACCTTCATTAAGCTAGCTGCAGTTAAAAATGAGCCTTACTTATCTCATAGTGACCCAATGCATAGGCAGGTAGTAAAACCACGTGTCGTTAAGCGTTCGGTTTCACCTGTACCTTTCAAATGCTTTTCATGTGGTCTACCGGGACATAAACAAGCCATGTGTCCGGAAAACCAAACACCGTCTTCTTGTACTATTATGACTAATAATGACATAATGTCGAATTCTAAAATAACTTGTGCGTATTGTAAAAAGTTAGGTCATCATATTAACGTTTGTTTTGCTAAGCAGCGTTCTGATAAGAGGAAGTAATGTTAATTTTTGTTCGTTGCCTAAATTAAATAATTATAGAGATGTCATAGTTGGATTGGTTCAAGGGATACCTATTGATATCCTTATTAGACAGCGGTGCTTTAGACGTGTCTATTTTTTTATCCTCCGTAATTAATCATTTATGATGTGCTATGAAACCAATATACCGTAAGTTAAAAGATGTTGGTAATATTATCACTCGAGTATTTTCATGTATACACATTCGCTTAAACAGTGATGCACCTGTATATTACAGACCTTACAAATTATCGATTAACGAAAAGCTGAAAGTCCGCGAAATAATTCAAAATCTTTTATCAAAAAGTATTCGCACCTTAAATAGGCTGACAATAAAAGATAGGTATCCTCTACGGTTAATCGAGGATCACATATTGTTTAGGTCGTTGAAGAGCTTCAACGTGTGATGAAAAATGTAGTGTCCTTATTTAGTACCCCTCAACTTATTGTTACTGACACTGAATTTGTAAATTGGATGAATTTTCCACCATATAACACCTGAAACGCACCACGCAAATGGCCAAGTAGAGAGATACGTGCGTACGGTACTTAATATGCCGCGTATAGAGGCGAACCATAAGAAAAGTGATTAGTCTGAAGTGTTATGTCTAGTCTTGTGAGTATACTAGACCTTGATGTGTTATGTCTAGTCTTGTGAGTATACTAGACCTTGATGTGTTATGTCTAGTCTTGTGAGTATACTAGACCTTGATGTGTTATGTCTAGTCTTGTGTGTATACTAGATCTTGATGTGTTATGTCTAGTCTTGTCAGTATACTAGACCTTGATGTGTTATGTCTAGTCTTGTGTGTATACTAGATCTTGATGTGTTATGTCTAGTCTTGTGAGTATACTAGACCTTGATGTGTTATGTCTAGTCTTGTGTGTATACTAGATCTTGATGTGTTATGTCTAGTCTTGTGAGTATACTAGACCTTGATGTGTTATGTCTAGTCTTGTGTGTATACTAGATCTTGATGTGTTATGTCTAGTCTTGTCAGTATACTAGACCTTGATGTGTTATGTCTAGTCTTGTGTGTATACTAGACCTTGATGTGTGTGTGTGTGTGTGTATATTGGACCTTGATGTGTTATGTTTAGTCTTGTGTGTAACTAGAACTTGAAGTGTTATGTCATGTGCTTATTAGACATTGATGTATTATGTCTAACTTTATATAAATACTAGACCCTGTGTTTGATATGTCTAGCCTTTTGAATGTGCAACTTATCTATATGGTGTTTACTATTTCACAGATTATATTATGTAACATTGAAATTGACAATAACTTTTTGCTTATAACTTTTTAGGTGCAGACCACTCAGATGAGTTAATGATGTGCAGATGATATGGACTTTAATACTGCTAGAACTCGAAACTGTTGCAATGAAGAAGATGCTTTATTTCAGCCTGACGAGGGCGTCAGAATGTCAGGAGAGGCCGAATAAGCATAAAACCTCTATTTTGATATTCGATAATTAATTTGCGATTATATCAAGCTGTCAAGAGCTTTGTCAATTTGACTTTACTTTTTCTCGGGCTAGCGCGATATACGAATCGGTGCATCACTGGATAGTTTTTGTAGAATTGTATTCATACACCAGAAATTAATACAAGTGCTTAAAAATAAATAATTAATTGTTAGATTTATGTAATAAAGTTTCTAGTATTGTTCTTTTGTGTTTATAATATTATATGTCATCTGTCAGACAACAACAACGGTTACCATGGCAACGAACGTACGTACATGTTTCCGTAACGCATTCACCAGCTTACCCCCCAAGTCAAGCGTGCGTAAAGAAGTTTTACTTCAAAAAAGATTTTTCTTTACTCTTACACTAATCACGACTTACGACTCTATTATCGGGAAATTACCAATAAAAAGTATTGCCTAAAATATGTAGGTACCATCAAAATTATAATACCAATTGTTAAAATAATAATCGATATACATACCTAAGTAACTGAATACTTATCCTGGCATTCGGCAATTTTGCTTCCACAGGATTTTGAACAAGTATAATATCATCATATTCCAAGTCAGGTTTTACTGTATTAGGTTCTACATCCGCATATAATTCTCCAGAATCCACATTGTAATAAAAGTTGTGTTCGCTGTCCTGGTTTAGACAATATATTTTTTTAATATACCTACTTACAAAATATATACATGTAGCTAATTCTGGTGAATATTTACTCTGATATGTATTCAGCCCTTTTTAACGGCCCACTGCTGGGCACGGGCATCCCTTCATTCAATATTAGGGGGGTTAGGCCATAGTCCATCACGCTGGCCAAGTGCGGGTTGGCGGACTATTTACACTGATAGCCGTTATTAAACATTTCATTAAGTTTTTAGATTTTCAAACATACGGAATATTACCAAAATAATAGTTTAGGTCATGTAATCGAAAAACGAAGCAGTGCCACCTCTTGGAGACTTGGCCCATTTTATTACCATCGCTATATTAACTTTCATTAAAATCTGTGAAGCACTACACGCGCATATATAAAATAAAAAAATAAAAAATAAAAGAAATAATAAAATAAAAATAAAAAAGTATTTATTGCCATAAAAAAAGAGTAAAAAAAAAGTAACAGAATCAGTAAATGCTTAAAGTAACTTATGGCAAAGGGTAATAACTCAGCTGATGCCGCTCAGACCGAAATCTCAAGCAGCGCTGGTTTTCAGTTACACCCAGCTCCCTAGGGTGTTGAGCGGGAGCAAGGCAAGAGGACTATTCCTCCAGTTAACCTCTACAGGAGTCAGAGAAAATACCAATTGAAACAAAAAGCAATAAAAAAAAAATTAACAAACAAAAAAGAAAAAAAATGTGTGTGTGTGTGTGTGCGTGTTTGTGTTTGCGTCCGTGTATGTGTGTGTGTGCGTCCGTGTGTGTGTGCGCGCATGTGGCCCAAGTGTGTGTATGTTAGTATGTGTATATAAACTTTCGCATTTATAAACCGATAATTAACATACCTTTGCCAAACTAGGAAAAGCTTTAAAGCTCATACCAACGCTCATAAATCGTCTGTTAGACTTCATGGCGCGGCGTAGAGCCACTCTAACAGATTTAGCACCTTCACTGTCCCGTATGAGGGTCAGGAGACGGATCACGGAGTCATAGTCCCAGTCCTTAGAATCTACATATCCAGGTGGTGGACGTTCGATACTTGCTGGTGTGAACATAATAAGGAATTTAAATAATCAGTATAAATTAAAAATTTAAAAAACCCCCTACGCAAAGTACCTCCCAGCGGTAAAGGCGGTAACAGTGATAGGTACATACCTATCACTGACTAAAGCAAAGTATCAGAGGTTTAATGAAGAATGCAATTTTCTGGAGACCATTATTCTGGTTGCAGCACCAGGTCAACGTGACCGTATTGCAAGATCATAACCTGCAAGGTACGTACTCATTGAAACTAATCTATTGAACCCAAAAAATACGATATGTCTGCTGTGAGTTTTCGAAGAGTTGGGTTCTCTGGAGACCATTCTGGTTGCAGAATCAGGTCGAAGTTATCAATTAATTGTCGTTTAACGATTACACTGGCACGCGTGAAGCACTTAATCGAGTAACCATACGCCAAAATGCCTTACATCATTTTGAAAAAGAGCTGATACTCTTACACTGCTGGACCGATATTAACCAAACATAGCTAAGAACCACCGAAACTAGCTATTAAATGAAAAAAACCGCATCGAAATCGGTCCTTCCGTTTGAAAGCTACGATGCCACAGACAGATACACACACACACAGCCAGACATCGATGTCAAACTTATAACACCCCTCTTTTTGCGTCGGGGGTTAAAAATATTATCGTGGCAGCGTGAAAAGCGAAATAATAATATGGAAACAAGATGTATAATGGTGGTTATAATCCTTTTTTAATTAAATTTGATTTGTCTTTGCTATTCAAATTGGGCTTGCTCATTAAAAAGTAATAAAGGTTTTCGTTGAACCTGTTAACATGATCAAAATGTGATAAAAAAACTTCGAGATATTCCTTGTATCTATTCTTATTTTTAGTACTTTTGAAACATTACCTTAATTTTTAAGATTGTCAATAAGTACCTATAGTCTGTTCATTTGGAAACAATCACCGACTCATTAAACAGCTCTGCTGAGAAGACCTCAAAGGATAGACCTTATATACCTTTTAAGTTAACAGCGGGAAGATTTTTCAAATCTTCAAGAAAACGCTTTTTCTGATACTGCACAACGCGATCCAGCCATCCTGCCCGTCTTATACTGATGCTGGCGAGTGCTACAGATGTACACAACACGGCCAGGGATGATTTCTAAAAAAAATGTACTGATTAGATATCCATTTAATAAATACAAAAGGTAAAACTACTTACATTAAATATCCACATCGCACATATTGAGATTGGGCTGTAAGACCTGAGTTGATTTAACCAGACTTGGATTTTCAGCAATATAAGTACCTAACTAGCGACTCACCCTCGCTTCGCTTCGGATTCATCCCTAGATGAAAACAAATCTATCCCACGGGAAAAGTACATTTTCCCGAGATGATATATAGCCTATAGCCTTCATCAATAAACAGGCTATCTAATACAAAAATAATTTTCAAATCGGCTTAGTAGTTCCTGAGATTAGCGCGTTCAACCAAACAAACAAAAAAACTCTTCAGCTTTATAATATTATAGTATAGATTTAAGTTAGTGTAGGTAAGTAAGTATCTTCATATATCCAGGTGATAATGTGAACCTCATTATATACAAAACAGGCATTATTACCACAAATAACAATTGGGTGATGTTTTGTTAATCAAACACAGATCCTGAACGAGTGGGTTATAATTTAAATATAAGGGATAATGGGCCTTATCATTAAGTTTCATCCATGAAAAAAAAATAGATTTCATTATTTTATAACAACTTGTATTCAGCCCTTTTTTTAACGTCCCCCTGCTGGGCACGGGCCTCCCTTCAATACGAGGGGGATCAGGCCACAATCCACCACGCTGGCCAAGTCAAGCCAAAAAGCCAAAAAAAGCCAAACTTGCTAGGTTGCCTCAGACATGCAGGTTTCCTCACGATGCTTTCTTTCACCGTAAGTCAAGTGGTAATCATGTTGGAAATGATTCGCACATGAAAATATCAGAGGTGCGAGACCCGGCATTTGAACCCGCTTCACTCGAATTTCCAAGCGAACGCGTTACCACGGGGCTAGGGCTGCCTATATTACTTTATTATAACAACTTATTTTAAGGAAATTCAGGAGACAGTTACGGAGAACGAAGAACAACAGAAGTTACGGAGACCTAAAATTACAACATTAATTTTGACTCTTCCAATCCTTCTGAAACTGCCCAATACTTACCTATAATTTTCGAGTTTGATCCCACACCAAATTGGTTCTGTGTTCAAAATAAAAAAAAATCTAACGAGAAGGCGAAAGCTATGCTTCAAACTAAGCTTATGGTAAAAGGTTCTATCTATCAAAGTTTTATGGTATCACATACAAATACGATGCGTGTCGTCAGTGCAAGGGCTTCCCTTAGGTGGAAATCAATTATAAAAAAAGAAAAAAAATATACCTATACGGCCGTGTTAAGAACCTCCTCCTTTTTGGAAGTCGGTTGAAAACGAGTTCTTATGATACAACTTTTGGAGAGAGTACTCTCCACTCTCCAAAAGTTGTGTGCATAAAGGAATTCTATGCAATTTTAAATCAAACAAAAATCATTTTACTCACAATATAAAGCATATTCTTTAATTAAATCACAGATTTACTCTTAACAGTTATTAACAACTACTAAAGATGTTTAATTACATGGGTTATAAATTACCTTTAATCAAATATTAAAACGGTATAAAATTATTATAGGTAGGTACACTCTGCACATTATACGAATATTACACCTTTTGCTTATGATTTTGTTCCTTACCAAGTACCACCATCCTATTAAGATAAAAACTGATTAAATATGATAGGCCCAAACTCTCGACAGGTAATAATAAATACAATCAAACTTAAAATATATTTAATTTTAATTTATACAAAACTATGTACTACTTGCAATGTACGCTTTATAATTATCATTATTATCATACATAATTATCATACAACTTACAAGTAATGTCGCAGTAGAAATATAGCAAAAGCAATGGCAATGGCAATGCCGATTCTTTGGGTGAAAAAGGATTCCTCTTATCACCAGTAAAGGCAATATTAACACGAGGAATAAAAATATAAATAATTATAAAATTTAAAAAATTGTATAAATAATTTGTAATTTCAAAACTATTTTATAGAAATACTAGTGAAAGTTTGTGGAGATGGATGGATGCATGTTTGTTACTCTTTTACGCCAGAACAGCTGAACGGATCTGGATGAAATTTGGCACACAGATAAATTATAGTGTAGAATAGTGCATAAGTTACTTTGTATCCCGGAAAATGTACGGTTCCCGTGGGATAGATTTGTTTTTGTCTAGGGACGTACCTGAAGTGAAGCGAGGGTGAGTCGCTAGGATAGTATAAATGTGGAATTTCTTATCATTTATTGCTGTATACCTAACATACACGTTAAGTCTTTTGTTTAATTATTAATTGTTATTACAGCATGAAATAAATTATATAGGTATATTCTTTTACAATATTTTTTAAATTGTAATTTTTTATGCAAATTACAGCGACGTGCCCTCGTTTCGCTCGAATGCGTCCCAAGGTACGTTTTAAATAGATAATAAACAGTTATTGCGAGTGCGCCTTAGGAGATAGACATATGCAGACTATTCTGTAGTCCTTTTTAAGACCTACAATTTATAATACTTTATTTTGATGTATCTCTTAAGGTTTATTCAGTGTTAGCCGTGTAAATTGCTAAGGAGGACTGGACAGAACCGGTTAAAGTGTAATCCCGTGAGAATGAAGTATTTTTCTGTAGCAAAGGTATCCTCACTCAAGTAATAAATTATCACTAAACAAAATTTAATTAAAATCGGTTCAGTAATTTTTGCGTGAAATGCGCACAGAAATACATACATACAGACAAACAGAAAAGAATATCTATTATTTTAGGGTATTTATTCTGTAAACAATACGTTATAATCATTGTCTTTAAAAATATTTCATGTACAGATTTCGCTAAGTTACTATTTTATTATATATATTACTGAACGTAAGCGACATTGACATTTGACACTTGACATTCAAAATGGGGACGTGTCAAAAGATCGCAACCGAATTCGAAATAAAATCTCCAAATAATTACTGATTGCATTAATTTATTAGCTTTAGCTCAAACAAATTGATAATATATTATCGAAACTCACGTAATACATATAGTTTTTATATTAGATAAGACGTATTTTATGTTAAAATATATAGTAATAGTGAAATACCGTTTATAATAGTATTGTTATAAACAAAAGATTTTACATTCTAAACAATGAGTGTGAGTTAGATCTTTGTGTGACTTCGTGCTTGCATAATTTGTGGTTATATATAGAGTGTTTTATGAGAGGAAAGTGGTTAAAGTGTTTCAAAATGAGCGGAGTTAGCAAAGATGCTCCAGTTGGAACTCAATGTTTACAAAAATTAAGCTCATGGTTATGTCCTCGGTTTCAAATAAATAGATTAAGATGGTAAGTTCAATACGTAGACAAGCTTATAAGTTAACCAACTATTTAATTAATTCTCTGTAACTATGTAATTATATTAATAATACTTTTAGTTTATAATTTTAAACTTATACAAAATTTTATTGATTAATTTTATGACTTAAAAATCGTTAATTTTTTTATTTATGTCCTTTATTTATAGAAGTAAAAAATCATTTATATAAATTCTTTCAGTGCTAAATGGCAAATTTGTTGTTATAAAACCTTTATTTCCATGAGATTATTATCTAATCTGATCACTTTTTGTGTATAATTAAATTTGAGATTTTTTTTAGTGCTTTTTGTTTAGTTTTAGCCTTATAAGTGATTTATAAGAGAATGCTTCCATTTTTAAAACAATGATATAATATAAATTATGAGACATAATAAATTTGGAAAAAATGCAATATTAAAGATAAGTTTATTATGTTTTGTAGAGTAAAATGGTCATAGCATGTAATAGATAATCAGTAATTTAGATTGGAAAGATTAATGTTTATCTTGTAACATTAAAATGAAATGAAACTTTATTCAAATAGACTTATTACAAACACTTTTGAATTGTCATTTAAATGTAAAGAATGTCAGTGTAGTCAGTCAGTGAGGAAGTTATTACTGGCTCGGAAAGCAGTTCTGCTGAGAAGAGCTGGCGAGAAACTCACTCATTGAAATTGTATAAATATTGGCTTCATTTGAGCAGCAAATGCTTACTACATATTTTTACTACTTTGTATTGGGTTTTTCTGTTCCAAAGAACACTGATATTAATAAAAAAAAAATTTAAAATTTCATTTTACAACTTGATAGATTCCGTATCTTTTTGAGTTTTAAATAGGTATGATTACTGTATGTTATTTTCAAAAAAGCAGTTTCCTGTTTTCAACATATTTATTTCCATACTTTACACAAATGTATTAGTCACACTTAGTTAACGCCTGCTTGTGCTTTATGTATACATATATAAAATATTCGACTCTAATACTAACATGAGTGTGAATCATCCTGTTGATTGCTATGTAATATAATGCTATCATACCATATAATTCTGACATGGTCATGTTTAAATAACAATAAATGAATAATAATTTTTTAAGATATAATGTTTGGGTAATATGAAAATTAATACTACTTTTATCAATTCAATTATTTGTAGGGTTCTGTATCTACAGATTAATTGAAATATACCTTCCGAGAGCTGCATGTAGGTGCATTATTTTAAACCGTAGCTGGTTGCCCATTACTTTTATAGAATATGGGTGATTGTGATATATTATAATAATTTTCCAAACACATGTAAAAAAAACTGACTCAGAGTGTAGCAGATTTGGTCGCTCAGATGTAATTTTTATTAAATATTTGAAATTCCAAGGTTAGTTCCTAACCTTAACTCCTCAAGGTGTTAGATTAGGCTAGGTCACAATGAGTGTTTGTGTTTCATAAGCATTAAAAAAAGCTTTACTTTCAAGTGGAACTGTAGATTTTTAAAATTGAACTACATTGACGGCTGCGTTGCGCTGTGACTATTTAATTTATTTATTGTTGACGTTAATGAAATGGGCAATGTAATATTTAATATGTATGTATAATGTATATGGTTGTTGAAATTTTGCTGGAATGTAAACTTTTTGAATTATTATCATAATATGTAGATTTTCAACCTCAATATCAATACTAACTGTGATATCAAAACATTGTGTTCTTGAATATCTATTTTACTAAGATGACCAGTGACTAGAAACCACCTTCACCCTTTGATTTAACATTGGCAATGTGCAGAGATCAAAATGTCATGCCTTATCTGCCTCAAACGGAAATAAATTGTCAAGTTAAAATAACCAACTGGTGTATTGTGTTGAGTATCTGTTTTTACATAGGGCAGGTTAAAAATCTGCAAGCAACTTATATCTATTTTGACCACTAGTGACTTAATATCTACTCTACTATCCCTTTGCTTGGTCAGATTCCTAGATGCCTATCGGTAGCCTATATGTTACTGTAGGTAATAGTCTACCTGTATAGGGATAATCTGTTTCAGCATAAAGAAATAACAAATACACACATACAAAAATAATGTGAAACAATAAAATTTACCATATCTGAATGAAATTTACCATAATTGAAATAAACATATTATACATTTTTTCTTTTAGGTATCAAGCGAGTGTGCTTATCCTTACATACTTTACGTACATGACATACCACTTGACGAGGAAACCAATATCAGTGGTGAAGAGTGTCCTCCATCAGAACTGCAGCACTTTAGTCCCTCCCCCCGGGATAAGACCTGGAGATGATCAGTGGTGCAATTGGGCACCTTTTAGTAAGTATTTATTATTTTTACATCTCTATTTTTTCTTTTACTTTCACAATCCGGTAGGATGACAATTCAACATGACAGGGAAGAAATCTGGGAGATTGGTATGTGAATTTAATATTGGTAAATCTATTTGTTTTCTTATGTCACATATCACATTACCGGATATATATTTGTTTATTTTGTTTTGAGAATTAATGCTTTAATTATAAACGAATTACAATAGAAACTCGATTAACCGGACTAATTGTTTTCCTTAGGCATTCGGATAATCGAAAATCCGGATAAACAAATGTATGTAGAAAAGCAGGTTTTTTCCTGAAACAATTGCTAACTAACTAAAAGTACTTCTTATCCCGGAAAAATGTACGGTTCCCGTGGGATAGATTTGTTTTTGTTTGTTTAGAGGCGAACCCGAGCTTAGCTAAGATGAGCCGCTAGTGCTTTAGTGCTTGCATAAATTCGACTTGTAGATATAATTGGTCGCGGTTGTTAGTCCGGATAATCGCGATCCGTATAACTGAGGGCCGGATAATCGAGTCTCTACTGTATATAAAAAAGTTTCAGTCAAATAATGAAAAACATAAAACATTACCATCTTTCTAGAGAAGTCGGATAGTAATAATACAGTACGTGGGCGTTAAATTGAAAAGCGATAAGAATATAAAACCACACATTTTCTCATGTAAAAATATATCGCAGCGTAACTATTTCAAATTATATATTTCGTCTAATTTTTACTTGACCTGATTTAAAATTTCACGAGATTACATTTGTGCGGAACACATTTAACCTACTTTGAATGTAATATAGTATGTATAAAATGTACATACATATATATCATGTTATTTCTACTTTTTGATCTATATAATGATGATGTCTGGTAATTTATGTAATATAATACTAGCAGTACCGCGGCTTTGCCTGCGTTCAAATTTTCGATCGCTATCAAACTTCACAGAATCACACGCTTTGCTAGGAATTCCTGATAATTTTAACAAAATCGCTCCAACCGTTTTGGTGTCCCTAGGGAACATACATATACAACAGTATTCCATATCAGTTAACTACGCAAATAATAACTAAACACTCCTGCTTGAAATTCACTTGGAAGTAATTATTTCTCCTTAAGGGATATGTTTTTTTATAAATTCAGAGCCCTTCCCTTGGGATGTATTAACCAATTAATTAAAAAAAAAAAAAACAATTATAAAAATCGATTTGCAATTGGCGAAGATATCACATAACATATCAGCCACTTCCATCTATAAATTTTGCATTTCCGCTCATGATTATACCGATACAAGAGTTGCAGCTATGATTAAAATTTTTGCAATATTGATTTTCCTGCGACGAAGACGGTGACAGGTTGTTGGTCTCACGCTGGTGTCAGAAATAAATCTGAAAACCTTTACAGGCTAATTCATTAAGCCAGCCGCGGTCGTGTAGCTTTTCGTCAATATCATCATCCTCTTGCCCATTTTTCAAATCATTTTGGGGTCGGTGCAGTACGTCTTCCATATTGCTGATTGGTTTTGCCAAAAGTCTTACGATCAGCCTGCCTGGAACAGATGAATGAAATATCTCTTTTTTTGAGTCGGTCAAATATCTGTTTGTATTTGTTTCGAACAAACATAATATCACACAAACATAATGTATAACAACTGAATGATAAAGCTAACTGTAGTGTTGTTGCAGATACGAAAGATGCGAACACATTGTTGGGCACCCTGGACTCGGCCTTCCTCTTCTCCTACGCGGGGGCCATGTTTGTTTCTGGTAAGAATTTACGCTTATACAAATATGTATTTCAGGTACGTTTTAACGATTAGTATGAGAGTTGATAGACTATACCTCCCTGTATATGTTTTATATACATATGTGTATAATAATGTCTTGCTGACCGAGTTTACCTGAGACTAGCTATGTTCACAGATAGTTGATATTACAGTTATATTCTTGTCGCGTTAACTCTGGTAGGTCTGGTAGAACCATAATTTGACAGGACCGGATAAAAATCAGGTGCAGACCAAAAGTTTTACCTTACGTGTTCTGCCTCGGCACGGGGATGAAACACCGTCAACTTCCCAACTCCAGGGCTGTTACTGAGAATTTCTTGACAGAAAACCCCGAGAACTATTCTTGGCCCGACCCGGGACAGAACCTTAAACCTTAGGGCTTAGATTTTTAAACCAAGTCATGTTATAAAGCCATTAATGTCTTATATTCCAGGTATGATAGCAGAGAGGGTAGATTTGAGATATTTTTTATCACTAGGTATGTTAGTGTCGGCCATCTTTTGCTACCTGTTCGGACTTGGCAGGACGTTGGATGTACACGATATATCTTATTATTTGTTAGTTCAGGTGTGTATGAGTTTTTTTTTTTTGGATTTTACCAATATTTCGATGTGTTTGTAGTTTTAATAGTTTTTATTAAAAAATATTTTTTAATCTACTTTAAATTATTATTTTATACTAGCGACTCACCCTCGCTTTGATCGGGTTCGTCCCTAGGTTGCTTCCCAAAACAAAATTAATTAATTTGGTTTTAATTTTTTTTTCGTCGGACCCTATTTTTTTTCCTAAAATAAAAGTAGCCTAAATTACTTTGAAAGTCCCGTCAAAATCGGTCCAGCCATTTCAGAGATAAGCCGGAACAAACAGATAGACAGACAAAATTTGTAAAAAATGTTGTTTTGGTATGTGTACCGTGTATACATCCAATTTAATATAACAAACAGACAATGCAATTTTATTTATCAGTATAGATTAATTATTATCTATGATAACTCATTCATTGGAATGATTTTCGCTTTTGAGGTTTTTCAATAATAAATAACTAGAAAATGAAAAAAACTTCAGAAAAGATCCATCGATGAGTTTTTTATATCCAGATCTTCACAGGACTGACCTATTTCCCAGATCTGATATTCGACTAAATGATGTTCAGTGAAAGATTTTGTAAAGCTTTATCTATACATATATATAAATAAAATTGATGTGTCTGTTTGTAATGTCAAAATGATAGCTTTATACTAAATGCATATGGAATTATATACGGTACTTATAAGAAAAACACAATTTTAAATTTTTTTGTCTGTGTGTGGCAGTCTGTCTGTCTGTTTGTTCCGGCTAATCTCCTAAACGGCTGGACCAATTTTAACGGGACTTTCACTGTCAGATAGCTGATAATATAAGGAGTAACTTAGGCTACTTTTATTTTAAAAAAAGAATTAGGATTTCGCTCACAAAAATTAATATGTACCTAGGGACGAACCCAAGCAAAGCCAGGGTGAGTCGCTAGTACATCATAAAATTACATGTCCTACATCTAAATTCACATTTTTTTAAAGACATTGGCAAAACAAACACACACAAGCAACCTTAAATTATTATCGTTTGACCTTAAATTAAATATTGTCTTTAGATTCTTATTGTTTTGTCACACTAATGTCTACAATCTCTCTCCTCTTCTCTCTTCTTTTTGAAGTCGGTTAAACGTTTTTTTTTTTTTTAATTTGAATATTATATTGTAGGCAGGCGCAGGCATTGCTCAGACTACAGGTTGGCCCGGCACGGTGGCCATCGTAGGCAAATGGTTTGGAAATGCAAAGAAAGGGCTTATTTTCGGACTGTGGAATTCACACACTTCCCTCGGGAATATTTTAGGTATGTTTAATTGATATATTTTTTTGGTTTACGCGATATATTTTGTCATTTTCAATTGAATCTTTTCAGATCGGGAATAAAAAAATCAAAATATAATCGCAAGGAAGACCGAAAATGTAGTTTATTTAAAATATCGAATATGCTTATTAGAATTGAAATTTTATTGTAATGAGGTAATACATGTACGAAATGTATTCGTATTTACGTGTAATATTAAATTTCATAGATTTTTTTGATTATTAGAAAACTAGCGACTCACCTTCGTTTCTCTCGGGTTCGTCTCGGGTTGATTCCCCATACAAATTTCATCCCCATTTTCACCCTGTTAAGGAATGATTTCCAGGATATAAAGTATTTTATGTCTTTTCCAGGGTCTCAAACTATCTTCTTACCAAATTTCATCTAAATCGGTTCAGTAGATCCAGAGATTACGCCCTACAACTTCACAAACTCACAAACTTTACCTCTTTGTAATATTAGTATAGAATATATGCGACCATCTCGGAATCTATGTACCTACTTTAATAGAACACAATTCAAATTAGCAAAATTGTTCAAGCAGTCGTGACATAAAAAACATACAGACAAACAATAGTCCTTATTTGGAGTCGATTCAAAAAAAATCAGGCTTTGGCCAAAGTAAGGTATAATTTGACAAGCTGTGTTTCTCGTGTCTTCTCCATTTTATATGACATTGGCGAAGTAATCTGTGTCCAATTGGCACGCTTTGAAGCAATTAACATTGTATGTATGTGCATTCAGCCCTTTTTAACGTCCCACTGCTGGGGGTGGGCCTCCCTTCAATACGAGGAGGATCAGGCCATAGTCCCCCACGCTGGCCAAGTGCGGGTTGGCGGACTTCACATGTCTTCTGAAAACTTGCTAGGCTTTCCCAGACATGCAGGTTTCCTCACGATGTTTTTCTTCACCGTAAGACAAGTGGTAATCATGTTGGAAATGATTCGCACATGAAAATATCAGAGGTGCGAGACCCGGGATTTGAATCCGCTTCACTCGGTTTCCCAAGCGAGCGCGTTACCACTGGGCTACCACTGCGTATATTAATTAACATTAATAGAATTGAATTAATAAACCTTTTCTCACTGAACAGGGACAGTGATGGCGGCGGAATACGTAGAGCACGATTGGTCTCTCTCGTTTGTATACCCGGCGCTGGTAATGGGTATAGTCGGTATGTTCGTCTTCCTGTTTCTAGTCCCTGACCCCAGGAACGTTGGCGTGACGGTGGATAGACCGGTATGTATCGATAGCAATGATCATATTATTCTATACACTACACACTATTATTATCTAGAGTATTAAATACTTAATAATTTTGCTACAAACAGTATTATGCTATTATAGAAAAGTACACATGCAATATTATACCGTAAAAAACACAAACTCGTAAAAAACGGAGTTACAATGTTATGTTTCTTAGGTACAGATATAATTTTATTGTATAAATAAGTATGTATGTATGTACATTCATTTTGTGAATAAAAAGTAAATTACTACAATTACAAGTCATTGTTATCGCGCTCGGCCATTTTGTTTATATTTTGTCCCATTTTAGCTTATTTACCATAATCCTATATTAGTTTTCATTAGAAAGGAAGTATATATTGATATATAAAAACATAGATACACATTTCCTAACAAATATCTCCTCAAAAAGTGGCATCGACATGTGACGTTAAGTCAAACCAAAGAATAAAACTCAAAAATCGAAAGTTCTAATTGTTCAAACGCAAATTCGAACTTACGTACATCACATAAAGTACTTTTTCAAACGAAACAACGTGCGTTTTGATTTTGTCATCCAAAAAGCAATGAACAAGGGAGATCTGAAAAAAGCGCACAATTTCGAATTGTGCGCTTCTTTTCAAGGACAGTTTTGAGACGCTAATTGTATATCTTGAGTTTTCGTATAGGGGCCGTTCATAAAATACGTCACGCTGAAATCAGCTTTTTTGACCCCCTCCTCCCCTATTGTCACGCTGTGTCACACTTTCTGTGACCCCCCTAGAAATATTTCGTCACAAAAATTAAGACCCCCCCTCTTCTAAGTACGATAAATTTCAAATGATAGTACACAAATTTTGTGAATTAAAAATATTTATTTAGTTATTATAATAAATTATTTTCATTTTTCTTAAATAATTTAAAATATATTTTACAGCCCAGTCGCCAGTCGCATAGATCTGATGATGAAGAAACAAGTCAAGTCATAGTTGGGGATCAGGTTAGTTTGCTTAGTTATCTGTTGCATGGCTTTTTTTTAATACTCGTCGTTCCAGTGCTTATTTGTCCAAACGACTAATTTACCGAAAGAGGTTTTAATATCGAACTATTGATTTTTAAATATCAATTCTATTGTACAAAATACATATTTTATTTTATAAAGCCGAAAAAAATTATTTCTCAATATCTATACATATGATAAAATTCAGAGTCGAATCTGTACATTAAATATTTTTTTAGAAAATCTTATTAAAATAATCATTATTATCGATACAGAGTGCGAATCTATAGTTTTTAGCATTTTGTCTGTCTGTCTGTGACCGCATGACGAGAAAATCACTGGAGAGATTTTGATGAAATTTAGTATGATGATAGCTGATCAACATATAGGATGCTTTTTAATGCGGGAAAATATCTCATCTCTGAGAAAGTGTTGGTCCACAAGTGTTGGTCGTTTGAAAAAATAAGCAATACGGGACGTATTGTAAAAGATAAAATATTAATTTTAGTGATGTGAGTGTGGTACATTAGAATAAAAACAATTGTAATTGTAAAAAAGGGAAATATTGCCCTGTAGTAAGCGCTTTGTAAAGTAAATTAGGTATTTTTTTTTAAATATGTTGATGGTCTTGGTAAGAAGAATATCAGGCCATAGCTTTGAAATTGGTATATAATTAAAAAAACATAAATTTAATTATGTATAGATAACACATGTAGTTTACAAATAATTCGAACGTCTGACAGTGAGTGGAAATTGGTTAGAACAAAATACATACTGTTTTTGTACATGCATCTTAATAACGATATGTCAGGGTGCATTTTCTTTTTATATTTTTGTTCAAAATAATGCACAGTATCTTTTATACAAACCTTTTCTTATAGTTGAAATATGTGCATCAGAAAAAGGTTTTTTTTTAATCTACTTGTCTCACTTATTTTAATTAAACACTAATCACTATCACACTGAACTGTCTAATCTCACTGTCACTATATATCGCTATCTCTGTTTGATTACCACTATTTTTTATCTATCACCATGTCTCATAATCACTATATCTCACAATCACTAAATAACAGCATGTTTGCAGGCCGCGAGCTTGCGACCCTCGCGCCACTCGGCTAACTCACCTCCGGTAAGAGCATTATTATCATTTGTACTAACTTTACTTGAAAAATGGTAAAATCTATTATATTTACCCTCTTTTTCATATATGGTAAAATTGAAAAATTCTAATTTACCATTTCGTTTCTTTCTATTTTTACCAACTATTGAACTATTTTGCTTTTTTTTATTTTTTACGGTTGGTTATATGCATTTACCAATCATGAAAAAAATATTTTTTACTATTGTTTGCTGAGTTTCTAACACATTGTTGAATGTGCAATTAATATTTCAATAACCACTTTGTAAGTGACTACTGCATATTATTCTTTCTATACATGTCCTTTTTTCTACATTATTGTATTAAACATTACAATTCAAGACTTGTCAAGATTTTTATTTTCTGTGAATTGTAAGATTCCTTTTACTTAAAAAAAAAATGTTTTGTTGTATTATATATAATCCGCTTTAGATTTCTCTCTTCTATAAAAAATAATGAGGTTCTTCTTTTGTTATTATTTGGTTTGTCGTCTGCCTTAGAATTATTAACGATTTTAACTTTATTACATTATTACAATACCATATACAGGGTGGATTTTTGAGACGGGACAGTAAAGGCAGGTACCTCAAATACTATAGTTACAGGAAAACGTTCCTAGGAGACCATCCATAACTTTTTGAGATATTCTGAACTGCATTCACAGATTTTGGAAAAAATGTACAGTCAGCTAGAAAAATGCTAAAATACGAAAAAAAATTTATTCACGTCACTCGATCCTATTTCATGTAGGGATCAAAAGACTCTATGGGACCATTTAGGGTTTGAGTACTAGAAATGACAGAAATCGCCAAAATCTCTTCCCATACATTTTGTATGGAAAAACGTTTAATCAACTGGAGATATTCTTTGTTGCTAAACGGTCCTATTTTTTAATGTGATTAAAAGACTCTTTGATGCCAACTGAAGCTTGAGTACAGAAACTACGGTAAGTTACAATACCGGGTTTACAAGCAGGTATTTTATGCAGCGGGCATAAGATAATTTTTCTAGATTTTGTTAAGCCGATCTCGTGGCATACTGTACCTAGAAGCAAAAGTACCTACCTAAGTAGAAAATCATAATTTTATCTACAAATAAAAATAAAATAAAATTATATGAACTAAACGTGTATTTTTAAACACGATATCCATTTTAAGCAATTTATTTTGTAGATCACCTAAATGTTACCTATTTACGTTTGTGTTAAAAAACATGTTTAATTGATTTAATTCTTATTTTTTATTTTGTATTTCTTATGTTGTAGAAGATTATGGATGCAACTATGATTTTCTACTTAGGTAGGTGCTTTTGCTTCTAGGTACAGTATGCCACGAGATCGGCTTAACAAAAACTAAAAAAATTATCTTATGATCGCTGCATAAAATACCTGCTTGTAAATCCGGTATTGTAACTTACCGTAGTTTCTATACTCAAACTTCAGTTGGCATCAAAGAGTCTTTTAATCACATTAAAAAATAGGACCGTTTAGCAACAAAGAATACAGTTGATTAAACGTTTTTCCATACAAAATGTATGGGAAGAGATTTTGGCGATTTCTGTCATTTCTAGTACTCAAACCTTAAATGGTCCCATAGAGTCTTTTGATCCCTACATGAAATAGGATCGAGTGACGTGAATAAATTTTTTTCGTATTTTAGCATTTTTCTAGCTGACTGTACATTTTTTCCAAAATCTGTGAATGCAGTTCAGAATATCTCAAAAAGTTATGGATGGTCTCCTAGGAACGTTTTCCTGTAACTATAGTATTTAAGGTACCTGCCCTTACTGTCCCGTCTCAAAAATTCACCCTATATATACCATAAAATAATATTAGTGGAGAAATAAAAAATATTTATTTCCAGTACCAACAGGAAGATATAACAGAAGAGACGGCCTTATTGTCTCGTCGATCCTCTCGCTCTAACGGTAGTGCTGTCTCGCTCTCGCGCGCGTTGGCTATACCGGGAGTGATTGAGTTTTCATTATCGCTGTTCTTCGCGAAACTAGTCAGTTACACGTTTCTGTACTGGCTACCTTTGTATATAAATTCATCAAGTGAGTATTGTTTTTTGTTTTATTTGAAATTATTGATTCTCCATACAAACTTTCATTCCCCTTTTACACCCCCTTAATGGGTAATTTCCGGGATACAAACTATCCTATGCCCTTCCCAGGGTCTCAAACTATCCCATACCTAAATCTAAATCGGTTCAACGGATTAAGCGTGGAAACGTAACAGACAGACAGAGATACTTTTGCATTTATAAATAACTAGCTACTTACCCTCGCTTCGCTCGGGTGCGTCCCTCGGTACGTTTTAATTTTATTGAGTGAAACCCTAATTCTTTTTCTAAAATAAAAGTAGCTTAAGATACTCCTTATAATATCAGCTAACTGCCGGTGTAAGTTCCGTTAAAATTGGTCCAGCCGTTTCGGAGATTAGCCTGTACAAACAGACAGACTTACAAAAAATAAAGAAAAAAATGTGTTTTTCTTATAAGTACCGTATATAATTCCATATGCATTAAGTATAAAGCTGTTATTTGACATTACAAACAGACACTTCAATTTTATTTATCTGTATAGATAATATTAGTATGGATTCATGTTATTTGGCTGGCTAGCCATATTTTATAAGAAAATAAGATATTTTAAATTACATTAAAAAACTTAATGTAGCTCATATTTGTCTTTATTAATACGGCGCTTGCGACGAGACGCCAAGAGTGAGTTTTATAGATCGAAAAAGCGCGAGATTTTCCTAGAGGATATTGACTATGTGAGGAAGACACCCCCCCCTCCCCCCCTCCTCCTCTTCCGGCCCTGTGACGAAGCATGGTATTTTGAAGAATCGATTTATTTGAAGAAAGCTTGTGTCACTCCACAGCAAACCTGACGCCCAAGCAGTCGGGCGAGCTGAGCACGGCGTTCGACGTGGGCGGCGTGGTGGGCGCGGCGCTGGCCGGCCTGCTGGCGGACTGCGCCGGCGCGCCCGCCCTCGTCTGCGCCGTGTTCTACGCCGTGTGCGCGCCCACGGTGAGTGCTTGCTTGTTTGTTTGTTTGTGTGATCCTATAATACTATAGGTGATTTATCTAGAGTCAAGTGAGTTGGAGTCTGTTTTGTTTATTTGTGTCCTCTCATAAATGATATAACAATTAGAGGGTCAGGTTAGTTGAAGTATAGTTTTTGTCCTCCCATAGCTTAACACTGAAATAGTTAATGTACCTACAGAGTGCATTTAGAAGATGTCGTGTTGTATTTACTGTAAATGAATGTTAATAGTGTGTTTGTTTGTGCACAAACATACGAGTTTTTTATGGTTGTTTGCGGCGGTACTTCGGTGTTTGTTGATATTTTGTATTATTACATCACACTACTTATGTAAATAAGAAAGTGTGTTTCTTACTCGTTCAAGCTGAAACGTCTGAATGGATTTGGATGGAATTTAATACACAGATAGACCACGATCTGAAGTAACACATAGGCTGTTGATGGCCTATAAATAGTCGCTATTATATAAGAAAATTAACAGAACCCGGGGTTTTGCTCGTGATCAAACTACGAAAAATACGAAATTTCATGCAAATACATATGTCCGAGGAATAAAAAGTTTCATACAAAACTTTATCCCCTATCTCACCCCCTTGGGGGTTGAATTTTGAAAAATCCTTCCTTAGTGGATACTTACGTCATCTGAGGAATACGTGTGCGAAATTTCTATTTTCTAGCCTTAAGGGTTTGGCCTGTGCGTTGATACATCAGTCAATCACTTTTGCCTTTTATATATATAGATAGATAGATTATGCTACATAAGAATCCTTGCAAATATACATATATTGTATATATTTCACAGCTCCTAGCATACCAGACGTGGGGCGCGTTGTCGTACACTCTAAACGTAGCGTTGCTAATAGTGGCCGGCGTGCTTGTGAATGGACCTTACGCTCTCATCACTACTGCAGTTAGCGCTGAATTAGGTGAGTACGGTTATGACTATGATCAAATGGAGTACAAGTGTATTCATACGGGGTGGAGGAGACGCGGGGAGGTGCACTCGACTGGCTTACTTCTATACTAATCTATCCTATATTATAAAGAGGTGAAGTTTGTGAGGTTGTAGGGGGTAATCTCTGGATCTACTGAGCCGATTTAGATGAAATTTAGTAAGAAGATAGTTTGAGATCCTGGGATGGATATAGAGTACTTTTATCCCGAAAATCATCCCTTAAGGGGGTGAAAATGGGGATCGAAGTTTGTATAGGGAATCAAGATAGGGATGAACCCGAACGAAGGGAGGGTGAGTCGCTAGTACTTATATGACATACTTATATAGCAACTTATATAGCAGTTGGTAATTAATAAACTGCCTCGGTGGTGTAGTGGCTAGCATGTACGGCTGCACACCCGGAGGTCCTGGGTTCGAGTCCCGGGTCGGGCCAAGTTTAGTTATTGAGTCTTTCTGTCTAGTAAGTCTCAGTAGTAGCCCGGAGTTGGGAAGTTGGCGGTGTTTCACCCCCTTGCCTCGGAGAGCACGTAAAGCCGTCGGTCCTGCGCCGTAACTCTCACCGGTCGTGTCGAATAGTCGTCCCACCGGAGTATGAGAGTGACAGGAATAGAGAGTGCACTTGTGTCTGCGCGTACACTTGTGCACTATAATATCTCCTGCGCAATTGGCTAGTCTCAATGAGATTGGCCGCCGTGGCCGGAATCGGTCAGGAGGACATCATAGCAGTTGGGAGACGATTTTAATTTTGCCAATTTTAGGGTACAATTAGCTTATTACGTAATGGCACTGCAGCACTTTTGGCTTCTAAACCGTTTCTAACATACGTTGGTATTGTTTTACAAATGATTTCAGTTAAAATCAATGGGCCTATTGTATGGTTTTTTTATACTGTGTCAATACTATAGAATATAATGTACATGTTACATGAGATTAATGTATATAATTGACGACTCGTTTGGCTCAGTTTGTAGTAACCATACTTGCTGTGCCAGCGGTCGCGGGTTCGAGTCCCGCTGGGTACATTCATTTTGTGTGAATATACCATGGAACTAGATGGCGCTGTGTGTTAATGTCTCAATATATTTAAACTTTGTACCACTTTTTGAGCCTATTGCACTACACTGGCTCAGTTTACTTTTATATAATTGCTCTGCTTCTAAAAGTTACAGCATAATGTTACATAGCCTTTGTTTTAATTATTTTTTTAACTTATTTGTTTTAAAGAGATAAAAATAGTTAAATAATAAAAAATGAATTTATGAGTTTTGATTTTTTTACGCGTCGGTTCAGCTGTTTCAGAAATTATCCTGAACAGACAAACAAAAATATTGAAAAATGGTTTTTTCTTCTTATAAGTACTTATGTACTCTCATATACATTTAGTAAAAAGCTGTTATTTTGTCATTATCACAGACACTTCAATCTTGTTTATTTGTATAGATATAAAATTAAAGTTGTTTGTCTACACGTGCGAATCTATTGAAGCACGCATCGGATTTGTAATCTTTTTACATTATATGTATACATTTAAAAACTTTAAAATCTTTATTTTAAGGTACGCATAGTAGCTTAGCCGGGGATTCCCACGCGCTGGCCACAGTGACCGCCATCATTGACGGCACTGGCAGTATAGGTAAGTTACAATTTTGTTTATACCATTACAGTAATAACATTTACCATTTCTTAATAATCTTTATAAGAAATGGTAAAATTGGTAATTTTTCACAATTGGTAAAATGAATTTCGTAATTAGTCCCTATACAAAAGTTTGATTAAAATGTTAATTTTGCTGTGTTCAATCAAGTTTATTTGTTAGATAAATAACAACTTAATTATCATAAGCAATGCTTACTTCTTTTTTTTTTTTTGTTGGAAAGTAAAAATTATTACATTATTTTCGTTTTAAAAAATATAAGCAAAACCCTGATCGATGTATTAAAAAGAAACTTTTATTTAAAATATTTTTTTTAAATAGGTTTAAAGAAAAAAATAAGAATCGTTCTTTAACTTTTTATATGCCACCCTTTACATTCCTTAAGATAGTGTTATTTATTTATAAATAAATTAATGTAGTGCTTTTAGCAACATTTATTTCTTACAAACTATGTGTTACTCCAGCTCATAGTCTATTTATGTACTAAATTTCATTCAAATCCATTCAGTCGTTTTAGCGTAAAGGAGTAAGAAAAAACGCACACACTCACACATACACACACACATACACATGCGCGCACGCGTACACATACCCGGACGTACACTGACGTACACACGCACGCACACACACACGCACGCGCACACACACACGCGCGCGCACTCACGCACCCACACGCACGCGCACTCACACACTCACGCACACACACGCACGCACACATGCCCACGCACCCTTGTGACGTAATGCATAACAGCAATCCCGCGGGGAATCATGAAGGTATACAAAGGGGTTTTTTAGTCGATATCGGTCAAATAAAGCATCGAGTCCTTTGACTCCATGATATGTACGTTATTATATTTTTCTCGTCACCTGAAAAAGACAAACAGAAACTTTCGAATTTATAATAGGTAGTTGATTTTATATTATTTATATAAAATTTATTTAGGTTTTTAATATAATAACCGTACCTAGGAGCAGCGGTGGGCCCGATGGTGGCGGGCGTGGTCTCGAGCGCCGGCAGCTGGTCCTACGTGTTCTACATGCTGATATCTTGCGATGTCATAGCGTTACTGCTGTTGCTGAGGTAATATATACGATGGGACTTAGGAGTGTAACCTTAATTGGTAATTAGTAGTTAGTGAGGTTTTTTTCAGGTTTTTAGTTGATTATATATTAGTTTTTTTTTTTAATTCGAGATATTTTTCCCGCAGTAGAAATTATCCTATATGTTGACCCGGATAACCAGCTATCATCATACCAAATTCATCATAATCTGTCCAGTGGTTTTCTCGTGATGCATTCCCAGACAGATAAACAGGCATGAATTCAAAAAACTATAAACTCGGCCTCTGTACCGATAATAATGACTATTTCAATAAGATTTTCCAAAAAATATTTAATGTACAGATTCGACTCAGATTTTACCATATGTATAGGTGTCAAATATAAATAAATCTAATATTATCTATATAAATAAAAATGAATGTTGGTAAGCGCATAACTCAAGAATGGCTGGACCAATTCGGCTAATTTATTTTTTTGTATTTTCCTTAAGGTCCACGGAAGGTTTTAATAATTAAAAAAAATAAATAAAAAAAACTATATCTATGTTACTATACCCAAGCTAGGGATGAACCCGAGCGAATCCAGGGTGATTCGCTAGTTAATTATGTTTTTTTTAATGGTTTCAGGATAGCAAAATCAGAAATAGCCAAGATAAGGCAGGAGCGGCGTCTCGCCTCGCCCCGGCTCGTGCGTATTGAGTGAACAGTATTAATAATTAGAAATGGATTGTGTTGTTCTACGATTTTGATATGTTTACTACAAAAAAAATAAATATTTTATGACTATTTAAAGTATTTTTTTTTTTTAGTTTTACTTTTTTTAATTTTTTTTGTGAAAACTTTTTTTTTTATAAATTTCTTCACAAAAATATAAGTAAAATACATATATATTATGGACTTTATTTAGAATTGAATTGTTGGAATATGAATATTAAATTAGCGCAAAATATTTTTAATTAATAAAAAAAATTATAGTAAAATAAATTAGAAAAAAATAATATTAAAAAAAAATGTACATCTAATCTGATTAATGAAAAATATAGATGAGTTATTCTAATGAAAGTAGATTTACAATTTTCTATAAAAGCGAAACAGTAAGTATAATCCGACTAAAATGTGTATCGACTTTGCTTGAACTCGTATTTCGAAGCAGGTTCAAATCCCGGGTCTTGCACTTCTGATATTCTCATGTGCGAATCATTTCTAACATGATTACCTATTGTCTTACGGTGAAGAAAAAAATATGAGGAAACCTGCATATTTGAGAGAACCTAGCAAGTTGTCTGCAGACATGCTCAGTCCACCCGCACTTGGCCGGCGTAGTGGACTGTGGCCTGATACCAATCGTATCTCATAAAATTAAATATTTACATTTTAATATTTACATACTCATTTTAATATTTACATAGTCTTAACATCTATAATAATATAAATGTGAAAGTTTGTGAGTATGTATGGATGTTTGTTACTTTTTCATGCCAGAACGGCTGAACGGATCTGGATGAAATTTGGCACAGAGATAGATTATAGTCTGGAATAACACATAGGCTACTTTTTATCCCGGAAAAATGTACGGTTCCCGTAGGATAGGTTTGTTTTTGTTTTCCCACAGACGAACCCTAGCGAAGCGAGGGTGAGCCGTTAGTGACCACATATATTGGTCGGATTATACTTAATTTTGCTGTTATAAACTTTTACTTACAATTAGAAACTTACTCTTTCAGTAGAATAATGATAGAAAAAGTCATAGAACAATGTTAAAAATTTTAACAGTTTGTTGGTGAGATATGAATAAAGCCCACATCGTAAACCCACTCATCACCAAAAAACAAATTAATGGCATTCTTGTACAATTATGGTGAAATATGTGATTTTCATATTATATTGAGGTTTTTTGATCAGTGCAACCAAAGTATGGAGTATAATTTGAATAACATAATAAATATTTGAGAGAAACTCAGTTGAACGCACAATTTATATGTATGTATATATATTCTTAGTCTATTTTTTTTTACTTTTCAGTACTAAATATGTATGAAAATTAGTAATAACTGCCATTTTTTGTAATAGTGACATATATTATTTAATGAAACATGAAAAATGAAATCAATTTTGGTCTAATATTTTACCCTTTCTTACAACA
Source organism: Fabriciana adippe (assembly GCA_905404265.1). Taxonomy (NCBI): domain Eukaryota; kingdom Metazoa; phylum Arthropoda; class Insecta; order Lepidoptera; family Nymphalidae; genus Fabriciana; species Fabriciana adippe. The sequence goes on along the minus strand of FR990010.1, from coordinate 7,637,511 downwards.
ATAACTAAAATAATATACAAAGTTACTCATTTCTTAATTAACACTAAATTAATTATAGAAAAATTGGTCAAATATTAGAGGTTTGTTAAAAAAATGTTTATAAATTCTGAACTCCTATCATAGACATACTTTAAAGCTTTTAATTTATTAATTAAAATAAATATATTATGTAAGTTAAAAAGCTAACTTCTATTTTTATGTGCATTTTTTATCTGAAACATAACTATATGAATATTTATATAAAATTTTACATCTGTCTGTTTGTTGTCATAGAATAATTAAATATTGTCGCATTTATGTAATTATTGTATATATTGTACAAATAAAACTACATAAATATTTATGTTTTTTATTAAATTTATTATTTAATATTTACATATAAACTTAAAATTAGAACTTATAAATAAAGCTGAAGTGTTTAATGTGACATTTCTTAACATAACACAAATTCTATATGGGAGATATTCATTTTTTAATAATTGTGAGAAAAAACCAACAGTTATATAATTTTTATAATACTATAACTAATTGCGATTTATTCATTTGTTATGCAAAAGTAATATTTTAAACTGATTCCATAGTTTATTTAGTTACTGACAATGACAAAAGAAGTTATGCTCGTCCAAGAGGCACAATAAAAGACAGAGAATCTCCAGTAGGTCCCCACGACACCCTCTGTACTTGGAATGCAACTGCCCAAGACAATAGAACAATTGCCCACACAATCGCTCCTGCCCCGCTCATTATTACATCTGGAAATAAAGATATTATACAGTAATAACTAACATTTGTTAAAAATAAATACGAGTTAATGTAATAAAATTCTTCAATAAAAAATGCTCTCATACAAATTTTGTTTTAAGATATAATATAAAATACACTTTATATAAATTAAATTACTGATTTAACATAAATTAATTATAAGTAAATAAAAATATTCTAAACGAAGCTGTAACTTAAATAACTTACATCTCTTTATTTGTTTCTGTTCATCAAATGGTGGCTTAAGAAAGGCCTCATTGAAAAACCATACTGCATTAACTGCCCAGACAAACGGCAAGAGAATGCATCCAACTGAAATAATGTAAAATAAATTTAAAAAATTCAGGCGGGTTCCTTGGTACATTTTATATAGTAGATAAAATTAGTTCCTGTGATGACCTTAGCAGATACAATAGATACATGCTATCATGGACTTTACTGTACGCTTTTTAAGTCTTACAGTTTTCTAATACATTATTTTTATGTATTTTCAAAGATTTAGCCAAAATTAGCCATGCAATTATACAATATCAGTTTTTTTAACAAAACACCATCTAGGATCAGTCATTTAGCACCAAATATTTACAAATCATATACATAATCACTCATATACATCACATACATAATCCTTGCTCGCTTATCACACCTTCTTTTAGTGAAAACTGTATCTAAATCCGCTACGTGGATTAGAAGAAGTAAGCGGAGAAGCAGACAGACTCAGACAGAAACTTTGCTTAATACTATGTATAGCCTAGCTTGATAGCCAAACTATTGATTTTGCATAGAAACTAGTAGTTAGATTACTTAAGCTTTTATTTATAATATTTGGTCTTCCACCATGAATTAAGTTGCTACATCTCCCAACTATGTATATTTCAATGCAGAGAATATAACTTACACTTGCATAAAACTGGACACTTAAAGGAATATAAAAAACCATTATAGACTACAATTAGTTTTAAATGTAATGTAAATTTATTTGTCTAATACATTTAAAGTAGTTGTTTATTTTACCTTTAAAATACCATCTGCACAGATGTAGCTTTTTATCATTTGACAATCTATTTAAATCCATTTTCTTAATTCTTTTTCCACTACAGTATCCAATTTAGTTCAATAACATAAAAATAAAAATTGTATTTATCATAGAGAAAGTGATTATATTTATGTGTCATCAAACATCAATAAAAGACTTGAAATGTCACATTTCAATTTTCAATGATTTAGAGATGTTTTGTTTTATATTTATACAAAGTATCGATTAAAAATAATTATCGATTTCACAAGCATTAATAATGCGTAGAATTTCTACATAGTATTTGCATTAATATTTAAATAAAAGAAGGATACATTTAAAATAGAAAAGTGTAGAATTTATTAATCTAAGTAAATTATTAATGAATTTTATTATGTTTTATTTTAAATTATTGAAGAAATATTTCATTTAAAATTAATTAAATTATATTGTTGATGAACTATTTTATAGTATGTTAATTAAATAACACATTTAAATTAATCGTTTATTTTTACTAGCAGATACGTATACAAATTTTATATAATTATGTTTTTTTTTTTTTTTTCAATTTCTCGCTACATTTATTTTAACTAAAATTTAGGTAAAAACGCAAAACGGAACGCATAGGGCCAAAACGAAACAAAAATGGCGTAGTTTGTTGAATGTCAGTTGAGTGAAAATGTGAAATAAATAAAAATGTTTGGATTTGTGAAAGACGTTTTTACGTGCGTTGCCATCCTTCTTTATATCACAGAAACATGTATGTATTAAATATAATAAGCTTTCTCAGACATTCTTTAGGAACCTAAATTCATGTAATTTTTGTAAAAAAATATATTTTTGTGCTTTACAAGGCCTTGAATTATTATAGATCATAACTGTTTGTTGAAGGTGTGACTTTTTGAAGGCTTTATTCTAATTATAATACTGGTACCGTTATTATATTTTTCTACGGCATACTTCTATGTATCAAACATAACGGATTTTTTTATAACATTCCTTTTTCTTAGGCTCTATTCACATTATCATTTAACTATAAATAATCGTATAGTTTTGAAACTGTTATGTTGCAAACATATTTGTCCATGAAAATAAACGAACACATAAAAAAATGAGACAAAAACATGATTAAAATTCAACATATAAATTAATAAATGATTTATTGCAATGAAATAAAATATGCAGATATTTATGTTATAAATACATTTTTATAAAATTCAATAATCAAGTTATAAATAGTTCTATGTGAAATGATATTGAATATGTAGGTACATAATCATATACATATACAGATGTGAATTGTTTGTTTGCTTGTAAATCATATGAGATGATAATTAAAAAAAGTCTTTTGCTTAAAGATAGCTAAATAGCTATACTTTGTAATATATGTTATCTTTATAGATATACCCCAAAAGTAAAGCCACAGGCAAAACCTAGTATTCAATTTATAATCATACTAAGGAATTTCCCTCGCTTCGCTTCGAGTTTGTCTCTAGATAAAATCAAACCTGTCCCATGGGAACCATACATTTTTCCAGGATAAAAGTAACCTATGTGCTATTCCAGATTATAATCTATCTCTGTGCCAAGTTTCATCCAGATTTGTTGAACCATTCTGGAGTGATTGAGTAACAAACATCCATCCATCCATTCTCACCAATTTTCACATTTATAATATTAGTAGTGATGTTTGTGTGATATATAATTTGGTATATTTACATGAGTGTCGACATTACAAAATAATGTCAATTTTAATCAATGTATTTACTTCATGTGAAGGTCTATAAGAGTAAAAACACATAAATTAAAATTCAAGGAAAGGTTGTGTATAATTGCCCTTTTGTCTCTTTTTTATATAGCTTTATTTTTATTTACACAATTCCTTACTTTGTTTAATTCCTTATATTCAAGTATATTTCTACATACTTGTTTCCTTATATATTTCTTCAGTTTTATTGTCATGATAGTGGAATTGAAAAACATTTTTTTAAGACAACTAGTGACTCAGCCTCGCTTTGCACAGGTTTTTCCTTAGGTATGTTTTAACGGTTACTATGGAATAAATAGACTATATATTATATTACTGCTCCGCTCCCTTGTGTAGTAGCATGATGATATATAGCCTATAGCCTTCCTTAATAAAGGGGCTATCTAATCAAAAAAGAATGTTTCAAATCGGATTAGTAGTTCCTGAGATTTGTGTGCTTAAACAAACAAAAAACTCTGTCTCTTTATAATATTAGCACAGTGTACTAAAAAATAACAGTGGGCTATCGCCTTTGATGTTTGAAGAAAAGCCGACACCGCGTAGCGTACTTCGCAATACGCAGGGTTGTTACAGTTTTTTTTTTGTAATTTAATTAAAATATAATATTATTATTTAGTTATTTATCGAAGTTCTTCATAGCAAAGAATACAAAAAGGCATTTCGCGGAGGCAAATTCAAATAGAGTTTTACAAAATTTCATATAATAATAATAATAAGCCTTTTATTTCTTTAATAAAAAATAAAATATACAATTGGTTTAACAATTATTTGATTTGATTGAATGAATATTTCTATGTGACATTATAATTCATTTAATGAATAACTAGATAATTAGAATGAAATAAATTAAGTTATAATAAAAATAAATTAAATCTAGCAAATTATATTACATAAGTCAAATTGAATTTAGTTATATATAAATTTATCATTATTTTCAATTTTTTAGCAAAGTTAGTTTTATATGATATAATGTAATTAATAGATTTCAAAATCATCTATCATAAATGGCAACGGACAAATATTTTCGGTTTCTAGATTTACCGGATTTGAAATTTCTGTTATTAAACTTAATTATGTAAAAAATCCTCATCCTAATAAATAATTTAAATAAATATATGATATAGCACAGGTAGTATGAACCATTTTAATTGCTTACAAATTAAAATAAACGCGCGATAGCCCTTAAAGTCGTGTCCCGAGCTGCTAACTAATTCGGGCGGTAGAAATGTATGCAGCTCGGGCTCGCCTACCCGCGTCTCACCCCTCACACCCCGCACGATTGCCCTGTCTAGACGGCTTCGTTGGATGACTGTATTGTTTTATAGACTGTGATATTAGTGTAGATGTATTTATAGTACAAAGCTACAAAAACGTTATCGTAGCAAATTTGCTTAGATTTTCTTTTGAATATAGAGTAATATGTTATCCAATACCCCTACAATTTAACTGAATAGCATCTCTGTTTTAAAAATAATCATTCTATCCATTTAAAATTCAACTATAGTAAACGGTAATGTTCCTCTGTATGGTGTCCTACATTTGATTCAGTATTTTTATTGGCTACATTGTCTTTGGTAATTTTCTGCAGGTGAATATTTTAATAATTAAGTTTAAATTATTTCAATTTTTTCCAGGCACAAGCGAACCACAGCCACCATTTCTAGCCCTATACAGCCCAGGTGATACTGAGTATACAGATGTGCTAGTGCGGAGAGCCTATGATAACCTAACTTTGGTGTGTGAGGTGCGAGGGGATACATCCCCGAGGGTGTTTGTGTGGAATTATGTGAATGATAATGGCACTGATGGAGGCAGGTAAGGGAAAAAAGTTTAATAATTATTAATAGTCCGGTCAAATTAAACCAAAAAATAAGAGTGAAGCTACATAAATTCAAATAAAATTGGATCACGAGCGAAGCCGCGGGTTCTGCTAGTCGTCACAATATGCGTGAGTACGCCTCGTACATAAATATCCAGAGTTGTAATATATGTTACAAATTTTTGAATCCTTATATCTCAGAAACGGTGGCTCATAGAAAAAAAAGTATTCATAAATTTTTTATAGATAATTTTATGATCTACAATTTTTGTCTCAGTTATTTTTATGATAAAACTTACCGTTTTGCTGAAAATCGCGAAAAACTCTTTTTTTTTACCTTTGACCTTGAATTAAAATTTTTCCATACAGGGGAAAGATGGGGAACTTTCAAATTTTATTTATATAATTATATTTTGAACGATTTCACCAATTTTCAGCCTGTTGTGAATTTATGTAGCTTCGAATGTCTAAATTGACCGGACTATAAATAAATAAATAATTTTACAACAGACCAATACGAGCTATGAATAAAAAATGATTTAAAAATATTGATTTCAATTTCAAAGACCTATCAAGAAATACCGCACTCATGTGTGTTTCAAATTGTTTTTCTCATGTAGTGTTACCCCTTTATTTATTAACCGACTTAAAAAAAAGGACGTTATCAATTCAACACATATGTATGTAATATTATTGGAACTGCAAAATATTCACATGTGATAATCTATTAGGGCTTCGAAACAAATATACAACATTTATAGGTGTATTTATGTATGTATGTATGTATGTTTGTCCGCGCATTTCTCCGAAACTAGTGATCGGATCGTAACCATTATATTTTTATTTGCTTACATTTATTTCAACTTAGGAAATAGTATAGATTTCATCAAAACCAGTTTAGTAGTTTTTATGATATGGACTAAAACGTGTAACTAGAACTGAAATAGTTTTTGTTATTTATGTAGACGACACGTTTGGCTTAGTATGTAGTGATTCCACTTGCTGTGCCAGCGGTCGCGGGTTCGAGTCCCGCTGGGGCATTCATTTGTGTGAGCACGAATGTTTGTACTCCAGTCATGGGTGTTTATATTTATAATACATATGTATTTAAATTTATATATGTGTAGTGTATCAACTATCTGGTATCCATAACACAAGCCAATTTATTTATTTATTTGTCCATATTTATTACTACTTATTACAAAAACTATTTCAGTTTTCACGTAAAACTAAAAATTAATTTTTGTAAGATTAGAATTGTCTAGTGGTTCATAAGAGGGACCTTTTTACCAAATTTAATTAGATTGTGTCAACTCCCAATAGTCTTCACGCAATATAGTTGTGACATACAGACAGACATTATAAAATTGTAAGGTTTCTGTTTTTGCTTAAAGTTTATGTTTTAGTTACTGAACCCTAAAAACAAGTGCATATCTTATCAAGTAAGTGCTTCAAGTAGACATTTTAGTGTTCAAAGATATTTCTAAGTCATATTAATAAATAATAATAAATATGTCGGTACATTAACACACATTACCATCTAGTTCCATGGTAAGCTACGAGGCTCGTGTTATGGATACCAGAAAGTTGACACACTACACATATTATATAACTTTGAATACATACATATTATAAATATACACACCCATGACTGGTATACAAACATTCGTGCTCATCACACAAATGAATGCCCCCAGCGGGACTTGAACCCGCGACCGCTGGCACAGCAAGTAGAGTCACTAGAAACTGAATCATATGTGTCGTCAAATTGAATAGTGCATTTATAAGTTGTTTTATTTTTAATCTAAATATTTCCAGGCCCTTCACAATCGAGCCATCTTCAGGTCCGTATCCGAACAGTACTCTGGAGAGGACTTTCCTCCAGCCCTCCGACAGTGGGCACTACATGTGCTCCGCCCCACCGTTCAGTATAACCAAGTATATTCTGGTGCAACCTAGAGGTAAGCTGTTGAGAAGTCTATTGTATTGTATATTTATTTATTTATTTACTTATTTATTAATTTATTTATTTATTAAGGAATTCAAACAGAAGTACATAATATAAAAATATAAAATAATAAAAATGTTTTTTGGATTCATTTGGGTTGGAGCAATTCTTTTATATTTATTTATTATTATCTCGGAAACGGTTCTAAACGATTCCGCTGAAATTTGGTATATGGGAGTTTTCGGGGGCTAAAAATCGATCTAGTTTTGGAGTTTTCATGCGGTTTTCTTTCGCATAATTCCACGCAAAATATGGTCGCTAAATCCCGTCCGGATACAAAATTTTTACTTTTGTTTTTTTTTTTTTGTATTTATTGAAGTTTTTAGTTTTTTTTTAAATATGATGCAAACAAAAGAACACCGATGTGTATGTTTGTTCCCTATGGACTCCAAAACGACTGGAGCGATTTTGATGAAATTTTCAGGCAGCCTTCACATTAGCCCACGCGGGCGAAACCGCGAGTACTGCAAGTGTATTTAAGTAAATAATTTGTTACAAAAAAACACACAGTAACCATGCGACTGACCCCCCTCCCCCCCAGGGCCGACGCACTGCGCGCGCGGCGCGTTCCGCTGCGACGCGCGCTGCGTGCTGCCCGCGTACGTGTGCGACGGCCGCCGCGACTGCGCGCGCGCCGAGGACGAGCAGCCGCCCATGTGCGCGCCCAGCCCCTGCGCAGGTGAGCTCGCACACACACACACACACACAGACACATATACACATACACACACACATACACACACACACACACACACACACACACACACACACACACACACACACACACACACACATACATACACACACACAGACAAGTCAACTGTTAAGAACTCACAGGCTTGTTGAATAATGAATCGACAGCTGATTCTTCATTACCCTCGCTTTTTCACTTTTTGTATTCATATTCGAATGTCGCTAATTATTATTTCTCACTACCCTAACTATATGACACACACATTTATTCATATTTACATATACATATATACATATACATACACAGAGACACACATAGATCCACACCACTCTCCTATGCATGTGATGCCTGTACAGTTTATGTCCAGTTCATAGGCTATTACAGTCATCCGTCCGTGAGAAATCCTTTCAGTTGTTTAAACCTGAAGAAGTATCTCTCTCTCTTTCTCACACACACACACACACACAGATACAAATAAACTTTCGCAATTATAATAATAGTATGACGACACGTTTGGCTCAGTTTGTAGTGACACTACTTGCTGTGCCAGCGGTCGCGGGTTCGAGTCCCGCTGGGGGCATTCATTTGTGTGATGAGCACGAATGTTTGTACAGTCATGGATGTTTATATTTATAATATGTATGAATATATTTAACGTTATATATGTGTAGTGTATCAACTACCTGGTATCTATAATACAAGCCCCGTAGCTTACCATGGAACTAGATGGTGCTGTGTGTTAATGTACCAACATATTACCTAATCCACACACAGCTAGCGACAAGTTGAACTGCTCGACCGGCCGCTGCATCTCGGAGGCGGCGTGCTGCCGCGGCGCGGCGCTGTGCCGGCAGCCGGCGTGCTGCGATGAACACCCGCGATATTCTAATTTAGAAGGTATGAATCTGAATTACTAAGTTGTTATTATGAAGCGCTAATCTATATATATAAAAGGCAAAAGTGATTGACTAATGTATCAACGCACAGGCCAAACCCTTAAGGCTAGCAAATTGAAATTTCGCACACGTATTCCTCATATGATGAAGGCATCCACTGAGGAAGGATTTTTCAAAATTCAACCCCCAAGGGGGTGAGATAGGGGATAAAGTTTTGTATGAAACTTTTTATTCCTCGGACATGTTTGCATGAAATCTCGTATGAATTGAGTACGGTAAAAATAATGAATTACGTATTTCAACGTTTTCTAAAATTCAACCCCTAAGAGGGTAATAGGGGGTGAAAGTTTGTATGAAACCTACCTTTTTAGAGATTTTATTTGTAGTTTTAGCGCGAGCGCAGCCGCGGGTTCTGCTAGTTTGTTTATGAATAAGTTGTGTCTAAGTGACTATATGTGAATAAGCCTTAGTAGATTATGTGATTATTTAGACTATGTGATTTTTTTTTACTTGGGGGTGATTTCTACAAATGACTTAACTATGTTTAGAAAGTATCTTAAGTTGTGATTTGTCGAGGTGGCGGTGGTGGTGTGCAATAAGTGCGTTTTAAACTAATTATTTTAATAATCTATACAGATAAAATTGAAGTGTCCGTTTGTTATGTCAAAATAACAGATTTTTAATAAATGTATGTGTGAGTAGGTATATGCAGTACTTATAATGAAAAACTATTTTAAAAACTTTTTTTGTCTGTTCGTTCCGTTTAATCTCCGAAACGGCTGGACCGATTTTGATGGGACTTTTACTGGTAGATAGCTGATGCTATAAGGAGTAACCTATGCTCCTTTTATTTGTGAATAAGGATTAGGGTTCCGCACAAAAAATTAAAACTCATGAAATCACGAACAAAATTCGCGTACCTAGTATGCATCCGAGCGAAGCGAGGTTGTGTCGCTAGGTAATTATACAAATTTTCGTAACGTCTCATGGTATAAGAAAGTATGAGAATGAGAAAATATAATAAATTATTGTTTATTATGAATATAATTTAGTGTGATCATTTGTGTGTATGTCCTATTTCTATTTAACAGGTTACGTGGAAGTGGAATACCCACCGTTGTTTGAAGACAGACATGCTCCGGACGAGTACGGGTTCATACAGTCCACGATATACACTGTGACTGGTGAGTTGTCTTCTATAGTTATTATTGTTAGTACTTTATCTTTAAATTGCTTATTTTTTTGTAAAAGTTATATCTAAATGACTTGCCTTCAAGAAAGAAAAGTATTTTTTTTAATTACCTGGATTATTATATGTAATATATTAAATAGCAGTTAAATATCTTGATTGACCTCTGAAAAAATTTTTTTTCGAGCTGGTTTTTAAAGAGGACTATTTGTACCGTCCCAGTTAGAACGGTACAGTTTAGTTGTTATTAGGTTGGTGGAGTGCACAAGTTAAAATACTTGTAAGTTTGAAGTATTTTAATTACTGCAGTTACAGTATGATTTTGACGATTCTAACTGGCCACGTCTGTTCGGCTCAGTGTCTTTAAGTGCACTGTTAAAAACGTAGCGACGCATCGCCTCGAAAGGCTGTCGCGCAAAGTAAGCAAAAAAAAATGTACATGAAACTGTACACTGTTAAAATATGAAAAATTAACATAATTTCATACGAGACATAAAAAAAAACGTGTGTGTGTATTTATGTATGTACACACGTAAGAAGTTATACTTCTTTGGCGTAACAGAACAAAAATAGCTAACGATCTCATCCCGTATGTCACAACTCTCTGTTTGTAAAAGGTATGCAGCTAACTTCATCATGTCGTTTTCAGCTAACTTCATCATGTCTCTTTTTGACTGTCGGTGTTCGCGCGCATCGTAAAATTTTACTCTCATATTTTTTCAAACGTCCCAAAAGAAGTATAACTTAAAAATAGTAGTTTTTTTTGTATATAATATGTGTATATAATATGTATGTGTAATATGTGTGTCTGTCTGTCCGCGCAGCGTGCGCGCTGATCTTCATGGTGGCGGCGGTGCTGCTGGTGTCGGCGCTGTGCAAGATGCACCTGAAGCGCGCGGCGCTGCGCGAGTACGCCGCCGCGCACCGCGACACCGCGCACCACTACGCGGTACGCTGTACATATTATGATAAACTTCTGAATCGAATCTGTACATTCTATATCTTTTGGAAAATTCTATTGAAATAGTCATTAGTATCGATACAGAGGCCGGATATATAGTTTTTAGAATTTTTGTCTGTCTGTATGTGTCTGAGAACGCAACATGAGAAAACCACTGGATAGATTTTAATGAAATTTGGTATGATGAAAAATCGATATAGTATTTGAAAATAAATACAGTAAAATTAGACATTATCCTTCTCACTTTTTCATGAGATATTTGTGAACTATACATCAACATTATATTTTATTACCCATCTGAATAAGTACCGTATTTATTTTGATTTTTTTTTAATGAATCGTTATTTATTCCGTTATAAAATAAAATACTTATACCGTTATAAATTTCGTTACAAGAATTTATATACGATCATAAAATTATTTATACACTTACAAACATTTTCGCAGAGCTAAGTTGATTAGTAAAATATACCATATTTTTTGTATTTAGTTTTGATGCGCTTAATTTGAGAGCTACTTGGTCGATTTGGCAGGAAAATTGGCCATGATAATTAAAAAAATCTAAATTATTTTAATAAATAGTATATATATTAAGTATTTTATTTATATTATAAATAGTATATTAAGTATTTTAATAAATAGTTTTTATAATAATAATAATAATAAAAACTCTTTATTGCACACACAAAAGAGGAAGAAATAACAAAAGAATAATACATTAGTAGGAAAATGCACAAGAGGCGGCCTTATCGCTAAAACAGCGATCTCTTCCAGGCAACCTTTAGGTGTAGGAAATAGCAAAGTGTGAAGTGGAAGGGTGTGAACAAATAACAGAGTTAGAAGAATATTATGTAATTTTTTCCGTTATAAAATATCTAATATTCCGTGATATGAATATTCCGTTATAGAAATTAATTACGGTTCTTAATTAGTACATAATTTTTAATATTCCATCATAGATTTATTACAGATTTTTAAATAAATATTTCTCCCGTTTAGGCTCGTTACCCACCACGCTACGAGTCCACACGACTGTTGGATGCGACACCCGCCAGCTCTGCACACTTGGTTAGTCGCCTTTTTTATACTTTATCGGTCTAGTGGCTAACATGTATGGCTGCAGATACAGAGGTCCTGGGTTCGAGTCTCGAGTCAGGCAGAGTTAGTCCACCGGATGGTAAGAGTGAAAGGGACTGTACTTATTTGAAATCAAATGTACATTGATGTACGTGATGTTCAATCAAACGTAATAATGCTGAATAAAAATGTTTGAATGCTTGATAATATATTAGCCAGGTATATAAAGGTCCGTCCAAATAACGTAAAGTCCGCCAACCCGCACTTGGCCAGCGTGGTGGACTATGGCCTGATCCCCCTCGTATTGAAGGGAGGCCCACCCCCAGCAGTGGGACGTTAAAAAGGGCTGAATACATACATACATATAAAGGTAATTCATTGCTAACGCGCTTGTTTGAAAAATCAAGCGATGCAGCTTCAATACGGGGTCTCGTATCTTTGACGTTTTTATCTGTTTAACTCATTTCTAAAACGATCACTACTTGTTAATATGGCGAAGGATAACATCTTGAGGAGGAAACTTGCATCTTGAGGAAACCTGCATGTCCGTAAGAACCTCATTAGATGTGGAAAGTCATGCAGAATCGACCAAATGTAGTTCTTTATATAGCAATTCCTGACGCATGGAAAAAACATCCGTTCTCAGTGCTGGGGCGTTAAAAAGGGCAGAAATATTTATTATTAGCGATTTCCCGCAACTTCGCCCGTGTTGTTCTATTATTTAATACTATATTTTTATAAATTATAAGCCTATATGTTACTCTTATGTAAAAGCTAAGGTACATTACACTAAAGTTTCATCAAAATCCGTACAGTAGTTTTTGCGTGCAAGAGTAAACATCCATACATCTTCACAAACTTTCTCTTACTAGGAATATTTTTATTTTTTACTCACCAGGAGCCCTGCAGTCCTTCGCCCCCGCAGTCTCCGTCTGCGCCGCCCCCGCACTGCTCGGGCTTCGGCCTGTCGAGGCTTTCCGCTATGTTCTGTACGAGATATAGGCAGGTGAGTGATTGCCTCGTTGGTGGCTAGTATGAATGGTTTCAGTAAGGTCCTGGGTACGTTTTTTTCAAAATATTTCTTAATTGATGCTTGTGTACCTTAATCAGCCAGTAAATTAATTTAATAAAAATCCATTGCGACAGATTTTAATTTTATCTAAATCGGTCTCTTGATTCTTTGAGTATTATTTACTATAGTCTACAGTCAAAATCCAAATTTCGACGTCAGGATAAAGTAATAATCAAATATAAATGTATTACTCTAGATAGCGTATAGTTGTATCATAACAAATCCCATAGAAACATTAAAAATTTTGTCTGTCTGTCCTATGATATCTCCGAAATGTCTATCTGAACCGATATTATCAGATCTCACACTAGTGGGTATATTTTGATTAATAACCTGTTTATTTTCCATAAAAGTAATATAATATTTTTATATATTTTCAGGTACCAACCCAGTGCTGCGAAGTGGAAATGACAGACGTCAGATCCGCCTCACTAAACAATTCACCCACCAGAGATCGAACCCACACTCTCGACTACCGATCACCCACCTATTGTGATAGTGACCTATACTTCACTAACCCAGATCTCACTGCACGGGAGTTAAACTATATGGCAACACCGATAGAATTCTTCAGAAGACGAACGTTTAGGAGAAATACCATCGACAGAGTGATAGACCAACTGACAGTTCAAAGACCGTTGACATTACATTTGGGACGGTTTCAACTAAGTATACCAAGGTTTGGTAGGAACAACGAGCCCAGACCAGACACGCCAAACGTCGCGGAAATTAATATAGATGATTTAGATTTTGTCCGGCTAAATTCTAACGATACGTACACTTTAAATGGCCGCACTATTAGGCTTTTGGGTGCTAATTTCGAAAATTATCCCGTCGTCAACGGGTCTAGACCACCGCCGTATAATGAAGCAATGCGTCAAAAGTACGGACCGCCCCCAGAATATCTCAGTCGTGAGGGAATAAATAACGATAACGAGAACGAAGCGAGGAGTAACGTGGAAATGCCGCCATGTTACGAAGATCTCGCTTCCGGTGTAGATTCTAACGCTAATGACATATCCGTTAACATTATTGACGTAACGGATAATACGAATGATGTTAATGACAATAACGATAACAACCTTTTCGTTACTACGGTAAATCCCGTTAGTGTTGATAACTGCGATTCTGTTAATCCCGTTAGTAATGTTCCTGAAAGCATAAGTTCCGTTATCGACAACTTGCCAGCTATAGATAGTGATGTGAATGCTAACGATACATATGATAATGCGGTTAGTGTTCAATAAACGTTGTTTTTCTTATATATTTTTTTGTCTAGGTTATGGATAAGTTTAGTGATGTATTTGTTTTATTACATCGATAAAGCGTACGAATAAAATGATATTTTAATAATACAAGTTATAAATGTAATCACTTCGGGATTTATACATTTCGTCGTTTATTTAACGTCTTTACTAATTATATAAAAAAGTATTTTTTTTTTAGCATACAACATGAGTTATCTAACTTTTAAGAAAAAAGCCCTTTAATGCACAGTGATTACTATTAACGTCATTTTGGAGTCTGTATTACTTATTAGCAGTGATCGGAATAGACTGCATGTATTTACCTAAACTTTGTGACAGGACATGACATGGAGTTGTTATAATCACGAAATTCCCGGGAATTTCTAGATCGACGTCCCGGAACTTTATATAAATTCCCGGAGTAGATGACCCGGCGGAATATTTAAAAAAATTAAAGAGTGCGTGTAAGAATGTGGACACGCGCAAAAAGTAAAACTTCTGTAGGTTATCGGTACTCTTTATGAAATTCAATTTATGTTTTAAATAATTGGGATAGGTGAGATACTAAAAATAACGCATTTAGGCATATTACAATCATATATTTATAGAATATCATTTAAGGAAAGAATATAATATTATATATCATTTGTCGGACAATAACAACGGTTACCATGGCAACAGACGTATGTACATGTTTTCGTAACGCATTCACCAGCTTACCCCCCAAGTCCAGCGTGCGTAAAGAAGTTTTATTTCAAAAATAACAATAAACGTGTTTAAAATATCTAAACACTTATAATAATAGGTATTGAGTAGAACTTTAAAATTCCCGGGATCAGTAACATATTTTATAATGTCGTCTTGAAACTGATCTACTAAAGTATAAATTTCCGGGACTTCGAACTAGAAATTCCCGGGAATTTCGTGGTTATGACAACTCTATGTCATGTTTATTCACAAAGTTTGGATATATTCAATCTATTCCGATCACTGCTTGTTTTAATTATGTATTAATAAAATGATTTTTAATCATTGAAATGAATTATAACATATTTTTTTATGTTTTTATTTTTTCGTTCTTTTTTGTTTGTGTAAGAAAAAATAACTAAAATTGAATAATTACAAGTAAATAATTATTCGAATGAAAATGACAATTGTATATTTAAATCACATGCGAGTTGAAAGTGTGTGTTAAATAAACGACGGTGTAAAGTAAAGAGTTAAAAGTTAAAAAATATTTAAAATTAAACAATTCTCACACAAGTTATAAAAAGTGCCTTAAACAATGAAAGAACTAGTCAAAACTGCTTTTTGCTTTAAAACACAGTAGAGATTGATATTTTTTAAATATTTTTCACGCGCAAAAATAAATAAACTTTTCAAATATTATCTGTTAAAAAAATGTTTAATACCATCTTACATAAATGAAGCTTTTGCCCAGTAACAATAATAAATTATAAGAAAAAAAAACTCCCAGTTTATACATTCTTATTGGTTTTTTTTTTTTGGAAATAATAATAAAATTAGATGAAATTACATTAAAATCCTTTTTCGTCGTTTTGTTTGTAACAAAATTATAGCATTCCTAATTTTTTTATTGCAAAGACAATTTTTTTTCATAATTTTTGAAATTACATAATATTTATGTATTATGTTCGACGTATGTACTTGAAATATTTTTTATTTCGTTAATATCATTAATTTCGTTATTAACATTAATGTAGTTAATTAGTTGTGTACAATTAATAATAAAAACGGCTTAGTTATTGATATCACATTACCTTTAGAAATACAACCTGCCTTAAAAATTACTAAATTGGTTTTAGTAAAATTCTATAGAAATATAGTTTTTTTTTTAAATAAAAATAGTGATAGGTAGTGTTGACACGCTAGTGTTGTATATACATAGTATTCTACCTCCGTACGTTACAATACCGACCAAATATGCTTTACAATTTAAAAAAACAGTGGATTATTTGCATGAAATCTCCTAAATTGATTTAAACGATTTAAATGTGCTTAAAAACATTAATTAATATAATTTAACAGTTTTAAACATATTTTCGTATAGGCAGTGATAGCGGGTTCAAACCCCAGGTCTCGCACCTCTGATATTCTCATGTGTGAATCATTTCCAACATGATTACCACTAATCTTGCGGTGAAGGAGAATATCGTGAGGAAACCTGCATGTCTGAGAGAGCCTAGCAAGTTGTCTGCAGGCATGCTCAGTCAGTTCAGTTGGCCAGCGTGGGGGACTGTGGCCTTATACCCCTCGTATTGAAGGGAGGCCCACGCCCAGCGGTGGGACGTTAAATCGAGCTTAATACACGCATACACACAAATTAAAAAAATTAAAGAGTTTTCGTGCAAATGATCCTTAATACATATTATGTAATAAATTTAAATGACACTGGATCATTTTGTTAAGGATATAAAATAATAGATTATATATAATTGTTTATTTTTTATTTTATTATCTGTTACATTTTATATATATATGTTCAATACAAATGTTCAACGATTCGATACTCATTTTATTAGCATGCGTCTAGTCGATTTTAAATACTCGTGGTTTCAGTAACTTTGACGATTTATGTGTTCTTATAATTTTATAATATAATTGACAACTGCCACTCCTATATAGACTAGCGACTCACCGTCG
The DNA here is from genome assembly GCA_905404265.1 of Fabriciana adippe. NCBI lineage: Eukaryota > Metazoa > Arthropoda > Insecta > Lepidoptera > Nymphalidae > Fabriciana > Fabriciana adippe. The sequence continues at coordinate 7,620,339 of FR990010.1, read as the reverse complement.
CTCCGCTCGTGTTCATCCCTAGATACGTTTTGTATAGATTTCTCAGAGATGAGATATTTTCCCGCAGTAAAAAGTATCCTATATGTTAACCCGGATAACCAACTATCATCATACCAAATTTCACCAAAAACTGTCCAGTGGTTTTCTCGTGACGCGTTCCCATACAAAAACTCTAAAAACAAATTCGACCTAGTTAGAATTATATTATATGTATAGATGATGCTAAATACTTTCTTAGTTTTACGCGAATATATGACATTTAAAAAAAAATGATTTTTCGAGGTTTTTTTTGGTTCAAACAAACATACATGAAATTTGCTTAGATGAAATTTGCTATGAAGATAGTTTGAGATCCTGGAAAGGACATAGGAGAGTTATTATCCCTTACGGGGATAAAAAATCATCCCTTAAGGGGATGAAAAAGTCATCCCTTAAGGAGACGAAAGTTTGTATGTGGAATCAATCATTTCTCAAGTAACAGTTATTAAACTGAATCATACCTATGTATATATATGTACTATAATATATAGTCTATGTATTTTATACTAACCGTTAAAACGTACCTAGGGACGAACTTGAGCGAAGCAAGGGCGAGCCGCTAGTTTTTGATAATAGATGCTAATAAAAAATTGATCATGATATTTTAATATTATTTGTTTATTTTAGTAATTCTAATAAAATATATATTTTTTAATTTAATTAAAACTAAATGATCCAGTGCATTTCACCCACAGTTAGCGTTAAGTACTTAGAAAATTGTACATAATATATTATGTAGTATTAAGATAAGTTCTTTGAATGCACAAAAAATGAGCTGTCATTGGTCGTAAACAATTTTTTTTTTTTTAATTAAATTTTTATATAATGCTTATTTTTTTTTACTAAAAAAAATATGTTAAATATTAGTACTTATTATATACACAATATTGCCATATCTTCTAATAGTAATAATTATAAAAATAATACAAATATAGTGAAAAATTTAAAACTATCGTATCGTCCATATTTGAATTACAATCGTATATTAAACTTTAATAGAATGATTCATAATTTCAACAAATGACAATAAAATGCCGGAATTGATAATAATATATTAAAATATTATTTTCGGATTTTTCTTAAATAATAATATTAATTAAGTATTACGATGAATTCTCTTAGAAGTAAAAAATTAGCTTGCCAGATGGTTTTTTAATAACAATAATAAAACTTGCCATAGAATACTGGTGTAATAAAACTTATGACAGTTAACAAAATTAAAAAAAAAATGTGACACTCACTCTTGATTTTTATGTCCAGCAAACGTCAAACTGTACAATTTGACGTTTGTTAAACATTTTAAAGACTTCAAATATTTAACATTTTGAATATAGCTATCTTTTCGGATTTATTTCGCGGATTTATTTTGATTTTTGGTTCCCTGTAACAATTATATAATCTAATATAATCTAAAACCTTAGCCTCTCCCGTGACCATGATTGCTATAAAGCATTCGATACGTCGGGAACCAAACATCAAAATAAATCCGCGAAATATTCCCAAAAGACAGTTTTATTTAAAACATTTGAAAAACATTCAAATTAAATTGAGTTTTGTTGCTAAGTATAAAAAATACTTATATAAAAACTATCTATGGTCAAATAATAGACACAAAGCTTAACAAAATTAACGAATATAATTTTAATGTTACAAATCATTATTATATTTTAAATATTACTTTTTTGTAAAGTAGATAAAATTCTTATAAAATATTTGCAACATTATTATTATTCTTTTCCATGCGTTTCTATATAAATTCACTTAATTTTTGGGATAATTTAAAAAAGTACTTAAAAATGTTTATAACATCTGTGTAAGTATAATTGAAATTTTAAATTTAATAATGAAAAAAAAATGTTAATTTTTAACCGACCGTTAATAATAGTGTAATGTGATTATGATCTGATGTTAGAATATAATTGGGAAGTGTCGGGTTTTTAATTTTTTTTTTGAAGGGGTGCGAACCTTTTTCTATGGTAACTGACATTAGCAAACTGGCCGCCATTTTAATTTTGTTTTAATGTAGCGGCGCACGATTAAACTGGTATAAGTAAATAAAGGGCACTTTAAAAAACAAATAATATTAGCAATATGGTGTTCTAAGGTGTCACATTTCCAATATATTTTGATGTTAAAAGATCATTTTCAAGGAAACTATTTTTTGAATACAACTCATACATTAACACGTAATGAGTTCATTTATAATGACTGTCATTATTTTCATTTTGCGATATTTTACCTTCAAAACTGTCGGAAACGTGACACTAAGACATTATATTGCTAATATTTTTATATTTTAGTATCTTCTATCCATATATACTCATTTCGTTGTGCGTTTCAAGTTTAGAAAAAATAAAAATGGCCGAATGTTGGCAATGCCATAAAGGTTCTATCTCCTTTGTGATACTTTTAAATATTTGTATGTATATATATATATAAATTGTTGTGTATAGTTGTACGCATGAGAACAATAAAAAACATATCACCTTTCACGGCTTTCCACGTGTTTAATGTTTAATTATTATAAATTTACAAATGTAAGGGACGGTGTGATTTACACTTTGGCGTATGAACGTTAGAGCGGATTCGATTACTGTTCAATACAGATTGATTAAAATTTTACGTTTTTTTATGGACATTTATTGATATTTTTTCGTGATCGCTGTATTAAAACTTATGCTGCTAAATGTGTAGTTTTTATATTATGTTTTAAAATCGATTTTTACATTTTTATAATTGCATCAGCATTTGTAAACGAAATCGATATTCCGAAATTTTTCTATCATCACTCGTTTTTTTTTTTTGGTATTTTTTATTTATTAAAAAAAACAATTCACACCGTTCTACATTAGTTAATGTAAATTATGTAATACATACGAATGGATGATTATAAATAATATTTAGTTATGTTTGTTTTTATTCGTCCGAGTCTGTTAATCGATTTTAGAATTATTCATAATCGTTCATGTGTATCGATATATTGTTATAGTACAAAGTCCAGCCTTGCAAATGCCTTACAGCTGTAAGTATAAGCGAAATAAATATATGTTTTAGAATATTCTTGTTTTAATTATATTATTAACCCTTTCTTTTTTATTTTGACAATAGCATAGTTATCTAAAAAGTAGATTTTCAGTTTGTATTTTATGTCAAAAGGTAAATCCATAGTTTTGTAAGTCATAAATTCGTTGAATTAAATCAAATCAAAGTCAAAAATTAGATCAAGTGTTGTATGAATTAATTTGTTATTGATTTTTGTGTAAAATTAATAAAGAATAATATCCCAAAAATGTGTATACAGATCTTAGAAAATATTTTTAGTCGGGAAAATCGAATTTACGATTTTTGAAGTTATACTTCTTAATTATGAGAAAATTATGAGAGTAAAATTTTTACGATGCGCGCGCACACCGACAACCAAAGAGCGACATGATGAAGTTAGCTCCATTCTTTTACGAACAGAGAGTTGTGACATACGGGATGAGATCGTTAGCTATTTTTGTTGTGTTACGCCAAAGAAGTATAACTTCTTACGTGGGTAGTGGGTACATATGTAAGTACACACACATGTTTTTTTTTACATTAGTCAAGTTATTGCCTCCGGCTTATATAAAATTATTTTAATAAGCTCAGAGGCAATAACTTCATTTCCAAGGTGTGCTTCTTCTTCTTCTTCTTCTTCTTCTCCTCTTCTTCTTCTTCTCTTCTTCTTCTTCTCTTCTTCTTCTATAACAACAAACATACGTTGATTAATTTATTTAAACAAGTTCTATTACAAAATAAAAAAAAACTAGCAATAAATCATATTTAAAGATTTTCTGTGATCCTGTTGTAAAAACCATTTTTTATTAATCTGTCCGTACTAATATAAATGTGAAAGTTTGTGAAGATGTATGGATGTCTAGATGTATAGAGTTAGTTACTCTATTACGTAAAAACTAGGTACTGAATGTATTTTAATGAAACTACAATAATATAGCCATAGCTGGGCATTAACTCGTTAATCCGTTAATCGTTAATTAACGAAGTTAACATTTTGATTAACGGATTAACTTATAAGTTAACTGTTAAAAATGTTAACGGACACGTTAACTTCCGTTAATATGCAGATGTCCGTTAATCGTTAATCCAATGCCTAATAGTTACCGCACGGCACCGACAAGTGCCGGGCGGCGCGTGGCAGCGAGTGAAACAAAAACAAAACTAGATATATTTTGCCGGCGCGTGCGAGTGAGAAAGAAAAGAAGACATGTTGAATGCTCCTGATCATCTCCAGTGCAATGTAATCAATGTCAATGAACTGATATTAGAAAACTTTAATACTTTGCCAGTTAGTTCACATGAGATGTGCTACACTGAATTATACAAGTATTTTGTTTTGTTCCTAACCTGTTAACTTCCAGAACCTAAACCAACAGGTTTTATAAGTTCACTAACGCAATGACATAAAGATGCAATTTTACGCATATTAACGGATTAACGATTAACGTTAACTTGCATTAATTCTTCGGAAATGTAACGCTTTAACATTTAACGAATCTAACTTTTTTTGTAGCGGATTAACGATTAACGAAGTTAACTATTTGATTAACGATGCCCAGCTATGAATATAGCTCATACATCAGAATAACATAGGCTACTTTTTATCCCGGAAAAATGTACGGTTTCCGCGGGATAGATTTGTTTTTGTTTTTCTAGAAGCGAACACGAACGAAGCGATGGTGAGCCGCTAGTGGGAAATATTATAATAGAAAATTTAATTATATTCAAAACTAGCGACTCACCCTCACTTCGCTCGGGTTCATCCCTAGTTACGTTTTAACGTTTAGTATAACATTTCTTAGAGATGAGATATTTTCCCGCAGTAAAAAGTATCCTATGTGTTGACTCGGATAACCAGCTATCATCATGCCAAGTTTCGTCAAAATCTATCCAGTTTTTTACCCGTAATGCGGTAATAGACAGACAGACAAAACTTCTAAAAACTGTAGAATCGGCCTCTGTTTATAATAATGTCTATTTCAATAAGATTCTACAAAAAATATTTAATGTACAGAATCGGCTTAGTTACAATTTTATTATATGTATAGATTTTGAAAGCTAGCACCATCTTTAATCAATTACCCAAACTATTACGAATTTTTTTCCAAAAACAACTAATAGATGGCGATGCATTCAATGAAATTAAATAATCAATACGTGATTCCTGTTTGATCTATGAATGGAGATGATTAATGTCGTACTTGGTTTCCATTCATGTAGGATGAATGCCGACACGGGATATTCATACAATTATATAAAATTTACATACGATCTCATCCAACGCATCTTTTCATGTAACGTCATTCATAAATAGGTTTTTGTCTATGAACATTTCAATACTGATAGATATTATGTTATATTTATCTATGTATATTTTAAAATGTTTTTACGATGCTTAATAATATTATTATATAGATAACTAGTGACGCACCATAGCTCCACTCGGGTTCGTCCCTAGTTACTTTTTAACTATAGATTTCTCAGAGATGAGATATTTTACCGCACTTAAAAGTATCCTATATGTATGTTGACTCGGATAACCAAATTTCATCATACAATTTCATCATACCAAATTTCGTCAAAATCCCTCCAGTGGTTTTTCCGTAATGCGGTAACAGACAGACAGACAAAAATTCTAAAAACTATAGATTCAGCCTTTGTATCGATAATAATGTTTATTTCAATAAGATTTTCCAAAAAATATTTAATGTACAGCAGTGGCGTAGCGTACGGGGGGCGGTGGGGGCCGCGGCCCCAGGCGGCATTTTTAAAGTGGCGGCAAAATTTCACAATAAATATTGTGTACCAACATGAAATAGAGAAAATTAATTATTTGTCACAAAAATCACTACCAACACATTCTATCGGGTTATTGCTAAGTAATTTTCATTGCTGAATAGGAATTCTGATCATGCTGCCCCCTATATAAGCTACGGGACAAAGATTACGAAAGACTTTTTACTTTTGAAATATAACGGTGCGAAAAAATTAAAAAGAACGTGACAAAGAACAACTACTTATTTTTATTATTCAATGAGGTTATAACATCATTGTTATTATTTACTAAATTATAAGATCTCATAAATGAATGGCTCAAACGAAATCTTTAAAATTTTGACATCATCATCATCTTTCGTCCATTTAATTTTACTCGGAAGTTCAGTCATTTTATTCGAAGACTAATAATAAATAATTAAAAAAAAACCTTTCCGCCCTGGGTGAATCTTCATACGCAAAAGGCGTGAAAAGTGGAAAACATGCAAAATTATAACACACAGTTATATTTATTTAGTTATTATAGTGTGATAAGAAGTAGGTAGTTATAGTTATTATTAAACAAAAAGCAAATGTTTTGCATCATTTTTGCATCGGTTCGGATCGGTTATTTTTCCACGATTAACTTTGGTTAGTATAAAATTGAAAATATATATTTTGGAGAATATTCTGTGTTCGAGTCTCAGTTTAGACCAGAGATAATAATTCGTCTTTTCTGTGAAGAAATTGTCAGTAACGTCCCGAAGTTGGGAAGTTGACAATGCTTCACTTTACCTCAAAGAACGCCTCAGAGAGAACGTTTTTTATGGAATATGTGAACACCATATACTCTTTTTCCGTACCATTATTTGAGATTTTTTATTTTAATTCAGGCTAAATGAGCCCATCGTTGCAACTTTTAAGAGTTTTGAGAGCAGTTGTGCTATAAGTTGGTACTGCGGTCTCAGGTCCTCTTTGTGTAGAATGCTGGCATTTTTGGTGTAGTATGCCAGAGGGAGATTTCCTCTTTTTCTCACAGTGCTCTCAGGTGATGTTGGTGTGAGATCCTGATATTATTGGTGTAGGTTGCCAGCTTCCCGATTGGTTTCTTTGGCTTTCTATGCTGGCACATTTGGTTTAGGATGCTAGCGTTCTGATTAACTCTTCGTCTTACCATCTTTAGTCATTGTAGTATATTATAGCCCTATTTAAGGGGTTCGGTTCTTCCTTCTTCCAACTTTTCTAGTTGCACGAGACCGTGCTTCATATTATAGAGCGCCATGTGATTGGCGGCGTTGCTCCATGGTTTGTTGCCCCTAATGTAGGTATTCTGAGGTTGTAATGCTTTCAGAAAACCCTTGTTTCCAAGTTCGAAAGGCTTGTCTGATATTTCACATGTTGTAAGGTGCTTTTCCCAGTTTCTCTCACAACCGCTATATATAGGCGTTTTGCATGTGGTATCTGGTTTCTTTGGTTGGTGAGAGGTTTGGTGTAATAACCTGTCCCGTGTCGGCTCCTGTCCTATTTGTCTTCCTTGTAGTTTTCACTTTTAGCTTCACCAGGCTTATCGGTGTTTGGGGCTGTTTGTGGCTTTGTTCACGTCCCGCTTCGTAAGCCTACTGTGATCGCCATGGCAGGCATCTTCTGTTGCAGGCGTTCTGCGCTACTTTTCTCACGTCACTAGGATATGTGGTATAATGTTTCTGGGGATCTCCCCCGATCATATGCGTAGCAGACTGCCGATAGTATAAGCTGATGTAAATTACTTTCGTGTACGGCAGTTCATTACGATGAATGAATTATATATTAATGGTAAATGTTCGACCAAATTCTTTAATTTCTATCCACAAGTCACAACCTTTGGTAGATGCCGTTCCAAGGTCTAGTTTAACCTTTTTACCATTCCATCAGACAGCAGATAACATGGCATAATTCAAGCATATTGTACTCTCATATTATAATCTTACAAACTTCTTGAAGCACATGTGATTTACAGTTTCTTCTTTGATCGCTGTCATTTAATTACCAAACAATTTGTGATCCCGGACCTTTATTACGGCATTATAGATTTTAACCTATTTTGCGTAATTAAATGCTTCTTGATTTGGAATAGCAAAAGCATTGGGCCTTATTGTTAAATAATTAATCCATAATAAACTGAATTCTCACTTGATCTGGTCGAATCGCTTGCCAAGTTATTAATCGGAAATGGTCCCGATTTATTGGCCTTAAATTAATTGCCCAAAGAAGATGGCGGCGAATTTGACTTCGGCCCCCGGCGGCATAAGTGCACCCTACGCCACTGATGTACAGATTCGACTCAGTTAGAATTTTATTATATGTATAGATAAATGCGATTATATTATGTTTATCTGTTCATTATTATTTCATCGTCATATTTTCCCATAAATGACTGGATTTCCCACAAATTACCATGGACTACAGTTATTAAGTTAATTAATAAATCTATTTAGATATTAAAATCGGGATAAACTTTTTTGAAATCAGCCCCAAACTAAAGATTTTACTGAGAATTCCTCTTTCCACCTCCTGATGCCATCAACAGATCAGATCAATGGTACCAAAATTATAATGTACCTACTGGAGACTCACCCTCGCTCAGCTCGGGTTCGTCCCTAGAATTACATTTTAACGTCTAATATAGATTTCTCAGATATGAGATATTTTCCCGCAGTAAAAAGTATCCTATATGTTGATCCGGATAACCAGCTATCATCATTCCAAATTTCATCAAAATCTGTCCAATGGTTTTTTCGTGATGCGGTCACAGACAGACAGACAGACAAAAACTTTAAAAACTATAGATTCGGCCTCTGTATCGCTAATAATGACTATTTCAATAAGATTTTCCAAAAAATATTTAATGTACAGATTCGACTCAGAATTTTATTATATGTATAGATAATATTATTATCTACTTTACTACTAATATAAATACGAAAGTATAGATGTTTGCGTGTATATTTGTCACTGCTTAATGCTGTAACGGCTGGACGGATTTGGATGAAATTTAGTACACAGATTATGACCTGGAGTAGCATATAGGCTATTGTTAGGCATCTAGAGACGAAGCGAAGCGAAGCGACGCGAAGCGAAGCGACGCGAGGGTAATTCACTAGTAGTGTATAATAAGCCTTTCATTTTTTAAATATTGGCGAATCTTTACAAGTGTACTAGCTAGCAGCTACGATCCCTTATACATTATATACCTATATCATCGATCAAAAAAGTACTAGATACACAATCCCATGCAAAAGTTCCCTTAGAACTGTCCCAATTGTGTTTAGGTAATTATTCTTGTTGAAATTAATATACAACAATGCAAATTGAACCTTAAACGCAATGCTTAAAGCTGTTTTCACAAAAACAAATTTAAATTAAAAGCGTGCTCAAATGTTCAAATGAGAGCTCATTAGGTGAGGACATTTTTTGTCGCTGATTGTGTATTAGTAGTTGTGGACTTTTTTGATGGATTACCTATTGCTCTAGTTTAGTGACATATGTATAATATGTAGGATGTTACGCGGCCTATAAACAGGTGAGTACGTGAAATTTTATAAACTTTACGATTACCTATGTTTATACATAAATAGTAGCTTGCTACTCCTAAGATATTCATTTAAATTATATAACGATTTACCCTCGCTTTGCTCGGGTGCGTACGCCGTACGCAGATTTTGTTCACAATTTTATAGGTTTTAATGTTTTTTTCGTGGAACCCTGATTCTTTTTCTAAAATAAAAGTAGCCTAAGTTACTCCTTATAACATCAGCTATCTGTCAGTGAAAGTCCCGTCAATATCGGTTCAGCCGTTTCGAAGATTAGCCGGAACACACAGACAGACAGACAGACAGACAAAAATTGTAAAAAATGTTGTTTTGGTATATGTACCGTGTATACATCCATATACATTTAGTAAAAGGGGTTATTTTAATATTACAAATAGACACTCCAATTTTATTTATCTGTATAGATAAAAGTGATTCATGACTGCAATAAGTTTAAGAAAAACTGGTATAAGATGAAGAATTTCCAGGGGCTATATATTAACCGCTCACGATTAGCCTAAGGGTGCGTTTACATCAAACGAACAAAGAACTAGAGCTAGAGCAAGAGCATTCTTTCTTGTTCTTTTAGAGTAAACGAAATCTCGATTTCAGCGTTTACACCAAAAGATCAACGAGCAAAATGAGAACATAGAACTAGAATTCTTGCAATGACGTTTAGATCAGCCGAACGAATGCTCATTGCCCATTCATGTCAATTCTGTGGTTGGTAGTGTTTCATTATTTCAATTTTCACGGTGTAGTTATATACTCTTTGGTTATGTCCGACTCTGACAGCGATATTATAATTGCAAGTGCTGCATTTATTATTTTGTCTCAAACAGTCAAAAAGAAAAGAAGAAAGAGACGTTGGTGGGTGACAAATTTTATTAATAGACATTACTAGACATTTATCTTGAGACCAATCCATGATTCGATAAGTAGGTATGTACTCGTAAATATTCAAATTGCTAGAACACAAGAACGCTTTGAAGAGACCGCTACGGGGAGCGAGCGCGTTCGAACATCTAAGAACGCTCTAAGCAATTGTTCGCACGTTCTAGTGCCGTTTACATCAAGCGAGTGAGCATTCTTAGAATGTTCTATAGAATGTTTGCGAACGCAGAGAGAGCAACGAAAGAATGCTCTGTCTCTGTTTACATTAAAAGAATTTGTTAGGGTGGGGATAGAATGAGCATTCGCTCGTTTGATGTAAACGCACCCTAACAAGAGCAACTGTTGAATTTCGCTTGCGCTCAGCAGAACTGGCTTCTGAACTGGTGGTAGGTTCCTTTCATACATAGACTAGCGACTCACCCTCGCTTCGCTCGGGTTCGTCCTTAGCTTGGATTTAGTAAAATGGATATAGTATGTTATCCTTAAGATATAGACATATGCCATCGGACTTTTTTGTAGATCTTTTTAAGGTGTACAATACTGTTGTACATTATTTTAAACTATCTCGTAGGGTTCAGCCAGCGTTTGCAATGTAAGCGCAAAACAATGTGTTTATTTGCGACATCACATTAGGGTGCGTTTACATCAAACGAACAAAGAACTAGAGCTAGAGCAAGAGCATTCTTTCTTGTTCTTTTAGTGTAAACGAAATCTCGATTTCAGCGTTTACACCAAAAGATCAACGAGCAAAATGAGAACATAGAACTAGAATTCTTGCAATGACGTTTAGATCAGCCGAACGAATGCTCATTGCCCATTCATGTCAATTCTGTGGTTGGTAGTGTTTCATTATTTCAATTTTCACGGTGTAGTTATATATTCTTTGGTTATGTCCGACACTGACAGCGATATTATAATTGCAAGTGCTGCATTTATTATTTTGTCTCAAACAGTCAAAAAGAAAAGAAGAAAGAGACGTTGGTGGGTGACAAATTTTATTAATAGACATTAATAGACATTTATCTTGAGACCAATCCATGATTCGATAAGTAGGTATGTACTCGTAAATATTCAAATTGCTAGAACACAAGAACGCTTTGAAGAGACCGCTACGGGGAGCGAGCGCGTTCGAACATCTAAGAACGCTCTAAGCAATTGTTCGCACGTTCTAGTGCCGTTTACATCAAGCGAGTGAGCATTCTTAGAATATTCTATAGAATGTTTGCGAACGCAGAGAGAACAACGAAAGAATGCTCTGTCTCTGTTTACATTAAAAGAATTTGATAGGGTGGGGATAGAATGAGCATTCGCTCGTTTGATGTAAACGCACCCTTAGAAACCTCTAAAATTACCAGTGTTTCTATACTATATTATGCATGTAGTATACTCAACCTTTCTCTTGGATCACTCTATCTATTAAAAAAACCTCATCAAAATCCGTTGCGTAGTTTTAAAGATCTAAGCATATATAGGGACAGAAGGACAGCGGGAAGCGAGTTTGTTTTATACTATGTATTGATACTAATATTTTGATTTAATTAAAAATTGTAATTCGAATGAAACAAAATTAGTAAAAATTTTCATTTAAAATGACAAATAATCGTGTAAATCTAAGAAAATCTTACTAGATTTGAATGCCTCAGATTGATTGGCTTGGAAATCGTTGGGGAGCCTTATGGCATAATGGCAGTCCGTCTACAGTTGAGGCGATAACAAAAGAACTTTTATTGCAATGTCATTTGACCAGGACGTTTTCGAGTAAAGTGCGGCTGATACATACATACTTTATTAGTATATTATTTACATACAGATAATACAAATATCCATAAACATTAAAAAAAAAATAAACAAAAATTTAGACGCGTACATTTTTCATTAAAAGTGTTATTGATTAAACAATATGAAAACGCCTACTAAATAATGTTTTATAGATTTTTTTATTTTTAACGATTGTGACGTAATAATATTGAAAAGGTTGTCTTTTCTAAATTAAATATGAATTTTTCTTTTCGTTAATAATTTCTTTTTCTTCCTTTACCCGACTGACGTAAAAGGAAGGTACTATTTTATTATTTGTTTGTATGTTTATAAATTTTTTACGAATCATAAAAGGTGGAACAAAGAAAAGATATTCTTTTAGTGTAAGTGTGTAATATTACCTAAATAAACGCCATTTTTGGCTTATGCTTAAAATAAACATAATAAAACGCATCAATTTATCTTACAGAAAAAGTACTTCATTATTTGTTTCTACGGAATCTGTTTTTTTTTTAATTCATTTTTATTGATTTTTTTATTTTTTATATAAGCAGACCCGACAGACGTTGCCTTTCCACAAAAAAGTACCTATGTGATCTCGAAGCTCATACAAAAATCCTAAAAAAAGGCACTTTCATTTTTCTTCAATTCTCTAAACCTTCAAGCAGTTTTCCTATTTTTTCCTCATAAAATCCTTACTCTATTTATTAGACCTATAGAGTCCAGGCGTTCTTAAGTTATGGGTTTACCATATTTTATATTGTCACCTGAAATTTGATCCATTCATTAATATTATCACAGATCATATAATACTATACTAGTAGTATTATTAATATAATAATACTAGGAAGTAAAGCAGAAATGAACGTTGTTTATCTAGTAGATATTTTATCGCGCGAACGAAAAGTAAATATTAGGTATATAAAAGACGACTGCAAAGTCATACTCTGTTGCCATTCCTTATTAAGTATTAACCAATAACCCATGTTTATTCGCCTTTATTTAGATTTCAAATAATTTGAGGACATATTTTGTTATGTAAAATATAAAATACTTACAGTTCTGTTCATTGTATCGCGTTAAATTTTGGTTCGGAGGGAAATCGATATTTTTGTCTGACGTATTTCTATAACTCGTTTGAAATTGCCGCGTGTGACGTAAAACTAACCTCTGACGTCACTCGGCCCCACCACATGTCGCCGTCTCTTTCTCGCCCATACAACACGAAAGCGTTTGAATGAAATAGCGCGATTCACGTAAAGCTTGTGAATTGAGTTCTTTTTTCATGGCGGGCGACGTTCAACTTGAACCTTACGACTAGATAAGAAATCACCGATAACATAATCTCGCGCTATCATATCTACGTAATGCTAGTCTCTAAATTGTGAAGATAATGTGCATATCGCAATTTTACGCCTTTTAATTCTTCATTACTTGCATTCGAGTAGTTTTTGTTAATGAAATGTAGCCGGGTTAAGTTGCTCCTCCTCCCCGAATGACGTCAGCTGCAGCGCCGCGGCGGCTAAAAAGTGAACTACAAGCAGTAACTAGAAGTCCGTCGGAGTGTGCGGGTCCGCGGCCGCCTTACCATGGCCACCATAAAGCCGATGAAGAAACATTTTCCTATAGACCAGCTCGTGTGCGTCGGGAACTATGAGCTGGAAAAAACCATCGGCACGGGCAACTTTGCCGTCGTCAAACTCGCCACTCACAATATAACTAAGAGTAAGGTTGGTATCGTGTGTTTCTGTGATTTTTGTGCCTAATCAAATGGATCTGCGTCTTGTGCATTACCAGTTGACACCGGATCGTTAAAAGTGTTTAAAGTGCTTGTGGTGTGTTTTTTTCCACTCTGTTTCTGTTTTGGAGTCAGGTTAGATAGCGTCGAGAACTCGTTCCTCTGTTGAACTGATGGATGGAACGTGTTTTGTAAAAAAAAAATACGTAACCCGACCAGTTACGTGGTGCATTGTTTACTATGTAGGAGTACACAACGTATGCACTTCTTTATTTGGTCGCTTTATAATCGAACTTCAAAATTTTCTTTGGAAAATGCAAACTTTTTCAAATACTTTTTTTAGTTGTTTTCGTTAAATTAAAACGTTTTCGCGGGGAAGGGAACTATGGGATGACCTTCAGAGTGTTTTTGCGACAATTATTTTCAATTACTAAGTTCATTGGTTGTCCTCAAGTCAATTATGGTGTCGTCTTGTTATTACTGCCGTCTGACGATACACAATAAGTAATTTAAATACATTAAAACTCATGGGAATATAAATTGGTACATATAGTTCTTATAAGAATCTTATTGTTTTCTTGATTTCTCTAACTCTCACAGAGAAAGTTTTGTTCGAGTTCTAAATAGGTACGTCAATTATATATAATTTTTAGAATTTCATTGTTTTGATTAGCCAAAAAAATGTTAATGTATTCATAAAACAGTTATTTAAATGTCAAGAATTAATTGATACACTTATTTAACATTATAACCTACAAAAACAAAATCAAACTTAATAATTTTCGTAATTAACATAACTTTGAAAGTACATGATGGATAACCTTAAATTATTGCTAAATAATAGAAAAAAAATGTATATTGTCGTTTTACATTTTAACAAATGATTTATGGTCAATATGTAAATTTAGAGGATATTTAAATATAAAATATGTTTATACATATAACATAAAATAAAAACAATATGTCTGTTAGATATGAACAATGAAATAAAATATTACTAAATCTGAATACTTAATTAATTCAATCCTTATATAACAATAATAATTTAAATAATAATAAACTATTCAAACTAGGTTTACATGATATGTTTAAACAATAATTATATAAAGAATACATTCATTTAATAATAACTTGATATATGTCACTAATTTATTTTTTATAGTAATCCTAAATATTTTAAATTCCATTATTAATATTATAAATGCAAAAGTTTGGATTGATGTTTGTTAGTCAAACACTCCAGAATGCCTGAGCAGATCTGGATGAAATTTGGCACAAAGATAGATTATAGTCTGGAATAGCACATAGGTTACTTTTTATCCTGGAAAAATGTATGATGATGGGATAGATTTGTTTTTGTTCTTTACTAGGGACGAACCTGAGTGAAGCAAGGATGAGTTGCTAGTAGTATTATAAAATTATCATAAATAATGTTGACAGTCAACATGGACAAGCTTGCATTAATGTAAATTTAGCTGATATTATGAGTTTTAGAAATATTCAACAACCGAAGAACTAAAGCAGATAAGAAAAGACCACTTAATTTTATTTATAATTTTTTGTTAGATTGATGTTAACTTTTTTATGGTATTTGCATGGAATGATGAGATTTTCCCATGGATTCATTTGAACTGGTAATTTTAGAGACTAGCTCTTAGGATAAATAAAAATAAACAAAATGTATAACTTTATTAGTATAAACATAAATTAGCTTTTTTACATAATAGTATATTGCAAAAGAATTGCCAAAGAATAAAATAAGGTGCAGTTAGGTTCTAAGCAAAAAGAGTGTTAATATAACATACTAACAACTTGCCCTCCCTTTGCTTCGGGTTCGACCCTAGACAAAAACAAATCTATCCCACGGGAACCGCACATTTTTCCGGGATGATATATAGCCTATAGCCTTCCTCAGTTAACGGGCTATCTAATGCAAAAATACTTTTTCAAATCGGATTTGTAGTTCCTGAGATTAGCACATACAAACAAACAAACTCTTCAGTAATATATTATAATATTAGTATGGATTATCAGAATCTGCCCGATTTCTTGACATTTGTGGTTACTGCTCTGCTCCTTTGGGTAGTAGTAAGATGATATATAGCTTTCCTCAATAAATGGGCTATCTAATGCAAAAAGATTTTTTAAATAGTTCCTGAGATTAGTATGTTCAAACAAACAAACAAACTTTTCCTTTTTATAATATTAGTATAGATGAAACAGTAATGGGTATCTAAAACTAAACATTTTAAATTGTTTATGTTATTTTCTTAGTATTCTTAAATCATTATCTGTAAAAGAAAATGAATTGAAATTGTTTTTTGTAAATTCAACCATTTACAAGTTAAACTGTAAAAAATAAATGCGGCAAACTATGTATAAGTACAATAAATATTAACTAAAAGAAACATATTGTGCAATATATAGATAAAAAACAATGAACTTATTTGTGGTTTCGTTAAAACATTGTCTGTTTTAATTTTTTATGGCTACAGTTTTTCTAACTTACAAAAAGAGAAGTATTATGTTTATATTTCCAAATCTTTAATTAAGTAAAAGATTAATCAAAATTAGTCCAGTGATCGAAAAAACCATAGAGAAAGGGATAACTTTGGTTTTATTTACATAGGCTATACTAATATTATAAATTTGAAAGTGTTTTTGTTTGTTTGTTTGTTTGTCCTTCTTTCACGTCGAAACATAGAGATGGATTGGCGTGATTTTTTGTGTGGAGATAGTTGGAGGGCTGGAGAGTGACGTAGGCTACTTTTTACTGCGGGAGATTATCTCATTCCCAAGGGTAAACACGTTATAATACAACATAAAAAATATTTACTATCAGAATTACTCAAAACTTGGTATTAATGCTCTTCAATAAAATTAAATAAATACCTGTTTTAGCATTTTTCGAAAATCATCCGATAAGGGGGTTAAATAGGGGATGAAAGTTTCTATGAAATCTACATTTTTTGAGATTTTTTTGTAGTTTTAGCGCGAGCGAAGCCGCGGGTTCTGCTAGTATACCATAAAAATAAAGTTATTAATTTGTTTGATGGAGGTAAACCTCTTCAATCCCAATCACGTTAAAGTGTTTGACACTGTTTTTTTTTATTTTCAGTAAACATGAAAAGATAACAAGATGCCAAACAAATCTTATCCACATTTAATCCATACAGTCATTTAAAATGGCATTAAAAAATCATTTATGTGACTCGCATACAGAATCTCTAATTTTATTTATATGTACAGATAATAAAAATGACATAAAGTGCATTGATAGTGGAAATTTACAAATAAATTTTCCTTTATTAAATTTCAATCTGTTTGTCATTTCAAAATGACTGAATCAATTTTGATAAAACTCAGTGTGTTGTATTATGTTATTAATTTGATGAACATCAATCTAATAAATATATAGGTAAGTTTGTGAAAATTAGTGGGCCAGGGGAAAAATTTCATGTGTGAGGGTAAAAAGTAGTTTAATGTCACTTTTACAGCCCCTAAACATAGATAATAATATATAGATTCCTCGCTTCTCACGGGTGCGTCCCTAAGTATGTATTAATTTTTTGAGCGAGAGCCTAATTCTTTTTCTAAAATAAAAGTAGCCTAAGTTACTCCTTATAACATCAGCTGTTTGCCAGTGAAAGTCCCGTCAAAATCAGTCCAGCCGTTTCGGAGATTAGCCGGAACAAACAGACAAAAATTTAAAAATTGTGTTTTTCTTATTAGTACCGTATATAATTCATCATAAGCATGTAATAAAAAGCGGTTTTTTGACATTACACACAGACATTTCAATTTTATTTATCTGTATATATGTAAAAAGATATTGTACGTAAACATATATAAGCAAAAAAATCATGTCTATCTATCTATCTATCTACATC
Organism: Fabriciana adippe; assembly: GCA_905404265.1. NCBI lineage: Eukaryota > Metazoa > Arthropoda > Insecta > Lepidoptera > Nymphalidae > Fabriciana > Fabriciana adippe. Next base: position 7,602,655 of record FR990010.1, on the reverse strand, counting down.
AAAATGTTCGAAGCACAAAATTAGATGCAATATTATGGTTTTTCCATATTTGTTTTTTATCTACGAGTACACAAGTTAAATATGAGGTTGATATTTAACTAACAATAGGAGATTTTAATATGATTATTATTTCGTGATTTACGGTTTTAGCCAATTTTTACTGTATTTTTTTTTTAATTGTGTATAGGGATAGACCTATATGTTATACATTTAAAAAAACTTAAAGAAAAATAATATTTTTAAAGTAATTTCGAAGATGGCGTAAATTTTAAGCTCGAAAGTAATTATTTGAAATCACATACAGATACTTTTATTTACTTATAAGTATACATGTGTCATACTAAGTTAAGCCCGCAGCTTTACCCGCACGAAATGCAAATTAACACTTTCACCGGTAAAGTGACTTCATTCACCCGTAAAACCACAACGTGAAAGTCCCATCAACTAACCAAGATTATAAACTGACAGACAAAGAGGTTTTTTTTTATAATTAGTGCAAGTGTTCGTACAAACATTTTTTGTATTTAGTTTTAATAGAAAAACGTTACTCTCGGTTTATGAGTTACTAGCGTCTCACCCTTGCTTCGCTCGGGTTCGTCCCTCAGTACGTTTTAACGGTTTGTATGGAATATGGTATGATTAAATTTCATAACTCTTACTTGACAAATGATTAGTTGCCCATACAAATTATATCCCCCTTTTCACCCCCATAAGGGACGATTTCCGGGATAAAAACTATCCTATGTCCTTCCCAGTATCTCAAACTATCTTCATAGCAAATTTTGTCTAAATCGGTTCAGTTGTTCTAGAGATTACTTCCTACAAACAAACTTACAAACTTTACCTCTTTATAATATTATAGAGTAGATGATATCCAATGTGGCGGAGGACTCGAGGTATGGATTTGTATTTCCTCAATTAATTGAGAGGGAAATGAATTAAGATTTATGTTAGGCTGTTCTTGCCCTTTGGATGCAAAATCAAACCAAATCAAGATCAAACCGATGGATGAAAAAGTGTGCGCCTTCGTAGGAAAAATTATAAAAAAAAGTCGATGAAGTCTTATTATTTTAAATAACACTATCTTTTCGGAATTTTTTGTGGATTTATTTTGATTTTTGGTACCCGACGTTTTGGTTACGGGAGAGACCATGTCCTGTGACCATGACTGCTGTAAAGAATTCGAAACGTCGCGTCGGGAACCAAAAATCAAAATAAATCCGCGAAATAATCCGAAAACATAGTTTTATTTAAAATATCAAATATTCGCGTAAACCTAAGAATGTATTATTTTATTATTTTCTCACAGTAAATCTGGTTAGAATTATTTTAAGTTTAAAAAAAATTGCGGTTTTATTTCACTTATGTATGTATGTATTCAACCCTTTTTAACGTCCCACTGCTGGGGGTGGGCCTCCCTTCAATACGAGGGGGATCAGGCCGCCATAGTCCACCACGCTGGCCAAGTGCGGGTTGGCGGACTTCACACTTCTTTCGCACACAAACTTGCTAGGTTCTCTCAGACATGCAGGTTTTCTCACGACTTTCCTTCACCGTAAGGCAAGTGATAATCACGTTGGAAATGATTCGCACATGAAAATATCAGAGGTGCCAGACCCGGGATTTGAACCCGTTTCACTCGGTTTCCCAAGCGAGCGCGTTACCACTGGGCTATCACTGCCTTTCACTTATATCTTTATAGAATAAGTAAAGCCACAGTTTGAAACATGTACACATTGATAAATAATAAAATAATTATAAATGTTATTTTGGGTATTCGCCCAAACAAACAAACAGTTAGCACTCGGCTTTTGATGAAAATATAAACGGTTTTGCTAAAGCAAATAAATATGTTATTGTTATTTATATAAACATTCGTCGTCCATCTTTTTACTCATCACTTTTTTTTTTTAACCGACTTGACAAAATCTAATTCTACAAAATTTTTGTATATACTTCTACATATATGTATGTATGTACATGCAATGTAAAAATATTATTCATGAAAGTCTGTATGGACTACCTGGCCTTAACTAGCGACTCACCCTCGCTTCTCTAGGGTTTTAATGGTTCGTTTGGGATAGATAGACTATATACTATACGATATATAGCCTATAGCCTTCCTCAATAAACGTGCTATCTAATGTAAAAATAACTTTTCAAATCAGATTAGTAGTTCCTGAGATTAGCGCGTCCAAACAAACAAACTCTGCCTCTTTATAATATTAGTATATATAAGTAGTCATCCATTCTAGTAAAGGAATATTTAGTCAAAATTTTAGCTTTCTAGCCCTTTGGTTTAAGTCTAATCTCAAAATCTACTGTACAGATTTTAATACGGTTTTCACCAATATGAAATGGGATTTTCTAGAGGTTAGGTTATTGTTTATGAATATTTTGCGAAAAAAATAAGGCACTAGTATGGTGATATTTGTGAATAAAGGCTTATAAATAGTCCCTTTTGAAAGCTCCAATAATATTAATAATTCGAAGGGCATTTGGGGTCACACTCTAGTATAAGAGATCATATTTCACCATCGAAATCATTGGCCAAAATACAACTTAAGGCACCCTGAGATGAAACCCTTTAAAGTTTAAATAAACTATTCTCTTTTGTGGTAATAAAGAAGCCTTTGAAAGTACATGGTAACAAGTTTGGCCTTTATGATTGTTTTTCGGTTTCCATTCAGGGCAACTTTGAACGCTCTTGTAGTTTTTTTTCTTTTTTTCTTAGGATTCTGTACATTTTATGAAAAAGAAGACCGGTATGTACGTTTATTTGCACTGATAATATTTTCGTTGGGGCTGTTTTTGGACCTTACGACTTAAAATCAGCAGTAATAGTTCTAATTACTTTATCGACTTAATACTTTGATGTATTGTAACATTTTACACAGATTTAAAATTTTAATTTTTAATCTGTGTAAAATTTAATTTAAAGTTACACAGCCAGCAAGGATCACTAGTTTTCTACTAGACTCTAAAAATCAAAGTAAGTTACATCAATAATTACTTAATCCCTAATCATATAAGTATCATAGGTGGTAAATTATAAGTTTGAAAATATTCAATTCAATTTTTCATTCATTCATTAATAAGCTATAATTTAAAAATATTAAAACAAAACATGATTTCAATAACCCATTTGACACAACGGTCATAACCACCAGCCGTGGTAAGAGCAACAAGATCGAATCCTGCTTTTTATAATATACTAGTAGAATTCGCGGCTTCGACCGCGTTCCATCAAAAAAAAAACTCTTTGGCTTTATGTTATATAGCGACTCACTCTTCCCTATGTTTTTATATATGTATATATAGTTCTACAATAATGAATGGAAGTCTGCCCGATTTGTTGACATTTATGATTACTGCTCCGCTCTCTTCGGTTTTAGCATGATGATATATAACCTATAGCCTTCCTCAACAAACGGACTTATCAATCTAATGAAAAAGGGTTTTTTAAATCGGATTTGTAATTTCTGAGATTAGCGCGCTCAAACAAACAAACAGACAAACAAACTCTCTCTCTTTATAATATTAGTATAGATTTGTAACATTTTGTTAGTATTAATTGTTTCCGAAGATTCAAAGCTTTCAAGAAAAGGAACTTTACATATATGTAACGATAACTTTATATTACCTTACATCTATGTAGGTAGTATACTTGTAGTCTAAACAAAAAAATATATTTTTTTTATTAAAACTCACTATTGTACCTCACTGTTATTTTTGGTTCAAATGTCGAGTTTTTTTTTATTTCAAGTTATTTATTATCATAATCCCTTGCTATAATCAATTGTTTTGTTTATTACTAAAACTAACCTACTTAACTTTTTAATATCTCGATTTTGGCGTATTGCCAAAGTTCAGACAGTGCAAGAGTTTCTACGAACCTACAAGGGCTGCGGTAATCTTACTAATATTATAAATATGAAAGTTTACATGTTTAGATGGATGTTTTTTGCTCAATCACGCCAGAACGGCTGAACGGATCTGGATGAAATTTGGCACAGAGATAGATTATAGTCTGGAATAGCACAGACTTTTTGTTCTGGAAAAAATTACGGTTCCAGTGGGATAGATTTGTTTTTGTTCGTCTAGAGGCAAACTCAAGCGTAGCGAATGTGAGCTGCTACGAGTAGTAATGCATAATGTGTTGTCCTCTCTGACACTTTGTTATGCCAAAGGTCAACATATACGAAACTATAAGAGTAAATCAATGAGTGCGTTTGTTTTTTCTTTTTTTTCACGTAACGTATCAATAGATTTGGCGAAATTTGGAAATGAAATAATTTATAACCTTTTTACTTCAGGAAAAGCATTTACGCATACTAAAACCCAATGAAACCTTCCCCGTCATAATGGGGCGTTGCAGGATCGCTTGCGCATTCAACCACGACGGGGTTGCATGTTGAGGCAGACCACAACAACCATAGGGTTGTTACCACGGTCAACTCTGCTCTCAGAGAAGTACCACGAGCAACCAGCATGGAACACCCCTTTTTTTAATGTTGGGAAATGCATACCACCTGTGAACATGCATGTTATGTGGGACTCACCGGCTAGAAAAGCCTGTACTACCCACTAAAACCCAACAAAACCTCCCCCGTCTTAATGACGCATCGCAGGATCGCTTACGCATTCAACCACGACGCCCCGACGGCAGGTCTGCCAAAGCAGACCACAACAACCATGGGGTTGCTCCAACGGTCCACTCCGCTATCAGAGAAATACCAGGAGCAGTATCTGGACCACTTCAGGCCTAAGGAGGTCGGCTACCACCTAATAATAGTTTATATCCTGGAATAGCATAGGCTACATTTCTCCAATGTAATCATCTTTAGAAGATTAGATTTTGATGTACAGAAATATTGTTTTAATGTGTTTCTTCAAAACGTCGTATCGACAGAAATAGTGAAGACTAGCGACACACCGTCGCTCTGCTTGAGTTCTTCCCTATTATACATTTTAACGGTTAGTATACATTTCTCAAAAATGAGATATTTTCCCGAAGTAAAAAGTGCCCTATATGTTGACTCGAATAACCAGTTATCATCATACCCAATTTCATCAAAATCTGTCCAGTGGTTTTCTCGTGATACGGTCACAGACAGACAGACAGACAAAAAAATCTAAAAACTATAGATCGGCCTCTGTATCGATAATAATGAGTAATGACTATTTCAATAAGGTTTTCCAAAAAATGTTTAATGTACAGATTCGACTCACAATTTTATTATATGTACATAGATTATAAGCCTCTAGAATACACGCTCAATAGTAACCAATTAAAGCATCTTATAACCGAAAAAAATAATTTTCAGTCTAGTCAAAAAAATTCATAAATTATTATCAAAAGCAGTTGTTAAATAAAGTAACTTAAATTGTAAGCCCTAAAATTGATAAGGGCAAAAATGACTTTCAAAGTGAGAAAACAGCGTTTTATTATAATTTGAGTCTGACACGCGTCTAGTAGATTAGTTCAAAGTTATGATTTAGTTTATTTTTAACCAATTGCGAAAAGGCATGTACTTAAATTTGGTATGTTTGTTTTGTGTTACGTTATATCTTTTTTAAGATATTTTTTGCAATAATAAATAGGGTTTCATTGAACAACCTCGATGAGCGTACTATGGGGGTAGCTCCTGGTTGTTCTCTGATAGCAGAGTGGACCATGGGAGCAACCTCTTGGTTTTTGTGGTCTGCTTCGGCAGGCCAGGCGTCGCGGCTAAGTGCCTTATTGATTCCACGACGTCCCATTAAGACAGGGGAGGTTCCGTTGGGTTTTACTGGCTTTTTTGGCTAGTGAGTCCCATATAACCGCCTGTATGTATGCAGTAATGTCGAAAAAGGGTGATTTCATTGAAGTTGGAAATTAAATTTTACCCTAAAGATTAAAATAATTATTTTTAAGGTTATTTTATGGTTTTAATTTTGGTGTAGGTAGTTTTTTATTTAAAAATAATTATGTGCATTTGTAGTCCACAATCAATACATGTCACCCATACTTTGTATGAAAATTCGGCGGGAAATTCATTCTCTATATAATATAGTAGAAAAACAAAAACAAATCTATAACCCGGGAACGGTACATTTTTCCGGGATAAAAAGTAGCCTATGTGTTATTTTGATGTATGAGCTATATTATTGTAAAGTTTCATTAAAATCCATTCAGTAGTTTTTGCGTGAAAGAATGACAAACATCCATACATCCGTTCATCCTCACAAACTTTCGCATTTATAATATTAGTAGGATTGTCGAATCTCGAACGATTAAGGGCTATGTTTTAAGTGAGATACTACCTATACAATATAAAGCCGTAAAAAAATCCGTCCGTCAGTTTTCGAGTAATACATATTATAAAAGGACAGATCGACAAAAAAAAAGGTGAAAATGTTATTTGTTTTCTATGTCTTAACATCCTTCAGTTAATACTTTCTTAGATTTACGGTTTATTTATAACCTATATTATAAAGAGGCAGAGTTAGTTTATTTGTTTGTTTGTTTGTTTGATCGCGCTAATCTCAGGAACTACTAAACCGGTTTGAATTTTTTTTTTTGCATTAGATAACCCGTTTATTGAGGAAGGCTATAGGCTATATATCATCACGCTACTACACAAGGGAGCGGAGCAGTAATATAATATATAGTCTATCTAATTCATACTAACTGTTAAAACGTACCTAGAAACGAGCCCGAGCAAAGCGAGGGTGAGCCGCTAGTATTAGTTATATATAGATAGCGCCACCTTTTGGCAAATATTACTAACATCTACCTGTGTACTAAATTTCACTCAAGTTCAGTTGTTTTAGTCTGAAAGAGTATCAGACATACATACACACACGCCCGCGCACCACACACAGATACACATACACATGTATATACAAACACACATTTATAAAAGTGTATTAAAAAAAACATTAATTAAAGTAGGTATCTATTATGCAGACCTTACAAGGGTATAAGTACGTTTTTTTTCCACAAGGCAACTTTCAAGGATGGTCGTTAGCTCCACTGCTCAGTGCTCACGGGCAATCGCATGAAAAAAGTTACAGTAATCTAATAGAATTAGTTTTTTTTACGGATAGAGCTATATTTTCTTAAACTAGCGACTCACCCTCGCTTCGCTCGGGTTCGTCCCTAGGTTGCTTCCCAAAACCAAATTAATTAATTTGGTTTTATTTTTTTTTCATGGGACCATATTTTTTTCCAAAATAAAAGAAGCCTAAGTTAGGAGTCCTTATAACATCAGCTATCTGCCAGTGAAAGTCCCGTCAAAATCAGTCCAGCCGTTTCGGAGATTAGCCGGAACAAATAGACTGCAGACAGACCGACAGACGGACAAACAGAGAGATAAAAATTGTAAAAAATGTTGTTTTGGTATATGTACCGTATATACATCCATATGCATTTAGTAAAAAGCAGTTATTTTAATATTACAAACAGACACTCCAATTTTATTTATCTGTATAGATGATGCCCGTAGGTACAGATAATGTTAGAATATATAACACTTCGCGAGAAAAGCCTAAGTTGCCCTTTCGTCGCTCCGTTGTAACTTTAAATATCTTCTGCCTTTAGGTATTTCTTTTCTACATGAAAATTGGTCCATTCGTTTCAGCGTAAAATTACAAACAAACATACACACACACTTTTGGATAAACATCTTTAAATAGTTACAAATTCATACTATGATAATATTATAAAGTACTAGCGACTCGCCCTCGATTCGCTTGGGTTTGTCCCTAGCTTGCTTCCCAATACAAATTTTCATAACTATTTTCACCCCCTTAAGGGATGATTTCCGGGATAAAACGAATCCTATGTCCTTCTCAGGGTCTCAAACTATCTTACCAATTTTCATCTAAATCGGTTCAGTAGATCCACAGATTACCCCCTACAACCTTACAAACTCACAAACTTTACCTCTTTATAATATTAGTATACAATTGTTATTTTTCACTCTTAATCAGTTGAGCTGATTTCGGTGAAATTTAGGAAGGTTAGGTTGTATCATAGGGACAGACAGACTGCATTTTATCATCTTCCTACTTAGTATACCCGATGTGTAGGTAATAGTGATGTAACGAATGTTCGATTTTTCACATTCGCGAATGCGAATGCGAATGCAAATATTCATCTCCAATATTCGCGAATACGAATGCGAATGCGAATGGTGACTTTCAAACAAAGCGCGCGCAAAATGTTAAACAGACAGGTTTGACATTTTGTGTCGGCCATGTTTAAATCGGCTATGTTAGCCGAGCCGATACAGTTTGAATGAACGAAGTTAATCACATAAAGTTCGTTCGAAAAGATTTGTTGTGATTTGAGGTTAGTTTAATATTATTGCATTTGTCAAATTTAACTAATACCTAGTCAAATTGACAAAGTGATATAAAAACATAAGTAAAACACAGTTTTAATATCATTCCATATCCGTTCATTCCTTAGATAATTTCCTTTTTGTTTGTCAAATACATTCGCCAAGCATTCGCGTCTTTTCTTGCGAATACGAATGCGAATGCGAATGTCAAAAAATATGCGAATATTCGCGAATGCGAATACGAATGCTAATATTCGTTACATCACTAGTAGGTAAGCTTTACCATGCGAGTGAAGTCGCGGGCATAAAGTAGTAAGCTGATATTATAAAAAGACAAAGTTGTGAGGTGAAGTCTGGAATTACTGATATACATACATATATACACACATACGTTATAATAGAAGAGTGATAGATAAATCCTACTAATATAAAAAAGTTTGTTGGGACGTATGGATGTTTGTTACTCTTAACGCAAACACTACTGAACGAATTTTGATGAAACTTTACAATAGGTAGAAGCTTACACGTGAAGTAGCACATAGGCTATGATTTTTAAATATATAGTAATACAAAGTTAAACTACGCGGGAAAACACAAGTTTTATTTCAGAGTAAGACTTGAACCCGCAACAACGTAGTAATATGACGATGAATTGGCTAGATGACCAGTGGTCAGACAGATATATATATATATATATATATATATATATATATATATATATATATATCATACCAAACTATGACCGTCAAAACGATCTATAAACACGTATAAACAATAAAAATCTTAATATTAATAAAAAGTTATAATTTTCGTGCTGATATTTCATAGAAAGTAAAAGTAATTACTCTGCTGACCGTACAAAGGTAAAAAAGTATAATTTGCTCGCAAGGCTAGGTCGTTGGCAGCGAGCGACAGACAGTATCGTGAAAACTTATAGTGCCTTTTTGTAGTACTTTTAGATGTTTTATTACATTTATTGATACTATGATCCTTGAAGAAATCTCTTGCGTAGTAATTTTTGTAGTTTTAAAAAAATAAAAAAAAGTGTGTGTGTGTACTTATGTACGTACGTAAGAAATTATACTTCTTTGGCGTAACAGAACAAAAATAGCTAAAGATTTCATCCCGTATGTCACAACTCTCTGTTTGTAAAAGGAATGCAGCTAACTTCATCATGTCGCTTTCAGCTAACTTCATCATGTCGCTTTTTGGCTGTCGGTGTGCGCGCGTCTCGTAAAAATTTCAAGCTTTTGGCTAATAGCATTGTATCGGTCGATTCAAAATAAACTGAAGTAAAAGCTTGAAAATTTCATTTATTACCTCCCATTGAAAAGTTCCATTATCGACTCGGGAACTAATAATATATAGATAATTGAATGATGGAGTCCTGACTCATATATAGTGTTAGAAAATTGTATTATCACATATAAAAAATTTAATAGACAAGACAATTATTTAGGTTTAAATTATCTATACATATAATAAAATTCTAAATGAGTCGAATCTGTACATTAAATATTGTTTGGAAAATCTTATTGAAATAGTCATTGTTATATCAGAGGTCGAATCTATAGTTTTTAGAATTTTTGTCTGTCTGTCTAGAAACTACTGGACCGATTTTGATGAACTTTGGTATGATGGTAGCTGGTTATCCACGTCAATATATAGGATACTTTTTATTGCGAGAAAATATCTCATCTCTGAGAAATCTACACTAAACGTTAAAACATATCTAGGGAAGAGTCCGAGTGGAACAAGGGTGAGTCGTTAGTATTGATTAAGTCGGTATAGAACAACATTTTGTATAAATCACGTACATCCCGTATGGTCTAGTGGCTAGGATACCTGGCTTTCACCCAGGAGGCTCGGGTTCGATTCCCGGTACGGGAAGGGGCACTCCTCTTCGCATTTTGCTTTTTTGTTTTTTTTTTGTTTATTTAATATTTATATAACATTATAATTATATTAAATATGATAATTAAATGTTAAGACATGCAACTTTAAACCAATTTTAATATTAGAAGTGCTAAACAGCTAATACATACGTTATTTTATATTTTACATAGCACAATTTCCCGTATATCCTGATTATCCACGTCAACATATAGGATACTTTTTATTGAGGGAAAATATCTCATCTCTGAGAAATCTATAATAAACGTTAAAACGTAACTAGGGACGAATCCGAGCGGAGCGAGGCTGAGTCGCTAGTTTTAAATAAAACTATCTTTTCAGGATTTTTACGGATTTGTTTTATTTTTTGGCAGTTTCTCTCATAACCATTATTGGTGTAAAGCATTCGAAAAGTCGGGAACCAAAAAATTAAAATAAATCCACGAAAAAATCCAAAAATATAGTTGTCATTTGAAATGTCAAATATTTGGGTAAATCTAAGATAGTATTAGGTTGAGATCAACTTCCAGTATCATATATAAATAGGCGAAGAAAAAGATTTTCTTTTTTTGTTTAGTAGCTATTGACGAGCTTTAGTGTTATCAATAATAAAAAAATATTTACAAAAATAAAAAATCCAACGTAAAAAGCGAACTAAAAAAAAGAGAGCAAGTTGACGAAGGAACATACAGATTTTACGCAGTCGGTTTTTTTTTTGTTAAATTTTTTTTTATTTACAGCTTTTTAGTTTTGGGTAGTTAGACATTTTTAGTTTTGTTTAACAATTTCTTATCCTAAATTATTTTTAAACATAATATAAGTTGTAAAAATTTTTGTGATCCTCTTAAAAACCTATATTTTGATACCCCACTCGATTGATTTGGACGATTTTTTTTTCAAAGCTTCCAAATTGACGCCTGAGATCCGCCATTTTTATTTTTAATAATATCTATATAATATTATACTATTGCGTTATCAAGACAAATCGAATGACGTTTGAATTATCAAAATCGGTTAAGCCGTTTAGTAATTACGAGGGAGTATAGAATTGGAAATACATACATACAGGTCAAACACATAACCCTCCTTTGGGCTTCGCCGCAGTAGAGTAAAAAAATGATTATGATCGAATTTCGACACCTGGGCGAACCTATTTGGATTAAATAGTTGCGAATTGATTTTCCTGCCTGAATTTATTTTGTCAGTATTATTGGTAGACTTATGACGTTCAGTAAACATTTGAATAATTTAATGATAATAAATATATTAAATAAATATGTTGGGACATTAATACACAACACCATCTAGTTCCATGGTAAGCTACGAGGCTTGTGTTATGGATACCAGATAGTTGACACACTACACATATATAACTTTAAATACATACATATTATAAATATAAACACCCATGACTGGAGTACAAACATTCGTGCTCAACCCACAAATGAATGCCTCCAGCGGGACTCGAACCCGCGATCGCTGGCGCAGTAAGTAGGGTCACTACAAACTGAACCAAACATGTCGTCAAAATGATAAATATGTTCTTTTTCATTTGAAAGTAGCTAGGTAAAGCGTGTTAGTAAAATGTGATAAAAAATGAAAATATTGCTCTTATTCTGTAGGCCTTGTTTAGTCCACAAAAGTACGCCATACATGGATCACTCTAAAAGTGAGAAAGAGACAAGTTTAGGCCGAACTATTACTGTCTCGCTCACTTTTCCTATTAATTAAATATTCGAATACGTCACAAAAAAAAAAACAATACAAATTCTCTTGTCCGAAAAACGTACTCGCTAACGGCTGTCGAGACAAATTATGTTTGAGTAACCGCAGAAAATATTGTTATATTTTGTTCTCTTTTATCTTCGCGGAAAACCGCATTTACAATGCTAATTGAACAAACGTGTGAAGCCCGTTCGTTTACTATCATAATTATGATATATATACAGAATACATATACTATGTTAATAGTTTTGTATATAACCCAAACGCGAGCGAAGTTAGCGTGAGTCGCTAGTAACTAATAAGTAAATAAGCACATCTAGTTCCATGGTAAGTTACGAGGCCTATGTTTTGGATAGCAGATAGTTGATACACTACACATATATAACTTTAAATACATACATATTATAAATATAAACACCTATGACTGAGTACAGACATTCGTGCTCATCACACAAATTAATGCGCCCAGTGGGACTCGAACCCGCGACTGCTAGCACAGCAAGTAGGGTCACTACAAACTGAGCCAAACGTGTCGTCAATATGTAGAAAATATTTGCAAAAAGCACATCCCACGGGAATGAATTCCGGTATTGGGATAAGAAGATGTCTATCTAACTCATTAGCCACCTATCTAGCCATTTAATTATCTGTATCAAAAACATTAGTCGATTCCTTGCTCAATTATTGTGTGCAAAAAAGTCTTTGTGACTAATAAAAATATACCTGACAACTTATTCCTTTCAAGGAGGCAATGGTAGCCCAGTGGTAACGCGATCGCTTGGGAAACCGAGTGAAGCGGGTTCAAATCCCGAGTCTCGCACCTCTGGTATTTTAGGTTTTTTCGTGATGCGTTCCCAGACAGACAAAATTTTAAAAAACCATAGATTCGGCTTCTGTCGATAATAATAACTGTTCCAATATGATTTTCCAAAAAAATAATTAATGTACAGATTTGACTCATTTAGAATTTTATATAGATACCTATATGTATATATTTTTTGAACTTTTCTGATTTTTTTATTAAAAAAGTCATTTTGTGATGAGATACACGTGGGTGTTTGATCCGTAACTAGCAAAAACATACTAAGCGTAGGAGTTAACCCTCTCAAGAGTTTAATAATATGTCAATCATAAATAGATTGACATATTAAATCACCCGATAAGGTACTAGTGACCTGTTCCGGCTTCTAATGTCTTTTTAGAGTTCCGAACCTCAAAAGGAAAAAGGAACCCCTATAGCATCACTTCGTTGTCTGTCTATCTGTATGTCAAAACTATTTTTCTCAAGAACGCGTGGAGATATCAAACTTAAAACTAATATCAAATACTCAGGTCTGCAATCCCTTGGAGCTGTAAAAATATTAAACTTCTAAGTCAATGCTATCAAAAGATACGTCGCTTTATGCCGCAAATTTTAACACTCGCAAGGGATTTTTAATAAAACTATCGGACCTCCCTTCAATACGAGGGGGATCAGGCCATAGTCCACCACGCTGGCCAAGTGCGGATTGGCGGACTTCACATGTCTTTCGAAAACTTGCTAGGTTCTCTCAGACATGCAGGTTTCCTCACGATGTTTTCCTTCACCGTAATATAATGGTAATCATGTTAAAAATGATTCGCACATGAAAATATCAGAGGTACGAGACCCGGGATTTGAACCTGCTTCGCTCGGTTTCCCAAGCGAGCGTGTTACCACTGGGTTACCACTGCCTCTACGCACTACCATCTTACATGTACTTTTACTCTATATATGTAATATATTAACTTCGATGATCGATTACGAACGTTAAAAAAAATTTTGTAGAAATACATACTCTGTAAAAATTTCAACTCTATACCTATTACGGTTCATGAGATACAGACCTTTGACGGACGGTCGGACGGACAGCGGAGGCTTAGTAATAGGGTTCCGTTGGCACCCTTGGGGTACGGAACCTTAAAGACAGTAAAATATTGTTCTATGAGAAGTACTCATTTCGAACTTTTACTAGCATTTGCTATTTACATTTACTCATTTTTAGGTTTTACTGAAAGAGATGGTAATTGGACTACTAATAAAAATGCGAAAATTTGTACGTATGTTTTAAACTCCATAACGCTGAAACGGCTGGAATGTTTTGGATGAAATTTATGTAAGAGTATATGTAAAACCTAAGAATTTGGTTTTCGGTCATTTGAACGCAGGCGGAGCCGCGAGCAATGCTAGTGCTAAAAATGTTCGTTAGTGCCGCAAATCTCCGAAGGTTTTTCATAAATAATCTTGAAATTTTGACACAAGTGTTTTTCATTAAGGAAGGTTTTTGTACTATTTTATTGTCACTAGATGGCGCTGCAACATGTCGACTTCTATAGTATTTACGTATACGGTACAGAATTTATACGGTACTAGAGATTCACCTTCGCTTCGCTTCGGGTTCGTCCCTAGACAAAAACAAATCTATCCTACGGGAACCATTCATTTTTCCGGGATGATATATAGCCTATAGTCTTCCTCAGTTAACGGGCTATCTAATGCAAAAATAATTTTTCAAATCGGATTAGTAGTTCCTGAGATTAGCGCGTTCAACCAAACAAACAAACTCTTCAGCTTTATAATATATTAGTATAGATTTGGATGACATTATTTAGGACATAGACAAAATAAGACTCGGAGTAACAAATAGCCTACAGTTAGGTACCTAGGGATGTACCCGAGCGAAACAAGGGTAAAATAATAATTTTATTTAAGGCTAAATAAAACTATTATTTTTATGTTTGTGGGAAGCTACGCTGCCACAGCGTCTGATGGTAGGTCAAAATAAACCCAATTTTCTTTTGATTTATACAAAAAGTATCAAGACATTACACGTGAAGTCAACTTTATTGTGTCGAGGTCGCGTCCTTCAGGCTAGCTGGGTCGAATAGGGGTACTGTGGGTTTTGGATTTTTAGGATATTTTAATTTTATTAACTAAATTTAAAACTTGCTATTGTCTGTGCGTTATGGATACCAGATAGCTGATACACTAAATATATATAACTTTAAATACATACATATGTATTATAAATATAAACACCCATGACTGGTGTACAAACATTCGTGCTCATCACACATATGAATGCCCCCAGCGGGACTCGAACCAGCGACCGTTGGCACAACAACTAAGGTCACTACAAACAGCCAAACGTGTCGTCAGCTACTACAAATAATAAGAACCAGAAAAAAAAGACAATGAATAATTAAAACAAAAAAATTAATTTACACAATTAAAAATCACTGAATTTAATAAATGGTAAAAAATAAGGAAAAATTAAAATATGATGTACAAAATTTTTTTAATTAAAAAAATGTATATATTTTGTAATAATTTAACGCCAAATATGGATTTTTTGTTAGTTAATAAAAAAACTTCACAAAATGGGGAGAACATCAATTCAATATCACTACATAGTATAAAACAAAGTCGCTTCCCACGTCTGTCCCTAATCCCTATATATGCTTAGATCTTTAAAACTACGCAACGGATTTTGATGCGGTTTTTTTAATAGATAGAGTGATTCAAGAGGAAGGTTTATATGTATATTATATGCATAATATAGTAGAGAAACACTGATAATTTTAGAGGTTTCTAATGTGATGTCGTAAATAAACTCATTTTTTTGCGCTTACATTGCAAACGCTGGCTGAACCCTACGAGATAGATCAAAATAATGTACTACAGTATTGTACACCTTAAAAAGGTCTATAAAAAGTCCGCGATGGCATATATCTATCTCTTAGGGATAACATACTATATCCATTTTACTATATCCAAGCTAGGGACGATCCCGAGCGAAGCGAGGGTGGGTCGCTAGTTAGGTGATAAATCGATTTTGATGAAGTTTTTTTATCGTAAAGGATATACTTAAAATAAGTTTCGTCTCATTTAAATTAAAAAAGTTAAATAATTATGTTTTAGGTCGTTTTGAATATGTAGTTACATAATCTTGTATGCGATTTTTTGTGAATTATAATATAATTCACATTATATGCTTATTTACGGCCGTGAGTGACCGTGGGCAAGTAATAATAGCTAGACTTTTTTTTCTCATAATAAAAATAGAACTCTGACTAAAGTAAAAAAAAAAATAGGGTGTCCTATTCAATAGATCTAGACGGAACCCTTTTTTCATGTATCTCATGGTAACTCAGAATTGGGTCTCTGAAATCCCCCAATGGGTAGGGAACTTTGAGACTATTTTTCACTAATACCCTACAGCGAAATAATCTTGTGTATGGCCGTTGCAGCAATATTCGATTACTTTATTTTATTAAAAAATATAAATAAAAATCGTGCTTAAAATTGTACGCCTTTTTAAGACCAATACTTTTTTCTAAATTCTAAATATAAATCACGTGTTATAGATTTATGAATATTTTTTATGAATTTTGAATATATTTAGTTATGAGTTTTCACGGGAAACGGAGAGACAGTTATCAGCTAACTTCATCATGTCGCTTTTTGGCTGTCGGTGTGCGCGCGCATCGTAACAATTTTATCTCATATTTTTTTCCAAACGTGTCAAAAGAAGTATAACTTCAAAGATATAGAAAACTAGTGTCATTTGTCGTCCCAAAAATGTCCATGAAAGCATGGTTAATCAAAAGACGAGAGTGTAGTGGCCTTTGGTAGAAGTCGTAACGTAGTCTCAAGGATATGTTAGACTTCAACGTGTTTTTAAATACTACCTCTTTATTTTGGGTTTACCCGTGTTTGAAGGTTTTAAATCTTTACATTTTTTAAGCCATTAAAGCTATAAATAACTAATTATTAACTGAAATTAATATTGTACATCGAATCTCGTTGTATTCAGCTCTTTTTAACATCCCACTGCTGGGCACGGGCCTCCCTTCAATAGAAGGGGGATCAGGCCAAAGTCCACCACGCTGGCCAAGTGCGGGTTGGCGGACTTCACACGTCTTTCGAAAACATCTAAATTGTTTCAGTAGTTGCAGAACAAACAAACAATAAAACTTTTTTCTTTATAATATTATTATAGTATAGATAGCTTACATATGAAATTGAGGGCGGAAGGAAATTCTAGGGAATTCCCCGTTACTAATCAAGGGGAATCCTGATAGCCTGATGCGTCGAATGGAGGAATAATGAAATCTATACTAATCTATATTAATATTATAAAGAGGTAAAGTTTGTGATTTTGTGAGGTTGTAGGGGGTAATCTCTGGATCTACTGAACCGATTTAGATGAAATTTGGTAAGAAGAGAGTTTGAGATCTTGGGAAGGACATAGAATACCTTATCCTTGAAATCATTCCTTAAGAAAATGAAATGGGGATGAAAGTTTGTATGGGGAATCAACCCAAGGACGAACCCGAGCGAAGCGCACCTACATTTTACCTACCTTACATACCTACATTTATATTTACATATACTAGCGACTCACCCAAGCTTCGTTCGGGTTCGTCTCTAGCTTGCTTCCCTATACAAACTTTCACGCACGCATATATACGCTAGACTTATAAGAAAAAAAAACAATTTTAATTTTTTGTTTATCTGTCTGTTCGGTTTGCTCCGGCTTATCTACCAAACGGCTGGTCCGATTTTGACGGGTCCTTTACTGGCAGATAGCTTATGTTATATAACTTATACTACCTAGCAACAAAATTATAAATTTATGTTTTTATGTGTGTTGGTTTTTACGCAAAGGCTTAAATTAAAATTATAAAAACACGTTCCTATTATGAAGACTTCCCATTATATTTTTAATTGTTTTTTTTTTTCAATGTAAAACTTAAGTTTTGTCTTTTTTAGAAAAAAAAAAATGTGTAGTTTATATGTATGCTTCAACATACTATATAATGTGTATAAATACTGGCCGAATTAAAAACTTCTTTCTATATGTATATAATAAAATTCTATCTGAGTCGAATCTGTACATAAAATACTTTTTGGAAAATATTATTCAAATAGTCATTATTATTGATACAGATGCCGAATCTATAGTTTTTAGGATTTTTGTCTGTCTGTCTGTCTGAACCGCATCACGAGAAAACCACTGGAGAGATTTTGATGAAATTTGGTATGATGATAGCTGGTTATCTGGGTCAACATATAGGATACTTTTTACTGCGGGAAAATATCTCTGAGAAATCTATACTAAACGTTAAAACGTAAGTTTCCCTGTATGTAATTTTAGTGCTTTATTTCGTAACAAGTTTTAATTTTATATTTTTTAAATTACTTACAGGTAGCAATAAAAATAATAGACAAATCGCGGCTCGATGAAGATAATTTGAAGAAAACCTTCAGAGAAATAGCCATCATGAAAAAGTTGCGGCATCCGCATATAGTTAGACTTTATCAGGTAAGTCTGAAAATATTTAAACGTCCTCCAGACTGAATTTTGGTCATGGCTAAATTAAAGCTGCATGATTAGATTTTGGAACAATTAATTATCATAGCTGGAAATCGAGCCTGTTATAATAAATAATAATATAATTCAGCCCTTTCTAACGGCTAAAGGTTCGAGCATACCTCGGTGAGGGCATTAGGAAACATAGGAGTTAGGTTCTCTCAGACATGGTTTTTCCAGTGATGAGCGAGAACCGGGAATTGAACTTACAACAATTTTCTAACCCTGCGCTACCCCTGCGTTTCTACTGTCTCTGTCAATCGAATCTCTTATTCTTGAACAGATACTACCAATATTTCGGGTTTTCCAATATTGTCCACTTGTTAATTAATCCAGCATACCGGTAAAAAACGTAGATATTGTCTCTAAGGTATCTCCGTTTTCTCTGCGAGAGAGCATTTTTTTTTATGGTAACAGTATTTCGGTAAACGGTTCGCAGGTTATGGAGAGCACGCACACGTTGTACCTAGTCACAGAATATGCGCCGAATGGTGAAATTTTTGGTAAGTTTTGTGTTTATCTGTTAGTCTATATATATAATGCATGAATAACTCAATTCCTGAATGGATTCATCCAAGTTCAAACCAAACTGAAAAAACAATTCTAGACCAAAGGGACTGAAATTTTGATTATAAAAGTCAAAAAAGATTATGTTGAAAATCAAAACTTTTTAGCCAAATATAATGTAAAAGATTCGTCTAAACAATCAAAGTAACTTAAACTCGAAGGTTTTGCTAGAATATATTAAGAGTTCTTCTCTCCATCTCATTCATCATCAGACCAGGTTGATGTTATCAAATTAAGGTAATATCAATTATCATACTTTTTACATACTTACAAAGCTTGTGCTAACTTCCTAACTCCGGGTTGCTACTGGAATTTTTTAACAGGAAAAATACCCAAATTACACTTGCCCAATTTACTCTACCTGGGCTCGAACCCAGGACCTCCGGATTTGTAGTTGTACATAATAGCCACCATCGATGAGGTTGGTGATTAAAAAATCTAGTTCACAAATATAAAAAAATAAACTTTTATTTAATAACATGCGATTTACTCTCGCTTTTTTGGGGCACCCAAAAAACCAAAAAACGGTAGCATCAATTTCATCTAAAGCAGTTCAGCTGTGACACCTTGGCCTATCTTATACACAGACATAAAAACTTTCGCAATGTATACTAATATTATAAATACGAAAATAAGTCTGTCGGTCTGTTACTTTTTCACGCCTAATCGCCTGAACCAATTTCAAGGAAATTTGTTACAGAGATAGTTTGAGACCTTGGGACATAGGATAGTTTTTATCTCGGAATCATCTCTTGAGAGGGTGGAAATGGGGGGTGGAAGTGTGTATGGGGAATCAATCGTTTCTCAAGTGAGAGGATATAAAACTCATCATACCTATGTATATACATATACACTGATATATAGCCTTGAAACGTACCTAGGGACGAATGAGCGAAGCCAGGGTGAGTCGCTAGTTATAATATTAAACCGTATTCCAGATCATCTAGTCTCGAAAGGCCGCATGCCGGAGTCGGAGGCGGCGCGCGCGTTCGCGCAAATGGTGGCGGCAGTGGGCTACTGCCACGCGAACGGCGTCGTCCACAGGGACCTGAAGGCTGAGAACTTGTTGCTGGACAAAGATATGAATATTAAGGTATGCGTTTGTAGTATGTTGGGTTTAGTTCAGTTTGTAGTGATCCTACGTGCTGTGCCAGCAGTTGTGGGTTCGAATCCCGCTGGGAGCATTAATTACATGTATGTATTTAAAGTTATATATGTGTAGTGTATCAACTATCTGGTATCCATAACACAAGCCTCGTAGCTTACCATGGAACTAGATGGTGCTGTGTGTTAATGTCCAACATATTTATATTTATATAAAAAAAATTTTTTACAAAAAAGTCGAATGCGTAAAAACTAAATAGATGAGAACAAGTTGACGAAGGAACATAGTATTATGCAGTCGGAGACATACCTACATACATACAGCTATTATATTATATATATATAATATAATATCATCACATATGGTGGAGGCATATGTGATGAGCACGAATGTTTGTACTCCAGTCATGGGTGTTTATGTTTATAATATGTATGTATTTAAAGTTATATAAAATGTGTAATGTATCAACAACTATCTGGTGTCCATAACACAGGCCTCGTAGCTTACCATGGAATTAGATAGTGCTGTGTGTTAATGTCCCAACATATTATTATTATTATTATATTGAAATAATAAGGAATTGTTCTAATGGCAGCTGGCAGACTTCGGGTTCAGCAACGAGTACACGGCGGGCGCGGCGCTGTCCACGTGGTGCGGCTCGCCGCCCTACGCCGCGCCCGAGCTCTTCGAGGGCCGCCGCTACGACGGGCCCAAGGCGGACATTTGGGTGAGTCCTACATACACATACATACACAGACACATATACATACATACACTTACATACCTCCTTAACTTTTTAAGAGTTTTGACCGATATGCCAGTAAAAACTGCTATTGACCAAGGCCTGCAGTCAAAACTACTTTTAACTGTTTTTCTCAGTCAAAAGTGGTTTTGACCACGAAAGAGTTTTGACTGTAACATATACATATATAATGTACACACACACATACGTGTTATGTATTTACATACGTACACGTATACATACAATAATAATAATAATGTTTCCCTGATGGATGTTGGAACAACAAAACGACACAACGTTACTATAACTGAGAATTTCTAGACTGAAAAACCCAATAATCAAATTTAGCCCGACTCGGGACTCGAACCAAGAACTTTACGATCTATACACATAATATCCACTAGACCATCGAAGCAGTCATACACACATATACACATACATTTTGTATCTGTATAATATATCATTTATATTAGAAGCAGAACTAAAATGATTTAAATCAATTAAAATAAAGAGATTCAGAAAAAAACGTTGATTTAAATCAATACTTTTTTAATACAATCAAAAACTGTCAAGGGACTTCCCCGACACAAACTACGGCACACACATACGTGCAAAGCTATGTTTATTTATGCAGCTTATGTATTCTCTGAAACGTAAATTAGGGACATGATATTGTATTTTCGGCCTTTATTTCCATTTTTTTTTAAGAAAACAACGGTTATTGACAATTTTAAGTCGTCGATTTTTTTTTAATTTTATATTGTTGATTTTTTGTTTGAATGTGAGTAAAATTGGTAGTTTTAGAAGAATTACAATGATTTTTTTTATTAATTAAAATAAACAATCTTCATTTGGAATGGAAAAAATATGCCATCTATACAGATAAATAAAATTGAGGTGTCTGTTCGTAAAGTCAAAGTAACAAGTTTATACTAACTGCATATGAAATTATATACGGTACTAATAAGAAAAAAATAATTTTAGAAATTTTGTCAGTCTGTCTGTTTGTTTCAGCTAATCTCCGAAACGGTTTGACCGATTTTGACGGGGCTTCCATTAGCAGATATCTAATTTTATAAGGAGTAACTTAAGCTACTTTAAATCAAATAAATCCGATTATTTTGATTGAATCATGATTTGTATGATGATCCATGAGCTGTGATTGTAAGTGTGTCTGTGTGTCTGTCCGTCAGTCGCTGGGCGTGGTGCTGTACGTGCTGGTGTGCGGCGCGCTGCCCTTCGACGGCGGCACGCTCAGCGAGCTGCGCAGCGTCGTGCTCGCCGGCAAGTTCCGCATACCGTACTTCATGTCGCAGGGTACGTGGGTTCGATTCTCTCATCTATGCTGATATAGATTAAAATTATAATCATTTGACGACAGGTTTGGCTCAGTTTGTAGTGATCCTGCTTGCTGTGCCAGCGGTCGCGGGTTCGAGTCCCGCTAGGGAAATTCATCTGTGTGATGAGCACGAATGTTTGTACTCCAGTCATGGGTGTTTATATTTATAATATGTATGTATTTAAAGTTATATATGTGTAGTGTATCAATTATCTGGTATCCATAACACGAGCCTCGTACCTTACCATGGAACTAGATGGTGCTGTGTGTTAATGTTCCAATATATTTATTTATTTTGAATATCCACCACTCATCACTCACTTATCTTCATTTTATTTTTGTGCGGTTTTTTTTCGAGAAAAATTCTTCTTTCTCTTTCTTCTATTCGAAGCAAAATCAAAACAAATATAATTAATTGAATTTAAAAAAAAAAAACCCGTACCGTTGTCACCTCCATACATAAATGTTACATGAAAGTACAAGTAAAACCGAGGAAACGTGCTATGCAAAATAAAAAATAACGTATGTATTAGCTGTTTAGCACTTCTAATATTAAAATTGGTTTAAAGTTACATGTCTTAACATTTAATTATCATATTCAATATAATTATATTGTTATATAAATAAATATAAAAAAAAAAACAAAAAAGCAAAATGTGAAGATGAGTGCCCCTTCCCGTACCGGGAATCGAACCCGAGCCTCCTGGGTGAAAGCCAGGTATCCTAGCCACTAGACCATACGGGATGTGATGTTCCATACGAAATAATCAGAAGCCTAACTTATATATTTGCTTTTTAGTTTTTATATTGATTTCATAATAACAGTTAAGATAATAACGATAAGATTATGTGGATTGGCGCGTTGTATACTCGTAGTAAGGCTCTTAACTCCGTTAGATATAATGTACCAGTCAAACATAAAATGTATTCAAATTCAAAATATTTTATTCAGCACTATCAACTCACCCTCGCTCCGCTCGGGTTCGTCCCTAGTTACGTTTTAACGTTTAGCTCAGAGATGAGATATTTTCCCGCAGTAAAAAGTATCCTATATGTTGACCCGGATAACCAGCTATCACCATACCAAATTTCATCAAAATCTGTCCAGTGGTTTTCCCGTGATGCGGTAACAGACAAACAGACAGACAGACAAAAATTTTAAAAACTATAGATTTGGCTTCTGTATCGATAATAAAGTCTATTTCAATAGGATTTCCAAAAAAATATTTAATGTACAGATTCGGATTAGTTACAATTTTATTATATGTATAGATTTAATTATTACAATTGTTTACTGAACGTCATGAGTCTAATACCATTTCGGAAAGAAGAAGCCTCACACCTGAGAAGAACTGGCGAAAGAAACTCAGCGGGACTGATATTATTTTTAATAAATTATAGTTTACAATATTGCTATAAAGTTGAAGTAGCCTGGAGGCGATCACTTCATTCCCAAGGCGTGCTATCTTCTATAATATCATTTATTGTATAATAGTCTTTAGCACACAAACGTTCTTTAAATTTTTTTTTGGATTTAGCGATAGGTATATTTAATTTAACATTTGATAATGAATTTTATTGATATAATAGCTTCGCTCGGGCTCGTCCCTAGGTACGTTTTAACGGTTAGTATTGAATAGATAGACTATATATTATATTACAGCTCTGCTCCCTTGGGTAGTAGCATGATGATATATAATCCATCCTGTATATAGGTACATTGCATTGTAATTGTAATATCTCTAGTGCAATTGTAATGCCACGACTTTTACAATATCCCTGCGACATATAGTAGGTGAACACCTACATATACATACAGGCATTTATATATACACTAGCGACTCACCCTCGCTTCGCTTCAGGTTCATCCCTAGACAAAAACAAATCTATCCCACGGGAACCGTACATTTTTCCGAGATGATATATAGCCTATAGCCTTCCTCAGTCAACGGGCTATCTAATGCAAAAAGAATTTTTCAAATCGGATTAGTAGTTCCTGAGATTAGCGCGTTCAAACAAACAAATAAATTCTGCCTCTTTTTAAGAGGCCGTATATGAAATTTTGCCGAATTCGCTGATTTACACTATTTTACGAACGTTATTTCACAGTTATAAAATATTTTTTCTATAAGTTTATATACATAATATGAAAGGTCATTTTAATTATAATCTAATGAATGGCCCCCTTTTTTATTTTTAGTACTTAGTTTTGAATTATTGACATCAAAACCGCGACTGAAAGGTGATTTTTTTGTGTAAGAGGTTTAGGATACCATCACTTACGGCTTGTGTTGACCTCTAAATAATATGAAAAAAATACAGTGTATTGTTGTAAAAGTGTTTTATATAATGTATGAATCAGTTTTTACTACTTTTATATAAAATAGTTGAGTAAATAAATATTAAACTCAGACAAATTTTAAAGAAAATGCGCAAAGTATTTCTGGTACACTAGGCTACATAGAACTCTCGTTCATAAAAAGAAAATTACAGAAAGAAACTTCAGTTCAAGGACTATTCATTTCATAAAAAAAAATTAAAATGTTAAAAACTATACTTTCCAAAAAAAATCTTTTAAAACGACTGAAACTCGCAATATATATTACTCGACGCAAGCCACGAGACAGCAGTCCGCGCTGAGCGTTTCTAGAGGGTGGATGTATCGTTCTGCGCTAGCGCAATTACTGACGTCACGCAACGTATCGAAGTGTAGCGACGTGTGTAGCGCGACGTGAATTTTTGATACTTTTGTAAGTGATTATATATGAATCATCAAAATCGGTTGTCGTTTAGTAATTACGAGGGAACGTTAAAAAATAAACCAAGTAAAGATATTTTATGGATAAAGTTTACTTACTTTAATCTATTAAAAAATATGTTTTTTCAGAGGTTAAAAAGTTAAAACGAAAAACTAGTAAAGTACAAAGAAAGTAAATTATACGGTTAATTGTCCACGACATGCGAAAGAAACTTTTTGAATAAAAGAATTGCATGTGTATGTTCTTCTGGAATCGTTTTTTGTGGAAAAATAATATTTATCTCAATATTTATTATGCTGACATTTTTATCATGATTAGAAATAAAAGCTAATTCAATTTTTCAATAAGATTTTCCAAAAAGTATTTAACGTACAGATTCGACTTAGTTAGAATTTTATTATATGTATTTATTAGCAGACATTTTTACATCCGCAAATTTTTAGAATGATTCATTTCACTGCGACTCGATAAGCGGATAAAGAGTTCTGGCACAAGCAAAATAGGTCTTTGTTTTAGTTCAATTTTTCAATAAGATTTTCCAAAAAGTATTTAACGTACAGATTCGACTTAGTTAGAATTTTATTATATGTATTTATTAGCAGACATTTTTACATCCGCAAATTTTTAGAATGATTCATTTCACTGCGACTCGATAAGCGGATAAAGAGTTCTGGCACAAGCAAAATAGGTCTTTGTTTTTACTTTCCAAATTGGTACCAAATAGGTAATTATATTAAATATTTTGTTTAGATTTTTAATACAAGTAATAGTTTATTAATTATATTTATATGAATAATTTCGTTTGTTGTATTTTAGTATAAGTATCTCTCTCACACACACTCTCTCTCTCACACACTCTCTCTCTCACTCACTTTCTCTCTCTTTCTCTCTCTCTCACTTTCTTCTTCAACAAAAGACATGCTTTAATTTCCGATCCTCGAACTCATAGAACGTAGCAATATATACATTTATTGTTTTATTTATGTTTTTACACTTATATACTTTACAATTTTTCTCGACACTTTCTCTTTCTGTCCCGCTACTTAACACTATTTCCCACATACATTGGTTGGCTGGAAGAGATCTCTTATAGAGAGAGATAAGTCCACCTTCTTTCACGTCACTTTCAATGTATTTTTTTGTATGACTACTTTTTTATTTGTGCAATAAAGAATATATAATAACTAGCGATAAATAAAGGCTTAATTTTATATTACCAGGTATTTTATTTCATTTGATAAATCCATGAGAGTGAATGTAATATACTCATAAAAAATATTAAAGGATCAAAACGGTTTAATCGCCAAACGGCGACTTCGGACTTACGCACACACGCGACAGAACGCTAAGTGCGTGTGTGTGTGTGCGCGAAATAGCTAATTTCGCTTGTTTTGATTTCGTATACGGCCTCTTAATATTAGTATAGATTAAGGTGAAAAAGAATAGTTCATTACGATACGTGTTACTTAAGTAATCCATTATTGCACAGCGTTGAGGGAGCTAAGTGCCGAATGTTAGAATATGTTATTTAAAAAGTTTAGTTTTTACTGTCATATCATATTCAAAATTACCTTCTCTTGGTTATTATGTACCATACTTAGATTAATTAATGTATTCAGCCCTATTTAACATCCCACTGCTGGGCGTGGGCCTACCTTCAATACGAGGGGGATCAGGCCATAGTCTCCCACGCCGGCCAAGTGCGGGCGGACTGAGCATGTCTGCAGACAACTTGCTAGGTTCTCTCAGACATGCAGGTTTCCTCACGATGTTTTCCTTCACCGGGAAATGATTTGCACTAATAACATCAGAGATGCGAGAGGCTGGTTTTTGAACCCGCTGCACTCGGTTTTCCAAGTGAGCGCGTTACCACTGGACTATCATTGCTTTTTAATTTTTATTATATTAATTATTGAAGTTTTCGAAAATTGCCGACAAGATTAGGTTACACAGTGCTATAAAAACAACGTGTGTTTGTATTTATGTATGCACGTAAGAAGTTATACTTATTTGGCGTAACAGAACAAAAATAGCTAAAGATTTCATCCCGTATGTCACAAATCTATGTTTGTAAAAGGAATGCAGTTAACTTCATCATTTCGGTTTTTGGCTGTCGGTGTGCGAGCGCATAGAAAAAAAATCACTTTCATATTTTTTTCCCAAAGAAGTATAACTTCAAAAATGTACTTCTTTATCCTTTTTAACCATATATTTGTTTTAAATTGCAGAATGTGAGCAGTTAATAAGGCATATGTTAGTGGTGGAGCCGGAGCGTCGACTGTCGCTGCGGGGCGTGGCGCGGCACCGGTGGCTGCAGGCGCACCAGCCCGGCCCCGGCCCGGGGCACTACGGTGAGCTTATGCAACAATAGCGACTCACCGTCGCTTCGCTTCGGGTTCGTCCCTAGACAGAAACAAATCTATCCCACGGGAACCGTGCATGTTTCCGGGATGATATATCATGCCATATATAGCCATGACATATATAGCCTATAGCCTTCCTCAGTTGACGGGCTATCCAATGCAAAAAGAATTTTTCAAATCGGATTAGTAGTTCCTTAGATTCGCGCGTTCAACCTAACAAACAAACAATCAAACTCTTCAGCTTTATAATATTAGTATAGATTCGACAATGCCAGAGAATGTTCTAGAATAGTGTTTCTTAAACTTATTGCAGTTACGGACGACTTTTAGAATTTCTGAAATTCCACGGACAAGAATATTGTTGGGAAAAGTAAACATGGATGGATGAAACATACAATGAGTTAGTTAACTCCACAATTTTTTAATTAGTGTTAAGAACTGATTGAACACGAACGGATAATGGACCCCTTTCACATATTACGGATCCCCCGGGGGTCTGTGGACCCCACTTTAAGGAACCCTGTTCTAGAATGTGCGAGAACGTAATAGAATGTGAGTGAGGAGTAAGGTACATATTTGTGGGATTAGCGAATTCATCCGCTTGGTTCAGGGCACTATGGTGAGATATACAACATTCCAGAATGCAAGAGAATGTTCTAGAATGTGCTAGAACATACTTGAATGTGAGTGAGAAGTAAAATATTTGTGGGACTAGCTATAGTTCAATCAGCCTGGCCCGGGGCACTATAGTGATTATTTGATAATGTTTTAATAGCTTTTTTTGATACGGAATGACAATTTCTAGGGTTTCCAAGAAAAATAAATAAAGATAATTTAAATTATTTTATTGACAAATGATAAGGGCCGTTTTTGTAGAGCGTTCAAGTAAAAAAACTCAAGTTATAATTATTGGCAGTCCCAAACTCATATCTAGAATTGACTTTAACACTCTTCCACCTGTGGTGTTAAACGGCGTGAGCATACCTTATAGCAAAACCGTTAAAAATCTTGGCGTTATTATGGATCAGAACTTATCATGGGTTCCACAGGTAAGTGAGGTAAGCAGGAAGATGTTTGCTTCGGTAGCATCCCTTCGACGTCTGCATAACTTTCTTCCATTTTCCACCAAAATTGCGTTAGCACAATCGCTCCTATTACCAATTCTTGACTATGCTGATATCAGTTACCTTGATATTAAAGAGGAGCAATTAAATAAACTTGAGAGACTCCAAAATTTTTGTATTCGGTTTATATTTGGTTTACGTAAATATGACCATGTCTCTAATCTTCGTAAAAAGCTCAAGTGGCTCCCTATCCGTCTTCGCAGAAATACTCATATACTTCATCTTCTTTACTGTAGTCTCTTCGATCCGTCCACTCCACATTACCTTAAAGAGCGTTTTGAATTCCTTGGTGATTCCCATGCTCGACCTCTGCGTTCTGCCCAAAATTTAATCCTTAAAATCCCTTCCCACTCCTCTACCTTTTATGGCAACTCCTTTAGTGTTACAAGCCTCTCGCCTTTGGAACTCTCTTCCCCGAAACGTTAGGGCTGCTAAAACTCTAAAAATTTTAAAAAAAACGTCTAAAAGAACACTTTTGTACTTTTTAATTCCTTCTGTTTTTAAAGTATATGTACTGATATATATAGCAACTATCGTTATTTTTATTAGAAACACTTCTTGCCTTTCATACATTTTTTTTAATTTATTTTATTATAATTTTTATTCGTTTATTTATTTATTTTTATTTTATTTATTTAACCAAACTGATATTTATATTTTATTTTATTTATTCTTATTGTCATATTATTTATATTATTTAGGTACACCTTATTTATATATTTATATACGTATATAAAATATCATATGTATGTATATATGTATGTATCATTTTTATTTTTATTTTTCCTAACGCTGTAATTTGTTCACACCCTTCCACTTCACACTTTGTTATTTCCTACACCTAAAGGTTGCCTGGAAGAAATCGCTGTTTTAGCGATAAGGCCGCCTCTTGTACATTTTCCTACTACTGTATTATTCTTTTCTTATTTCTTCCTCTTTTGTGTGTGCAATAAAGAGTTATTATTAAAAATATTTTTTCCCGTACTATTTTTTAAATTGAAAAAAAAAATAAGAGTGATTTTTTCGAATGAGTCTAATGTATACGTAGTGTATATATAAAGTTGTGTGCCCGCAGACGCGTCGATGGGCGCGTGCGCGTGCCACGCCGGCGCCGCCGCCGCCGACGCCGCGCCGCACGCCGCCGTGCTGGCGCGCATGCTGGCGCTGCCCGGCCTGCACGCGCAACTCATACGGCAGGTGCGCATATACAAACACACACACACACACACACGTATACACACGCACGCATACGCACACACACGCACACGCTCACGCGCATAGATACATGCTTACACAAACGCATGCACACATACCTGTAGATAAATGCATAAACAAACACTTGCTCGTGCATCTCACACACACATAAATGCAAACATACATATCACACGCCCTCACAGACGCACATACACAACTTATGTACAGAGACGCATACGACAACGGACACAAAACACACTACAGATGCACACACACACATACATACAGACTCTTTCACCTCATACAGCAAGTGAAAAACACACACACACTCAAATGCACTTTCTGACACAATTTCTTTTATCTATAATTGTCTATAATTGCAAAACACATCTAATTAGTTGTCTTTTAAGAAAACATTACTTTTTTCTCATATACTGACCAATCCATTTTAATGATATACATATGTATATAATATCAATATTCCAAAAGCCATTAATTCTCTTACTCTCTCACCCTACGCCATTTCTACCCCCTCCCCCCCCCCCCCTCCCTTTCTCTCCCTTTCCTTCTCTATCTACCTACGTCTCTTTCTATAATTACACAATTGCTAATATTATATTTTAAAATATTGTATAAACATTATCGACATTAACTTTCAGTCTGTAGAAGAAGAACGCTTCGACCACATATCCGCTATATATCATTTACTGATGGATAAGATGAAGAATAAGGATTCTGAAATGGATAATGGTATGTTATTACTCATAAGTTATAACTAATCTATATAGTAAAAATAAAATTCTGTTTTACATCCTTTGTAATTTCATCACTTGAAAATGAATAGGTGAATTGAATTGGGCTATTTTTTTTTTAAATGTTAAAAAAAATTCTGGATAATATGGAAAAAATATTGGAAAAGATGCTCAAAAAATGGGGAAATTTGGGAAATGTTGAGAGTGCTTACTGTAATTTGAACACGACAAAGTTTGTTGAATCAGATATTAATTGAAAATATTGGTAAATACCCTATACAAACTTTCATGTTCAACCCCTAAAGGAATGATTTTCGGGATAAAATCTATCCTATATCCTTCCCAAGATCTCAAACTATCCCCATACCAGATTTTATCTAAATTTGTTCAGTGGTTCCAGAGATTATTTGCTACAAGCAAACTCACAAACTCGCAAAGTTTACCTCTTTATAAGATTAAGTAGCGACTCACTTTTCGTTCGTCCTATTATTATTCGTCAAAAATAAAAAGTTAACTTTATTATACATATTATTTATTATTAAACTCCTTAAGGGGTTAAGGGATGATTTCCGGGATAAAAAGTATACATATTTTGACATCTAAAATGTGACATACAGACAAATCTCTAGTAATTAGTAAAATATATGTAATTTTAATTATATTTTATTGATTTGCAGATTCGTTAGATTCCACGACGGGACTTCCCCTAGATCTCACTAGTTGTAAGGTATATAAAATGTATTTAACTATATATTCCTAAAGCTAAATATAATAAGTTGCAAACAGACACTTCAATTTTATTTATCTGTGTAGATGTCTAAACACTTTATTATAAACCTTAGTGGTTTCTTAATTTTAAATTAAAAAAATATATTCTTGTAACAATAAAATAAAACATATACATTTATATTATAAATGATTCAAAAATAATCAAAGTTAAAAATAAATAAATGGTCACCCATCCAACACCCAACTAAAGTGAACGTTGCTTATCTATTCCAGAGCAGCGAGGAGGAGCAAATGGAGGCAGAAGACAGTGGTTCCCTGGAAATGTTGCAAGCCCCGGAGTACCTGACCGCCGGACAGGGAGATAGTTTTGAAAAGGTATTTTAGTTTTTACTTTTAGAATAGTATATTTATTTATCAAAAATGAGAATATAGTGAAATTTTTACGACAAAGTTCGAAAATTTGATATTTTAAATATATATATTTTTTTTATTTAAATTAATTTTGATTTTTTGCTCGCGATGTTTCGAATGTTATACAAATATTTCTATTTTGAGTTAAGTAAACAGTATTCATATAATTTTAAAACTATTCAATTTCTTCGAATTCGAAACGTAAAGAAAAAAATCAACTAACGTATGCTGGCTTCAAACTTCTCATAGCATATTGTGCAAATGCTAACAGGTTCAATTCCACAGCTAATAAATATTATTATCATTATTCTTTATTGCACTCAAATATACAGAAATTAACATACAATAAAATAAGTTTATAAATATTATTAGTACAAGTAAAGTAACAGGTTCGATTCCCCGCAGTTCGGCGACAGCGCGCTCGCGGAGGAGCCGGCCAGCGCGCGCGCGCACGACGCGCCCGCCGCGCGCCGCCACACCGTCGGGCCCGGGGACTGTCGCCACGCGCAGGTGCGTCACTGTTCATGTAGCTTTGTACAGGGGACCATGCTAAGTGATTCGTCCTGGGCAATCTATCAAGCCAGGGGACTGTCGACATGAGCATGTTGATGTGTCTGTAGATATATATTTATATTAGGAATCGCGCTAATTGATTCGCTCTGGGTATACTATCGAGCCAGGGGACTGTCGACATGAGCATGTTGGCGTGTCTGTAGATATATATTTATATTAGGAGTCGCGCTAATTGATTCGCTCTGGGTTTACTATCGAGTCAGAGGACTGTCGACATGAGCATGTTGGTGTGCGTGTATACGTAGTATGTACGTAGATATATATTTATATTAGGAACCATGCTAATTGATTCGCTCTGGGAATCCTATCGAACCAGGGGACATGAGCATGTTGGTGTGAGTGTGCGTGTAGATATTTATTTATATTAGGAACCATGCTAATTTATTGGATCTGGGTATACTACCGAGTCAGGGGACTGTCGACATGAGCATGTGAATGTGCGTGTACAATATACATATATCTATGTATAGGGAACCATGCTAATAGATTCGCCCTGGGCATATTAGTTTTTTTTTTTTTTGGAAAAGACACCGATATAAATAAATTTAAAAAACAAAACCTTATCTAAATACAAAATTTAATCCAAATCGTTACAGCCGTTACAGCCCGAGATACACAAAATAAAGTATACTAGTGATCGCCCAGTAGTTGAAAATTTACCACAATTCATTAAGTCTGATCGATATTGAGGTTCTTTTTTCAAAGTTATATAGATAACCTATAAAACCCAAAAGAATTTTAAAACGGGCCCATAGATTCAGACATTTGCATGTACAGACAAACTTTTCATCTTTTATATTATCTAACATCATGCTACGTCTTTTAGCAGTGAAGTAATTATATATAAATAAAATACTCGAGCGGATTCGCGGGTAAAAGAAAGTCAATAAATTTTGGCTTTCTGCAGTCCATCTCTATATAAACTTTAACTATGCCAAAGCTTATACTCCTCTATACATGCAAAATGCTTAAAAAGGGGTTCAAAGTTTTCACGTATCATCTATATATATATATATAAATGAATCCCTATATCCCTTTGTCACGCCATCACGCGTGAACGGCTGGACCGATTTCACTAATTCTTTTTTTGTTGTGTTTGTTATCGTCAGTAGAAGGTCCTTACATTAAAAAAAAAATTAAGAAAATTGCGCAGGAACTTAGAAAATGGGGATGAAAGTTTGTATGGAGAAGCGAGCTAGGGACGAACTCAAGCGAAGCGAGGGTGAATCGCTAGTCATATAATAATTTTGGTATGTTGTTGTTGCTTTAATAGTCTTCCATTTTAGTATACAGCATCCCTTAATAAATTCTATATCTAGGGATGAAAAGGTGATCAAACTATCAATTTAAATTCTCACATAGGCAAATAAATTATTTAAATTAGGCAAAAAATAAATATTTCTCATAAATAATATAAAAAAATAGATTAAAAAAAACAAAAAAGCAAAATGCGAGGAGGAGTGCCCCTTCCCGTACCGGGAATCGAACCCGAGCCTCCTGGGTGAAAGCCAGGTATCCTAGCCACTAGACCATACGGGATGTACGTGATTTATGCAAAATGTTGTTCTATACCGACTTAATCAATACTAGCGACTCATCCTTGTTCCGCTCGGGTTCGTCCCTAGATACGTTTTAACGTTTAGTATAGATTTCTCAGAGATGAGATATTTTCCCGCAATAAAAAGTATCCTATATGTTGAAGTGGATAACCAGCTATCATCGTACCTTTCATCAAAATCTGTTCAGTGATTTTCTTGCGATGCGTTTACAGACCAGACAGACAGACATATACACTATAATTATATAATTAAAGTTTATTTATTTGTATAGATTGTATTATAGATTATAAAGGCTGATTGCTTTTGTAATTTACCGCTTTTTTATAGCAATTACAATTTTTATACTTATTTTTATTAGCAATGTGTACAGTTTACAATTTTTTTAATTTTGTTGTGGTTTTGGAAATAAATCAAAGGGGCTTTGATTTGAAAAAAAAAATTCCTCTATAATTTGCAACATCAATGTGTACTATTTTTTTTTTTAATTACTATTTTTTATATTTTATAAGAAAAGAAATGGTTTTTTGATACGAAACCACACAATATATTATGTATGACATGTTCATTAAATATATTACATTCAGCAGGGCACACAACCGACCCTACCAGGAGTGGGGGGAGTGGTGGGCGCGGTGGGCGGTGGCCAAGCCGAGGTGTCGCTGCTGCCCAACACCAACCTGGCGGCCAAGCTGCCCGCAGTGCAGCATCAGCCGCCAAGATACTGCAGTGTGAAAGATCATCATCTCCTGAAGCCGCCTGTTGCTATGCAGA
This sequence comes from Fabriciana adippe, assembly GCA_905404265.1. Lineage (NCBI taxonomy): Eukaryota > Metazoa > Arthropoda > Insecta > Lepidoptera > Nymphalidae > Fabriciana > Fabriciana adippe. Next base: position 7,568,324 of record FR990010.1, on the reverse strand, counting down.
CACATGGTGAGTGATATTTAATAGAGCTACTGGTTGTAAGGCAGTGGTAGCCCAGTGGTAACGCACTAGCTTGGGAAACCGAGTGAAGCGGGTTCAAATCCCGTGTCTCACACCTCTGATATTTTCATGTGCGAATCATTTTTAACATGATTACCACTTGTTTTACGGTGAAGGAAAACGTCGTGAGGAAACCTGCATGGCTGAGAAAACCTAACAAGTTTCCGAAAGACATGTGAAGTCTGCCAACCCGCACTTGGCCAGCGTGGTGGACTATGGCCTGATCCCCCTCGTATTGAAGGGAGGTCCACGCCCAGCAGTGGGACGTTAAAAAGGGTTGAATACATACAATACATACAATATTGGTTGTAGGTCTTGATGTGGCTTTAAAATCGAGATCAGTTGTGTTATTGTGTAAAAAGTTTTTTTGTAACTCGGTAGCTATAATATAATATATGTACATTTGAATGAAAATTGCCTGAAACCGCTATTGCTATGCAAATATATGGTGACTCATATGAAGTAAAGTTACTGGTTGTTATGATGTTAATATTGGGTTCGAATCCCAGATCTATGCTAATAGTTTTATATTTTGCTTATCTTTTTGTTTTTTTGTTTATTTATTTCAGTTTAATTGAACAAAAGTTGCTTTAGTTAATTTTAGTTATTAAAATATATTTTTTACATTTAATCCTTGACTCAGTTGGAGTTGAATTTTTATTTAAATATGATTGTGAGTTCTCCTGGATTCAAATTTCATGTCTCAGTGAGATCGGTTGTAACCAACATCGGTTAAAAGGATGTTATTTCTTTATTTCATGTCCAGCACTGGGACGTTAAGTGGACAAAAATTTTATGATCATTATTAATAAATAAAATAATAATAAATAAATACATTGGTACATTAACACACAGCACCATCTAGTTCCACGGTAAGCTATGAGGCTTGTGTTATGGATACCAGACAGTTGATACACTACACATATATAACTTTAAATACATACATATTATAAATATAAACACCCATGACTGAAGTACAAACATTCGTGCTCATCACACAAATGAATGCCCCCAGCGGGACTCGAGCCCGCGACCGCTGGCACAGCAAGTAGGGTCACTACAAACTGAGCCAAACGTATTAAGATAGTGACATGTATTATAACTAACCGTCGTGTGTGTCCGTCCGTGCAGCGTCGTCGTTCGGGCGGCGCGCGTCGGACGGCGGCGCGCACGTGCGGCGCGCGCCCGACGCGCCGTGCTGCCGCTCCGCGCCCGCGCACCACGTGAGTATTGCACCGTTTGTTTGTTCGCTTTATTATATATATAGTACCTGGCGAGCTTATCCCGGAGTTCTTTTTTGTTATATCGTAGTTTTTAGATTAAAAAAAAAAGTAAAAACTTTTTATCCGATCGAGATTCGACACCTGTGATCGTTAATCTTGCAGCTTGGTCGCTTCGACCGCGATGCTTATGCTTGATTGTAAGAATTTATCGACCATATTCTGCATAGAATAATGCGAATGAGAATCGCATGAAAACTCGGAAACATGCGTTTTCCCAGATATAAGACTAATTTAGAATGATTTTTCGCCCCCGAAAACTTTCACGTACCAAATTTCAGCGAAATCGTTAGAGCCGTTTCCGAGGTCGCTGGTATAAATAAATAAATAAATATATAGGAATTGCTTGTTTAAATATATTAGATTCCCAGGCATCGATCAAAAAAGTACTAGATATACAATCAGCGACAAAAAATGTCCTCACCGAATGAGCGCTCATTTGAACGTTGAGCGCATGTTTTAATTTTTCTTTTTTGAAAAATCTTTAAGCATTGCATTTAAGGTTCAATTTACACTGTTGTATATTTATTTCAATTAGAATAATTAGCTAAACACAATTGGTGACAGTTTTAAGAGAACTTTTGTATGGGATTGTGTGTCTAATACTTTTTTGATCGATGTTTCCATTTCATAGTCTATCTGCGTAATTAAATTTCATTCAAATCTGTCCAGCTCTTTTTGTGTGAAGGTGTAACAAAAAAACACACACAAAAAAAAAACAGTTTATACAAACTTTCGCAGTAAACTTATAGATTAACTTATAAAGTAGCGGATTTTTTTGAAGTGTAAAGCTTAACTTGATTTTTGCAAAATATTTTGCTTTACATTAAATCTAATCTATTGTAATTATTAAGTTTAAAAACAAAAGTTTGTTTGTTAAATTTTGAAAATAAAAAAAAAACCGAAATGCTAGTAAAATTTTTGATACATAATAAATAAAACAGCCTATTTCTAAGATACTAATATAGTTTTTTTTAATTTGAGCTTTAAAAAATATAACAAACACCCTGTATCATTGTAAAAGTTGACAATGCCTTTTGTAAGGGTCAAATCTTGAAATTATCCAAATCCTATTATCAAAATTTTTATAATAATTAATAATAACACTAAAAAATACATATGTTTGATACGAACATATTAAATATATAATTTTAATATAATTCAGGTGTCTGATAGCGGCACCCCGACACGGGCTGAGGAAAACGAACAAACAGAAGAACAGACTTCGGATCCCAATTACAATACTAATTTATGCAGGTATTTGGAAATTGTATAACAATATTATAATATTAGCGACTTCCCCTCGCTTCACTCTGGAGCGCTCCTAGATACGTTTTGATTTTTTTGAAACGGAACTCTAATTCTTTTTCTAAAATAAAAGTAGCCTAAGTTACTCCTTATAATATCAGCCGGTAATAATAATAATATATATATTTATTGTACATCCGGTACAGAAGAGGGAAAATAAAACGAAAAGATTGGAAAATGTACAAGAGGCGGCCTTATCGCTGTTTAAATAAGGATGAATATATATATATATATATATATATATATGATTATTAAATATATATATATATGTGTGTGTGTGTGTGTGTGTGTGTGTGTGTGTGTGTGTGTGTGTGTGTGTGTGTGTGTGTGTGTGTGTGTGTGTGTGTGTGTGTGTGTGTGTGTGTGTGTGTGTGTGTGTGTGTGTGCGCGTGTGTGCGTGTGTGCGTGTGTGCGTGTGCGCGTGTGCGCGTGTGCGCGTGTGCGCGTGTGCGCGTGTGCGCGTGTGCGCGTGTGCGCGTGTGCGCGTGTGCGCGTGTGCGCGTGTGCGCGTGTGCGCGTGTGCGCGTGTGCGCGTGTGCGCGTGTGCGCGTGTGCGCGTGTGCGCGTGTGCGCGTGTGCGCGTGTGCGCGTGTGCGCGTGTGCGCGTGTGCGCGTGTGCGCGTGTGCGCGTGTGCGCGTGTGCGCGTGTGCGCGTGTGTGCGTGTGTGTGTGTGTGTGTGTGTTTATTATATATATATATATATATATATATATATATATATATATATATATATATATATATGTAAATGATAATAGTGTACTGAGTAAGTTAGAGTGATCTCCGTCTGTTTGTGCGCAGGTACATGCTGAACCGCGGCAGCAGCAAGCGCCACACCATGGCCACGCCCGAGGACGCCGCCTCCTGCGCGCCCGCCGCCATCGTACGTATATATATACACACATATACACAGACACACACACACGCATACATACATATATACATACATATACATTATACACATATGAACACACTCTTAGAATTCCGAAGGGTGCCAACGAGACCCTATTACTAAGCCTCCATGTCTGTCTGTCTGTCCGTCTGTCCGTCAGCGGGCTGTATCTTATGAACTGTAATAGTTAGAGTAAATTTTTGTACAGAGTGTGTATTTCTATTGCCGCTGTAACAACAATTAATGAAAACCAAGATAGCTAATTTCAAAACGGCCATGCAATTTTTTTAAAAATCGAATAATACTTAGTGTTATGTTTTGTACGATGATATGTACCCTTCGTATGCAATTTCGATTCACACTTGACTTTTTTTAATTGACACCTAAAAAAATAATTTCCCATAAAGTTTTCTTTGGGGGTTGATTTAAAAAAAAATCATCTCATAGAAAATATAGCAAGTTTTGTTGTTTTCTTAAATATATTTTTTGTGTATATGTATTATCTATACTATTATAAATAAAACTATCTTTTCGGATTTTTCCGTGGATTTATTTTGATTTTTGGTTCTCGACGTTTCGAATGCTTCACAGCAATCATGGTCACGGGAGAGACTAAGGTTTGAGACTCTTTAAAGATCATTATATAGTTATTACACACGATATCTACCCACAAAATTACAACATAAACTCAAAAATGACACGTACCTTGCAATATTTTTGTTAATTTTAATCTTATTTTTTTTAACTATAAGCAATTATTGCTATACTATTCCAGCAGGCGACATCGACGTCCTCGACCACCAACATGCGCGTGCGCCGCACAGGCCTGCTCACCGTCACGGAGCGGCCCCCTGGTAACTAACTCACTAACTAACTGACGCCACCTAACGTAGGTAGAGATAATTGCTTTTGTTTAGATATTTTTTTTTGTTTTTTTTTTCAATTTAGGACACCATCTAGTGTGTCCTAAATTGAGTGCGTACAATACATACATATGTGTAGGCATACAGATAAATGCTTTTAGATATTTTCATATTTTTTTTTGATGTTTTGTTTAGGAGAATATGTTTTTTTGTGTTAGATTTTTTGTCTTAAACATCATAATTTTGTCATAATTGTGACCATAAATTTCTATGTAAACATTTGAAAAAAGATCAACCTGTATATATGAAGTTTTAAAATACCACTTCTGTATTTGTTTTTTTTTTAATTGACAAGTAAAAATCATACAAAATATACATATTCTTCTAAACTTTTATATAATTGTTACAGATTAAAAATTTTAACTTGATTTTAAAAGATGTATTAAATAAAGGTTTTTAATCTGTGGCAATCCCTCTTTAGTTGTTTTATTTTTATAAAATTTTAGATTTTTATGGCTGTTATGTTAATATTATTGACTACAAATAAATGTTTCATTCGCATAAAAAAATCCTTTCTACAAAAAACTAAATTCTCACGGGTTCGATTTTAATCGTAAATACACTATTTTTACTAAACAATTTTAAATTTAAAAAAAGCTTGCATTATTTATCGTTATTAAACAACAATTTTAGTAAGTTACTTTAAAAAAAACACATTTTTATTTAGTTTTAAAAAAAGTTGATTTAACAAATAAAAAACATATTTTTTGTAGTCAATATACTATTTCACTTAATTCTTTTGCTTTAATTTTTCATTTAAGGTATGTTTTTTTTAAATTGTTGCCCAAAAAATCTCAAGCTTTTTGCAAAGAACTCGGGGAAATCCCTGACAAAAACACTCCACAAAATAGCGCATGTAACTTTTTTTTTATGTTGTTTTTTTAGCAAAAGAATTTAATTAACGCCTAATTGTTGTGTTATTTGCCGTAGTTGTGTTTTTTTTTTATAATTTAAAGTAAATGTGAAGATATTTTTTTTCTTATCAACACGCATATTCAATCGTCACATTTATTTATTTTTTAATTTTAACACCAGCATGCAAATGCATTCGCTAATTTTTATTTTTTTTTGTTTCCACAATTTTTAGTTATAAGTCCGGAACTAGTTATGGAAGTCGAAGCTCGAATGAAACGGAACTATCTCCCCCCCTCAATACAGGGGGGGTATAATTATCAAAATCAAACCGGTTACCAAAGTCCCCCACCCGGGACCACACCCACTACTCCCCAAGGGTCCATTACATCTGGTACTTCCAATTTCGCAAAGAATTCAATGAAACCAGTCTTAGAAACTATACCACAAGGAAGTATAATGGGTTCGAATCAAGCCACAACCCCTTTTACACCGTCTATATCACAATTCTCCCCATCCCACGGGACTGTCCCACAGACGGGTTCAATAGTTAGCGGTACCCCACTGTCCACTCAGGGTTCAATAGTGTCTGGAACCCCTATGACCAGCCAGGGGTCAATAATGGCTGGAACCCCCATGTCTAGTCAGGGGTCGATAATGACTGGAACCCCTATATCTAATCAAAACTTCTCTAGTAACGTGCCAAGTCAAGGGTCCATAGTATCCGGCACGCCAGTACAAAATCAATTTAGCTCTTCTATTTCTAACCAGGGTTCAATAGTAACTGGAACTCCTATTCAAAGTCAAGGGTTTATCTTACCTGGTGCTAATACAGGCTCAATCGTTAGTGGAACCCCAATGCAAAGTCAAGGATCGATAATGAGTGGAACCCCAATGCAAAGTCAAAGTTTTTCTTCCAATTCCATACAAAATCAAGGCTCATTTTCATCTTTACAAAACCAGGGTTCCATAGTGACTGGGACTCCACTAGAAAATAAAAGTTTTAGTACAAATTTCGGTTACAACTCTCATGGTTACAATCAGAACTTCTCGAACCAACCAAGTGTTCCCAGTGGGTCGATAACCGCCGGTACCCCGGTCAGTGGTAGTGGGTTCAATTCCAACCAGTACAGTCGGCAACGCAAGTACTCTGGCCCGCAACGCGTCAAACTGCAAATGTTGGCCACTGTACAGGAAATGGGTAATTTTTTTTTAATTTAATTTCATTTGGGTCAATTCGGGTTAAGGTTTATAATTTATCAGGTCTATTTGTAAGGTAAATATTAAAATAGTTTTTATATGAGACAGATATGTCTTTTGCTTTTATTTTTGTGTGTATGTGTGTTTGCACGTTTTTTTTTGTTTGTTTGTGTGTGTGTGTGTGTGTGTATTTTTAAATAGAGTGCTTGTAAATGTGTGAATTTAGATTTTTTTTAAATTTTATACACATATATACACTAATTAATTAAAAGGTGAGTATATTATGTTATAATAATTAATTAAGGATTTGACAAATGGTTGATAACAATGAATGAAGTGAGTTTTAGTATTAAACTTTTTGCAATTTCTAAAAAAAAGTTCAAAAGTTGGTCTCTTAAAAAATTTTACTGTTTCAATTATTGTATTTAATTTTTAAGTGTAATAAAGAATCTATATTAATATTATAAATTTGAAAGTAACTCTGTCTGTCTGTTACATTTTCACGTTTTATCCGCTGAACCGATTTAGACGATATTTGGTATGGAGATAGTTTGAGATCCTGGGAAGGACATAGGATTGTTTTTATCCCGGAAATCATCCATTAAGGGGTTAAAAAGGGGGGTGGAAATTTGTATGGGGAATCAATAATTTCTCAAGTGCTTACTCTTAAATATCTCTCTAAATATAAATTAATGTGTATTTAATTAAGAATAATATCAAAAACGAGATTTTGAGGTTAGGAAGACCTTATGCATTAAAAAAAACAGAAAAAATATATTATATCGTTAATATTTATAGAAGGTGGCTCGAATATATTTTAGATATACTACTTTTATCCTAATTATTTTTCTAAAATAAAACTAGCCTAAGTTACTCCTTATAACATCAGCTATCTGCCAGTGAAAGTCCCGTTAAAATTGGTCCAGTCGTTTCGGAGATTAGCCGGAACAAATAAACAGACAAAAAATTTAAAAATTATGTTTTTCTTATAAGTACCGTATATAATTCCATATGCATTTAGTAAAAAGCTGTTACTTTGATATTACAAACAGACACTTGAATTTTATCTATCTGTATAGATGTATTCCATGTATGTATAATAATATGTGTGTACGTATGTGTGCAACAGCCCGGGAGCACGCGGAGCGCTACTCGCCGGTGCGGCGCGCGGAGGTGAGCCCGCCGCGCGCCGCGCTCGGCCTCGCCTCTGCGCGCCTCGAGTACCAGCAGCTGCAGGTACGTAGATCTAGCTAGAATCTAGGTTTTAATTTATCTAGATTCACATAATACTTTCTTAGGTTTACACGAATATTTGACATTTTGAATAGTCTCTCCCGTGACCATGATTGCTGTAAAGCAGCGGTCGGCAACCCACGGCCCGCGAGCTGCCTCCATGCGGCCCGTGACTGTTTTATAAATAAAACTTCTATAAGTACTCTTTATGCGAACAAACTTTTTCAATCTTTAATTACCGAAAAAATAAATATGCTCCTCGTCTTACAGACGAGCATTTAAGAGCCATTTTATGAATTGTAACTACTAACATGAAAGCTAAGATACTTACAACAAATAGCCGCTCAAATACAGTCTCAATGATCACACTGAAGTTTGTAGTTATATATTTTGTGGTATATGTTTATGTTTTTTTTTGTTATTTTTGCTCATTTCTTTAAATAAAACACAAAAAAAAAATGTGAAAAAAAATGATTTTTCGTTTTTAATATCACAAGTGCGGCCCACCTTTACTAGATATTGCCACCTTGTGGCCCCTTCCTGCTGAAAGGTTGCCGACCGCTGCTGTAAAGCATTCCAAACCAAAATCAAAAAATCTGCGAAAAAATCCAAAAAAAAAAAGTTTTATTTCAAATCATCTAGATTTTTTTTTTGTGAATTAGAGCTAGATGGGTAAAGGTTTGTAATATTTTTACCGTCACGACACTTTTTGGTTTTCATACCAACGGGGTCCTAATACTGAGCCTCCGCTATCCGTCCGTCTGTCTGTCAACGGACTGTATCTTACGAACCGTAAAAAGAATAAAGTTGGAATTTTCCCAGTTTGTATTACTATTATATCTATAATCAAGATGGCTAATTTCAAAATGGCCGCCATTAAAATTAAAGAGAAACCATTAGTACATAGTCTTATAGCTTGTATAATGGTACGGACCCTTCGTGTGCGAGTCCGACTCGCACTTGACCGATTTTTATTGTTTACTAAGAGCATGCCATGTGACGTCATCACAAGTACCAGGCGAGCATAAGTGTCAAAGAGATCGTATGCACTCTTTGACGGAGCCCTACATTTATTATGAGCACTCCTCGAGGTTCACCGCCCCCTAGTTACTCGTGACAAAAGTACCAGGCGAACATAAGTGTTGAGGAGTGTATGTAAGAGATTCGTGTAAACACTGTACAGACATTTCTTCAATGAGTTTCAACATGTACAGTTTACGTTGCTTGATGTTTATACCACCTTAGTACTCGTGACATCTTTTATAAGCTAATTTATGATCCAAAAGCAAATGGCCGCAGTAAAGGATGGATACGGGCAATAAAAAAGAGTATATTAAATCATAAAAATCAACAAAAATGGTGTTAAACTGGATACATTATCTATACTAATATTATAAAGAGCAAGGGATTTGATTGCTTGTTTGTTTGCACGGAATAGGCTCCGAAACTACTGAACCGATTAAGATGGAATTTAGTAAGAAGGTAGTTTGAGACCCTGGGAGGATATAGGATAGTTTTTATCCCGGAAATCATCCCTTAAGGGAGTGAAAATAGGGATGAAGATTTGTATGAGGAATTAACCTAGGAACGAACCCGACGAGTCGCTAGTTCGTAATAAAAATGAAAAGCTAGAAGGTAGAGGAGGCCTTTGCCGAACGGCACATTAAAATTAGAGATTTAATATAAATTTAAACCCAGTTAGTTAACATTTAAAACTGTTTATTTAAGTATTTCATATATAACTATATATATATAACTATATATATAGCTAATATATGTTTTTTTATATTTCAGCGTGGGCTAGAACGTCGTAGTGGTGTGGGGGGAGCGTCTCCTCCCGCAGAGAGATTGCACACGCCCGCCGCCTCCGTGCCTGGTATGTTCCTCCAATAACACTAACCACACCAATAACACCAATAACGCTAATAACATCAATAACACCAACAACACCAATAACACTGATAACATCAATAACACCAATAATATAACCTAATGGTCCTAGCGCTAAATAGGAAAACTTTACGCTTATTAGTAAGAGTCCTCACAAAACACTGCCGCTTAAACAAGCACTGGAACTGACGGAGATGTATGGAGGCAGATGAAATGCTACTCCATCTTCTTGGAGAGTGTGGACCTCTTATGCACAAGAGCAGTCTTCACCTTGAAAAACAGTTACTAGGTTCAGATGAATGGAGTGTACCCCTAAACAAGTCCTTCAGACATATATATATATGTATATATATATATATATATATATATATATATATATATATATATATATATATATATATATTTGCCTCTTTAATCATTTTTTTACTTTTTTTGTAATTATTCAATAAATTGTTTAGGTTCCCCAATCCACGCCGGCGCGTCCACGCCCACGCTGGACCTCAGCACTGTGGACCCCGCCAGAGAGCGAGCTGCACAGGTAATACATACATATACACAAATTGTATATGAATAGTTCTCATATGACTCTAATCGAAACGAAGTAAGGGACTAAAATATTTCTATAGATATTAAAATGAATTAAGGTGGACTTATTTTATATTTTTATCAAAAAAGTAACATTATAAATAAAAAAATAAATAAAAAAAAAAACTATTAATCGTCTCAAAATTAACTTACGTTTTATTTACTTTTTGCTTTAAAGTACAGATATATGAAATTGACACCTAGTATTTACAAGTAAAAAAATGTTAATTATCTCAAGCGGGAAAGGAACCTACGACCTACCTCATACAATATGACAACAAAATATAATTTTGAATACAAACATTAAAAAAATGTATTTTCCTTTGCAGGACCTATCACTAAAATTAGGCATCAATCTAAACAATCTCTACACCTCGCATCTTTCCCAAGACCTTTTAAAGTCCATCCACTACGGTAGCTATGGCCTTCTCTCGGGGCACAGTTCCCCCTCCCCGGGATCCCCCCTCCACCAAATAACTGAAGGGTTAAGTTACCTTCACACTGGGTCCATAACCCGGGGAACCCCCCAACCCCACTCCACACCCCTTGACCTTCGAAACAACGTAGAAATGGAAACTAATTATCCCCAATTACAAATCCTCCCACAAATACACCTCACCCATAGATCCCTAAACAATTCCCCGATTTCCAACCCTAGTTTAGACATGATCCAGGAAGAAATAGGGAATGGTAGTCAAAATGATGGCAAGTTCCCCAAACCGTATCAACCTCCCCAAATAAGTCTGACGGATTGTTTGGGGTCAGAGATCACGCTAGTCGCCTCTTCCTCAGAAGATAGTGTGGACAGTCTAGAAAATTCCAAATACCATATACCACAGTTCGTCATTTCCGAACACACCGATTTAGATAATAAACCCTCAATAATCAAAGGCATCGGGCGGAAAGTTAGTCAAGAAACAGAAAAAGAGTTACGGGAAAGAGAGTTAGAAGATAAAGATACGGATATGGAAAAAGAAGATGAGACTAAGTTAGAAACGAGAAGAAATAGCGATAAGTCGCTAGGTTTTAGCGACGACTCGCTAAGTAATGATTCTGCGAATGTTTCGCCAAATTGCGAACAAAATATACAGTCAATTTATTCGAATATAGTGTCGATAAGTTCAGGGTTTAGTGAAAATCGAGGGAGTTTTTCCGATCATCGGGAATCTTTCTCGTTCTCCGACCGTGGAAGCTTTTCGGAGAGAGGTGACTTTGGGCGATCATCGTTCTCGGAAAGGAGCGATTTTGGTCGAAGTAGTTTTTCGGAAAAAGGCGAAACTCCACGCTCTTCGTTCTCCGCTCAAGGCGTTTTGGGCGAAGTCAAAGAATATTACGAGGAATATTTACCAAGGGATAAGAATTTGGAGAATTTCGAAGAAGAATCGCCTCAAGCTGAGATTGAGAAACTGCAGCGGTCCACAATGGACCTCCGTCTCTCGGAAATATGTCCGGAGGACCAGAAAATTCCGATTTTGCTAAGTCCGGAAAATATTTCTTGCGTCCAGGAATATTATGAAATCGCGTTATCAACGGTCTGCTCTCAGTTAGATTCTGAGAGAATAGTGGAATTATTAAAGGAAGCAATAAACACGAGAGTGCCACCGCAGAATATATTTGTGGAAACGAGTGAGCAAAAAGAAAAACATGATGATGCTGAAAATTTGACTGGATTTTTAAATCTGGAATATTCTGGTGGCATCCAAATCGAACTGGTAGTGTGTGAGAATAAAGCGAAAGAGAAAAAAGGATTGAAAATGAGAAGGATATCCGGGGATCAAAACGAGTATGGAAAGTTGTGTCAGCAATTGATTACTAGTCTTACGGTTTGAGTCAATTTTTTTAAATATTATTTGTGAGAAAGAGCTATTGAAAGTGTTTTTTTTTCAGAACTTTTGAAAAAAAAAGAAATTGAATAGTTTTTTTTTTGTTGTGCCTTTAGTGTTTTTTTTTTAATTTGTCGTTATTGCTATACATTGTGAATCATTTCAGTTGTTTTTTCTTATTTTACATATGAAAATTGTAAAGAAATTCAATTTATATCTTTATTTCCTTTTGATAGCTCTTTTTTAAAATATATCCACAAACTAAACCTTTGATCGATATTTGGTGGGAAATTCCAAAAAAAAAAAAATGATTAAATTGTGATAAATTACCATAAAAGGGGTTAAAAGCAATCGGGGGCTGTTATAGGTTTAGGATAAAGTCGTCAATAAAAGTGAAACGAACTGTCCTTTTTTTGATGTCGGTTAAATTCCATACGTTGTAAGCATTTATTTGAATTCCATTGCTTTTTGTAAGTGGATTTCGTAATAACACCGTTTTAAGCTAAATTTTTTTAACATTTTATTAAACAAATATATATATTAATATTTTTTTTTTTCATAAAAAAAATAATCTAATTTTTTTCAAGTTATATAAGTTTGATTAAAAGTTTATCAGAACCTTCTAAAATAGTGTAATTTTATATTTTTTGTGACAGTGTAAAATTAATTTGAAACCCGTTTCAACACAGTGACGAAGTGACAATTTTCAAACATTATAAAGTATTCCCTCTTTTTAACATAGTTTAATAATCTTATTTTGCCAATCACCTTCGTGTGTTCTCCATTCTATGTGACATTGGCGATGTAATCTGTACTCAACTGGAAAATTTTAAAGCCATTAACAAAAGAATTGACAGGTTATTTCAATCCCGGGCTCATCTAACAATCCCGCGGGATTGCAAAAATAATACTACAAATAATATATGGAATTCACTTACAAAAAGATTTTTGATTCATGTGATACAAGTTTTGTACAGTTCCATAGTACGAGTAGACCTAATGCCTTAATTCATGCGAACTACTTAGTCATGTTACGGGTAAACTTCGTATTAATACACTTTTAGATTTGACTGGTTATAAATTAAATAACCTAGTAATAATGACGATCTGTTACATACGGACGTATTGATTTTTTTATATTTAATTGTATAGATAATGACAGGAATCTTACCCACAGCTTTATTCAATTAAATATGTATATAATAATAATAATTATATATCTACTTAAATGTTAAGAAATGTCACTTTTTGAATTAATACAAGAAATTTGTAGTAATTTTAATTTTTTAAACAAAATGGCGTGAAAAAATGTTAATTTGAAGTTTATCCGTAACTTAATGCTCGAGTAACATCAAAATGTGCTCCTCCATTTATTTGTATATTATGTTCATAAATAAATTTATTTATTCCATACATTTAGAATATTCCATTAAAAATAAATTTTGTAAATACTTTTTGAGAACAGATAAAAAATACTGAATAATATATAAGAATTTAGTATTTTTTGTGTGTGTTGCCATGTGAAATGGTGGGAGGTGTGGAACAGTCCTATGATTTCGCATATTTAGTGTCGCCATAAGCTTAGTTATAAAGTTTCCTGTAAATAATATTTTAATAAATTCCGATTCCATTACGTTATTTTGTATTTTTTTTTCTTAACAATCTAACAATCATTACCTAACTACTTAGAAACCTAACAGCCTATGTATTACTCCGGATTATAGTCTATCTGTGTATTAAATTTTATCCAAATCAGTCCAGCCGTTACAGCGTTAAGCAGTGACAAACATACACATACTTTTTCGCATATATAATAGCTAGTAGTTTAATTTCTTCTAATCATGCTGAGTGCCTTACTATGAGTTCTTGGTTAACTTCATTTTTGTTATATATTTAACGTTTAGTATAGATTTCTCAGAGATGAGATATTTTTCCGCAGTAAAAAGTATCCCATATGTTGACGTGGATAACCAGCTATCGTCATCATCATAGATTCGTTTCATTTTTTGTGAGGAACCCTAATTCGTTTTTCTAAAATAAGTCTGAAGTTACTCATAACATCAGTTATCTGTCAGTGAAAGTCCCGTCAAAATCGGTCCAGCCGTTTCCGAGATTAGCCGAAACAAACAGACACAAATTTTCAAAATTGTGTTTTTCTTATAAGTACCGTATATAATTTCATATGCATTTAGTAAAAAGCTATTATTTAGGCATTACAAACAGACACTTTATTTATCTGTATAGATATTAAAAAAAAATAATGATAAGTTTCTATGAGAATTGTGATCATTCTCAAACTATTAATAAATTCCCGCTAATATTTTATCTAAATGAGTTGTTTTTAAGAATAAAAAGATAGAGGTGAATTCAATAAAATATTTATTTACAAAATGGATTAAAACCAATCTTACACATAATTTGTATTATTTTGTGCGGTTAAACTCTAATATATTCTGACGTTTGCGTCGGCGCCATTCATAGAATATTTTCGCAAATGCTTAACATTTTTATTTAGTTTTTTTAATAATACTTGACTTGTTTCTAAATGTATTTAATTAACTTAAAAATTCTTTGTATTTTACTAAAATTATACTTAAAACTAATCATTTTTATACTATTTTAATAGTTATTTATGGATTCTAGCTTATAATTAAAGGATTCTTAATAAATGTAATGTATCCAAAAAAGAATTTAGAAAAATATATTCTATGAATGGCTGTTTTAAGCTGAGCAGGTTCGATGCCCGCTCAGTGCAATTTAAAATATTTAAAATAACCACTTATGACAATTTATCATACTAATAAAATCTATTTTTACAAGCTTTTTCTCCATAGAAACAAAATTTAGATCAAAATACTTAACAATAACTTTCACTAAATGCTTACACATAGCTTAATACTTTACAATTTTGACATGAAAACATTTGCTTAGTTCTTTAATTTATATTAAACGGTTCAACTTATTATACTTGAGAGGGTGAACAGAAAAAAATATTTTTTTTTTCACTTCATATCTGCTTTTTCCAAAGATTAGTTCATCTATAAAAAATCAATTTAAAGTAATTTCATAGAAAAACTAAATTTTCTTATGTTCACATATTAAGAAACCCAAACATCTGATATTATAAAGTATGTATAACTACAGATTGTGATATCAAAATCGAATTAAGGACCAAAAATGCATCTTTCCGCACTAGTTTTTTCTTAGACCTACAACTCTTTTAAGATGCAAGTGAGAAATTCCAAATCTATTCACATTTCCAAAAAACAAAAACAAAACTACACAGCCTGCCCCTAAAAAAAGCCCTTCAAAGGCCTTTTCAAATTCAACTTAGGGGATAGTTGATAAATTTCAGCGCAAAAGTGGCATAACTCGGAGTTGTATTCGTTTACTATATCATATTTACACTGACGACGCGTAGTGTTCAAGTCTTTTTTAATATCCCACTGCTGGGAGGTGAACCTCCCTTCAATAAGAGGGGGATCAGGCCGTAGTCCACCACGCTGGCAACGTGCGAGTTGGCGGAATTCACACGTCTTTCGACAACTTGCTAGGTTCTCTCAGGCTTGCAGGTTTCCTCACGATGTTTTCCTTCACCGTAAGACAAGTAGTAATCATATTAGAAATGATTCGCACATGAAAATATCAGAGGTGCGAGACCCGGGATTTGCACTCGCTTCACTCGGTTTCCCAAGTGAGCGCGTTACCACTGAGCTACCGCTGCTACATCATAATATATTTTATTCAAATCAACATTTACAAGAACTTTTGAATTGTCATCTTTTACGTTTTTAAAATTTAAATTAAGTCCATGAGGAATCTATACACTTAAATTGTCAAGATAAATTGTTTAAAAGATAATTTAGCTTGCTATTATCAGTAGAACTTTCATTGAAAAGGACAAGAAGGAACAGAATATAAAAAAAAATCTATACATATAATAAAATTGTAACTGATCGTTGTCTGTACGTGGAAGATATTCGAGAAAAACTATTATCGGGGATCTTTATTAACGCAATAGAACCCAAAACAATGTTTTTTAGTTTTGTCTGTTTGTCTGTGCGTTTGTGCGCACTAATCTTAGAAACGGTTTAACCGATTTGGTTGCGGTTTTCACTAATGTATTGTGGTAAGCTTCACTTAACATTTAGTATTTGTTCTATTTCAATCGGTTCCTAAATAAAAAAGTAATGTCAACTTAAAGAATCATCTAGGGGCGAACCCGAGCAAAGCAAGGATGAGCCGCAAGTATTTTTTTTTTATGATATTGAAATTTTTTTTTTTAAGTTGTGTCACTTTTGCACTGAAAGTTGCTTTAATCTAATTATACTCATACTTCTTACTTCACTTACGTGTCCATAATATAAAAATCTAAAATTAAAATGCATGATGATGATTTCAAAACGTTTTTTTTTTACTTTTAATTTGAAAACTTACAGTTAGATCTTAATAAGTTCCGTTTTAAGTCCCTAAGTTCCAATACAAACTTTCATCCCCATTTTCACCCCATTACGGGATGATTTCCGGAATAAAAACTATCCTTTAAATTTCATCTAAATCGGTTCAGTAATTTCAAAGCCTATTCGATACAAACAAACAAACACATCCTTCCTCTTTATAATATTAATATAGATAAACCATTAAATAAATTTGTGAAAGTATGTAATGAAATACTTTACCTCGTATTATTATTATTTTTTCAACAAAAATCAACGAAAATTCCTCATCTGTATCAACGGCTAGCCATCTTCTATTTTTACTATAAGTAAATAAATTCTTATATATCACGTACTTATAAACTGTATTTAATATTAAAACATATTCATACTTAAGTATAACACATTTCATTTAAAAAACAGATTTCTAAAATTTCTCAAATATCTCATAAACAATTTAAAAAGAAAAATTCTTTTTTTCATTTCCATAATAAATTTATCGAAGATATTTTTTTTAATTAACCAAAATAAAACAGAATGGACGGACTTTAATGAGGTTTCATGGTTGTACAATAAATTTGAACTCCGTCAGCTATATTATATTTAATAAGAAATTCTTATACAGCTATTACATAAACATATCAATTTTAAATCGCTGAAAAACTTTTAATCTATGGGTATTTTACTGCATTGCTCTTTCAAACTTTGAATTAACGCTGGCATTGGCACTTTTAAAGATTGAATCTTTTCCTCGCTAACTATAGTTATATCTTTCTTTATGTCGCTGTGGTATCTTTTAACATGGTTATCTAACAACGATTTACGGACAGACATGTAAGTACAGTGAACACATTTAAACGGCTTATTCCCCGTATGAATGGTCTCATGGCAGAGAAGACTTTCTTTCCTCGCTGCTTTATAATCACAGTAGCTACATTTTAAACCATTACCGAGATGTAGGGTTGTAAAATGCTTTTGTAATTCATATTTATGCCTACAAGAGTACGGACAGACGGTGCATTTATATGCATAGTGGCCCTTTTGATGCATAACAAATTGACATTTAAAGTTAGTTGTAAAACTGCATATTCCACAGTATAAAACCTTATCCGCTTGACTTCTTTTATTGTGTAAAGCGATTTGATCCTTCGTTTTAGTTGAGAAATCACAGTTAACGCATTTATATGGTCTATTTTGGCTGCCGGTGTGATGTCTTTGAAAATGCCTTTGAACTGCCGCTTTAAATTTTGATGTATAACTGCACATGTGGCACATGAAGGGTTTATCCTTGTCGTCTGATTCTAGTACTTGAATACTATTCCAGTCTAGACAATTAGGATCTAAAGTATACTGGTTTTGAGTCTGAGTCTCCTTCCTTTCAATACACTCTCGGCTTATATAATCAGATTTTTCCTCTATATTCTCAATTCTGCTGTGAATGCCTGATCCGTATATTTTATTGTAGTGTGTCACTTTATGTTTCTTACTCTCACACATATAAACTGTTTGGAACTCACAGTGTTCGCACTGAATTGGATTGTCTTGACGGCTTCTCTGTTTATGAATGTTCAATCTCCACCGAACCATCGTTGAGAAATCACAAAAATCACATTTATTCGCTTTCTCCGTCACTTCATTGTGTATTTTAGCCAAATGGCGTGTTATATGCCCTTCAAATTTAGTCACAAAAGGGCATTTATCGCATTTATAAAAAACACCTTCGTTGTGGACTTTGCTGTGTTTCAAATAGTTATGTCTGTATGCGGTTTCATAATTGCAGTGAGGGCATTTAAACTGCTTTTCCAAGTTATGCTTTCGCTTATGAGCGTTCAAATTCCATTTGAAATACGTTGTGTATTCACACTTATCACATTTTAGCAATGTCATTGAGTTCTTCTCTTCTTCGGTCAACACCGTTTCCTTTGACTGATGTTTTATCATGACATGTCGCTGTAAAGACGTTGGATATTTTGTTGTATAATCGCATAGAGTGCAAGAGAACGGTTTCGTCGTTTTATGCCCAGCTACGTGCAGCTCGAGACAGTTTTTGTACGATGTCGTATAATCACATAGATCGCAGTTTAATACTTTAGATGCTTTACGCTTTTGATTCTTTCTTCTTTTCGATCTGGAATATAAATATCATTGGTTAGTTATAACAGGAAATTATGTTTTATCAATCGTATTACTAGCGACTCAATCTCGCTTCGCTCGGGTTCGTCCCTAGGTTGCTTCCCAAAACAAAATTAATTAATTAATTTGGTTTTAATTTTTTTTCGTGGGACCCTATTTTTTTTCTAAAATAAAAGTTGCCTAAGCCTTATTACATCAGCTATCTGCCAGTGAAAGTCCCATCAAAATCGGTCCAGCAATTTCAGAGATTAGCCGGAACAAACAGACAGGCAAAAATTGTAAAAAATGTTGTTTTAGTATATGTACCGTGTATACATCTATATGCATTTAGTAAAAAGTGGTTATTTTAATATTACAAACAGACACTCTAATTTTATCTGTATCGATTATTGTTATAATTACAATAAATATAAAAATCTGTGTATTATGCCTAAAACGTTTTTTTTTCTCTTAATTTGTCGCGGTTCTATTTTGATTTTGTTTTCCAACATTTATGCTTCAACTTTTAATTTTTCGAATTTTGAAACGAAAAAGCCTTAACTCCTCGCGGACCGCGAGCACACCGGTGTGCTAGATAACAATTGAATTCTCGGAAATTCGCACGGATTTCTTAGAATTTGTCCGGGAGGGATTAGAGTCTCTCAAGACCGTGTTTGCTGTAAAGCGTTCGATACGTTGTGAACAAAAATATATAGTTTTATTTAAAACGATCAATATTCGCGTAAATCTAAGTAAATAATAATGTCCTCCTTGCCTATTTGACCACGGCAGCCAATTTCATTAAGACTAGCCAGATGCCCAGGAGATATATAGTGCAACACGTGTACGCGCAGACACAAGTGCACACTCTATTTCTGTGAGTCTCAAGACTACGATAGGACGACTACTCGACAAGAGTCACACGACCGGTTAGAGTTGAGGCGCAAGATCGACACGACATGTGCTCTTCAATGCACGGAGGTCAAACACCGCTAACTTCTCAACTCTGGGCTCTTATTGACTTTTTTGACAGAAATACTCAATAACTGAACTTTGCCCGATCCGGGAATGGTACCCAGGAGCTCCGGATCTGCGGTCTTGAATGCTAGCCACTTCACCACTGAGGAAAACGAAGTAAATATTATCTATGCATACCAATGTATATCAAAGGAATTGCTCAAAAAATTGGTACAAGGATAAACCCTATTCGTTTTTTTTATGTCATTGGAGAATATCCTAACCATCATGGGGTCTTAACCATTTATCAACGGACAGGGGACTGTGATATTCTTGTATGTATGTATGTATGTATGTATGTATTCAGCCCTTTTTAACGTCCCACTGCTGGGCACGGGCCTCCAATAGGGGGAACAGGCAATAGTCCACCACGCTGGCAAAGTGCGAGTTGGCGGACTTCACATGTCTTCCGAAAACTTGCTAGGTTCTCTCAGACAAGCAGGTTTCCTCACAATGTGTTCCTTCACCGTAAGGCAAATGGTAATTATGTTAGAAATGATTCGCACATGAAAATATCAGAGGTGCAAGACCCGGGATTTGAATCCGCTTCACTCGGTTTCCCAAGATATTCCGATGATATAAAAGGGGACGTTTACCATGTTTCTCATTTACTTTCATGAGTTCCCGATACTTTTGCACTGTTACAAACCTCATGGTCAGTGATATCCCCGACTAAGTACTAATTTTTTTTAGGGTGGATATGTATAGGCCGAGTTTTTGTTTATGTATTGAACTTTCATAATTGTGCGAAGCATCTCTGGCTAAGTCTTTAAATTGACATACACATATGTTTCGAAGTGTTTTTTTTTATTCAAGCAACTATCTGTAGAGTTGTATGGTCCTAGTTGAAAACATTATTATAAATCCCCTTAAACCACCCATACCCTTAATTAACTTTTAAAATTAAGGTGGAAATTTTGAACTTAGATAATTAAGTTTCCAAAATACTTTCAACCAAAATTAAATATAGTTTTTGAGATATGGGATATTTTCGTTTTTTTTTTTATTGCTATAAGAAGGTACATTTTTTTATTAAATTATATATCATGTATGTTAAAAGACATTTTATGTTTCTTGCCACAGTAACATACTCAATATTTAAATATTATTTTTTAAAATATTATATTTGCTTATGTTTGTTTACCTTCTTTCTTCTCGTTGTTCTTCTTCTTCAGAACCGTCCACTTCAACTTTGACCCACACACTCGCAAACATACTCATCATGTCCGTCTCCTGCTCTTCTGACTGTATTATATTATCTTCAGATTGGTTTCCATCACTCTTCGCATTCGATTCATCTGCCATTTTGTTTCTATAAAAAAAGTAAAAATAATTTCATATAATTAAAATTAAATAAATGCATTTATTAATTAAAATAGGCTCATTGCGGTCAATTTATTTTGTAAATACCACATAGAATACCTCATCATGTACTTCAATTACATATTTTATTATTATTATGCAACTCGGCCAATAAAAACTGAGATTATAACTTATTATAACACATAAAAATATAATATGTGTGATTAAAAAGCAATTTTAAATGTCAAAATAAATGTGTTTCTTGTAGGTTTAATCTATACACATAAATAAAATTGAAGTGTCTGTTTGTAATGTCAAAATACAGCTTTATACTAAATGCACATGGAATTACATACAGTACTTATAAGAAAAATATATATTTTTTTTATTTTTGTCTGTCTGTCGGATTGTTCCGGCTAATCTCCGAAACGGCTGGACCAATTTTAATGGGACTTTCACTGGCAGATAGTTGATATTATAAGGAGTAACTTAGGCTACTTTTATTTTAGAAAGAGAATTAGGGTTTTGTTCAAAAAAATTAAAACAACTAGGGCCGAACCCGAGCGAAGCGAGGGTGAGTCGGTAGTAAATACTATAAATAATTCTAAACTTTCTATAGATTTTAAAATATTTAGATTTGCTTGGTAGAAATATTATCTTATTTTTACAATAAATAGGGTAATATTTCTTGCTTTTGTAAATAACTGGTTGTACCACATAATATAACAAGTTATTAGTTATTTTACTGCTTTGTAATGAATTAGAATCCATACTAATATTATAA
This sequence comes from Fabriciana adippe, assembly GCA_905404265.1. Lineage (NCBI taxonomy): Eukaryota > Metazoa > Arthropoda > Insecta > Lepidoptera > Nymphalidae > Fabriciana > Fabriciana adippe. The sequence continues at coordinate 7,546,632 of FR990010.1, read as the reverse complement.
ATGTGAAAGTTTGTGAGGATGTATAGAAGAATGTTTATTACTCAATCACACCAAAACAGCTGAACGGATCTGGATGAAATTTGGCACAGAGATAGATTATAGTTTGGAATAGCACATAGGTTACTTTTTATCCTGGAAGAATGTATGGTTCCCGTGGGATAAATTTGGTTTTTGTCTAGGGACAAACCCAGAGCGAAGGGAGCTTGATTCGCTAGTATTATATATGAGGAAAATATATTTGTGAAATTTTAGATGTATGAGGATAAAAAAAATCAAAAAATTAAAATTTGTGTTATTTTTAATCAAGTCTACAAATGTTACTTTGCTTTGCCTAAATAAAATCACATAACATTGATGTTTAATAAAAAAACTGTGGATAATTAAATACCAAAATAATTTGACTTATAAACTTGTAGTAAAATTATCTGACACTTTTGAGTCTAATTATGGAGTTACAGCCCACGGACAAACAAACAAATAAACAAAAGCGGCAAACTTTAGTAAAACTTTAAATTATGTACGGTTTACTCTAAAAATAAGAATATATTCGTTTTTACCTGCAAAGTAAGCACAATGTGTGTAATATAATATAATTGATACGTCATACAACTTTTTTCAACCGCTATTCAAACATTTGGGGCTATTTTTGGCAACTTAATTACAAGTAGCTGTGCAGAATTTCGATGAGTATTTCGATATTTTACAACATTTTGCGTTTGCAACAATCATTTCTATTCAATAAACTGGAGTACTTACCGTTGTATTTACAAAACAAAGCAAAATAAAAATAGCATTTTTTACTAATCCAATGATGGAAAAAAATCAATTATGCTTTCATACGTTCGGAAATTACGACATTGTAAATCTAATTAAATAACACAATAAATATTATCCTTTATTATTATTTTGAATTAAAAGTTTTAGTTAAATGATTTTGTATAAATAACGGACTAAGTAATTAAAAACGCGGCGAAATTATAAAAAACAAAATTAAATTTATGAAAACCTAGTTTTCGAACAAAATATAAAAAAATACAATATTAAACATATCAGATACTCTGACCATATATTTAGTATATTGAATATATGTACATATATTGTATTTTTTCTTATAATAAAAATGATGAATTTAAATAAAAAATTAAATTAAATCTATTTTTATGTATTGTTAAAATATCTTGTAGGTATAAAATACGATGATGTTATAAAATATACAAGTTAACCATCGATTAAGAATCGATTTTATTTTTGACTCGTTTATATACATATACATAGCTTTATAGGTTATTTACGTATTTTTTTATGACGGCGCGCTCAGTGCGCCATCTGGAGGTTTTGACGAACTCGTCGGATTAGAGTGAGAAGAACGCTAGTAAAGCGTCGAAGCGATGGTAGCAGGGTGATACAAACTGGCAGGTTTTAAAAAGAAATTAAATAGAGAATAAAGTTGACTATAAGAAAAATTACAAAAGGATGTCAGATTTGGACCGCCCGTGCACCACGTATACGACGAATTACTTATTTCCGAATTTGTTTATAATTATTGATTGTATAACGTTAATTTGTGCTTTATTTTGTGAACATTGTTTTATAGTTCTAGTGTGTGAAGTGTAATTGACTTTGTTGATTAAATCTACTGTATTTGTTAAAAGACATTATTTAAGATCACGTCCACTATAATGAATAATTCTGAGAATAATTCTGATGTTGGCCATCCTGCGCCGACATATAGCTAGTAGCAACACTTATGAGTTATGAGTTATGACAGACTTTTTGGCGGGAAGTCAACCTGAGCGGCAGCTTTAAAGTTTCTTTTTCAATAAAAGTTAATTTTCCTTGCCTTTCCTATCCTAAACGTCTGAAAACGAAAAATAAACGAAAATGGGTTCCCCTAGTGATGGGGATGACCCAGGGGACCGAAAAAAGAAGCGGAAATATGACAATGTTTTCTCCAGCCCTCAAGATAAGTACAAAACTTTTACCAAACCCAACTATAAAAGACAATTCCTAGAAAGCAGTACTGGTGATTACACAGTATTTGTTCAATCAACCGAACAGGCAAAACTAGGCAACAGAAATCCCATATCACTAACGAAATTATTCACAGAAAATGTTAAGGGCATTACTGGTGTCCACCGTGTCAATGCGCACAAAATTGGAGTCTCTTTTAGAAAAGCCACACCAGCCAATTATTTCCTTAAAATGGATGATTTCTTATCTAAAAATAAAATGAAGGCATTCATACCGTCACACTTAACAGAGAAAATAGGTATTCTAAAATATGTTCCTATAGACATGTCCAACGAAGAAATTTATAAAAATATCACGTGCGATGCTGAAGTTATATCCATTAAAAGATTTATGAAAAAGACAGATAACATACTATCCCCGTTGACCACAGTTGCTGTAACCTTTGCCGCTACAACACTGCCACAACATGCTTACATTCAATTATTCCGTTATCCTGTACACCGATATATACCTCCAGTCTTACAATGCTTTAAATGTCTTAAGTTTAACCACTCGGCCAAAGTTTGCAGAAGTCCTCAGCAGATGTGCTCCTCATGTGCTGGAAATCACTCTTATAAGGAATGTGATGTGGAAGAAATAACTTGTATAAATTGCAGCGGATCTCATTTAGCAATATCCAGAGATTGTCCAATAAAAAAACAGAAGATAGAAGAAAACATGAAGAAATATACTCAGCAAAGCTATGCCACTGTGGTGAGTTCTCCACCATCTAATGATTTGAAAGCCTATCCACTTCTGAATGTAAGTAAGGTAAATAAGTCTTTAGATGTAGATACAATTGTCAACAATGATATTATTCTGAATGCTATTGTAAAATCATTATTAGCTCTAGGTAATAGCAAAAATAAGGAACCTTTAACAACTAAGAAAATAAAAGAAATATTTATATCAAACTTAGTTTAATGGAGGATTATTTACATATAGTTCATTTTAATATACAAAGTTTACAGAGCAAGAAAACATTGTTACAAAAATTACTTGCAGATAAGAAAATAGACCTTTGTTTACTTAATGAGACTTGGCTTACTAATAAATCTATTATCCCTAATATTCCAAATTACAATTTTATTTATAAGAACTCTGAAAATAGATGCAATGGTGTAGGTATTTTAATTAAACATGGGTTGAAATATTCTGTATTGAACACTAACTTTCATGAAAATATCCAAAACATAGCCATAAGTATTGAGACAAAGTCAGGGAATATCAGTATACTTTGTGTATATTGTCCACCTAAAAGTGGCAGATTTAATACTAATAAACTTAGGCATATTTTTAATAATATTCCCAAACCTTGTATAATTATGGGTGACTTTAATGCACATCATATCAGTTTTGGTTGCAATAGCAATAATAATAGAGGAAATAATATATATAACTTAATTGATGAATTAGATTTTTGCATATTAAATGATGGTACTCCAACAACATGTCCATATCCCAACAGACAGGCTTCTGCAATAGATGTCACTTTTGTTAGTCCTTCGATTGCTCATTTGTGTGATTGGCAGGTTCAGGATGATCCTTTAGGCAGCTACCACTATCCAGTTTCCCTCTATGTAAATATTCAGCCATGTATGTATGAAGTAGGTCCTGTGGAAGAGAGATTTATTTATAGTAAAGCTAACTGGTCTGAATTTTATGCTCTATCTGAAAATTTCTTTTCCAATTTAAACATTGAGTCTGAAGATTGCCTAGAATTGTATAATAGTTTTGTAAATACTTTAAATGATTTAAGAGATATGACTATTCCTAAGAGTAAGAAAAAAAATAGTAATGTTGTTCGTAAAAAACCTGCTCCATGGTGGAATGCAAAATGTGAGGTAGCCGTGAATGCATCTAAAGAGGCCTTAAAGCAATATAGATCATGTCCCACTATAGCTAATTTTATAGAATATAAAAAACTAGATGCTCAAAAGAAAAGAACTATTAAAATTGAGAGCTCAGAGTCATGGAAAAATTTGTGTAGTAGCTTTAATAGAATGACTCCAGTTTCAAGGATCTGGGATTATATTCAAAAATTTAAGAGAATTGGAAATAGTAGTCACAATAAGAACTTTGATGATACATGGATTCCAGCTTTTCTAGACAATTTATCAGACAACATCAGTTTCAATATGGACAGGTTGTTATCATTGTTTCATAGTGCTCAAGAAAATGCAACTAATTATTTTCTTAATAAATCTTTTTCTTTTACCGAAATGACTGCTTCATTACAAAGTAGAAAGGACACTACACCAGGCTTAGATAATTTACCCTATTTACTTATTAAAAGGTTACATCCCAATGCCCAAAAAATACTACTTTATATATATAACAAACTTTGGCAAAGTCATATTATACCAAAATCTTGGAAAACTCAATGTGTCATTCCAATATTAAAGTTAAATAAACCTATAAATAATGCTTCTTCATACAGGCCTATATCACTATCTTCATGTTTGGGAAAATTATTTGAAAATATGCTAAAGCTGCGTTTGGAATACTTTTCAGAAAGTAATAGTTTAATTCCTGAAATTCAGCATGGTTTTAGGAAAGGTAAAAGTTGCTCTGAAAGCTTTGTGTCTTTGATTCATGACATTAAACAAGTCAAACTCAGTAATTCTAACATGGTTTGTGTTTTCTTGGACGTGAAAGGTGCTTTTGATAATGTAAATATAGAACAGCTTATTGAAGTTTTACATGACATTGGCATACCAGGAAGTACTTTGAAATGGTTATTTGAATTTTTAAGTAATCGAACTATTTATGTAAAGTACAGTAATAAACTGTATGGCCCTAGATCGGCTAATAAAGGAACTATGCAAGGTGCTACTTTATCTCCCTTGTTATACAATCTATATACTTCAGAGATTTTGAAATATGTCAATACTGAAACGGTCAACATCTTACAATTTGCAGATGATTTACTATTATATAGTATAAATCAAAATATAGATATAGCTAAAAATAACATAAATAATGCTTTAAACCAATTATATACATATTATCATAACAAACTTAAATTAGAAGTGAGTCCAGAAAAGAGTTCACTTTTAATATTTAGTAAAGAAAATACAGATATGAAAATTCTTTATAATAACAAAGAAATTCCCATTGTTGACCATCATAAATTTTTGGGTGTAGTAATTGATTCACATTTAAAATTTGATAAACATATAGACTATATTAGTAAGAAGGCTATGAGAAGTATAAATATCTTACGTCATTTAGCAGGTACTTACTGGGGATCAGACCCCAAAACTATGAGTATGTTGTATAAAAGCATAGTCAGAAGTCACTTTGATTACAGTAGCTTAGCTTACTTAAATGCTAATAATTCCTTCCTCCACAAACTGGATGTAATACAAAACATAGGGTTAAGGCTAATTTGTGGAGCAATGCGCTCTACTCCTATTAACTCATTAGAAGTGGAAACTTGCATACCTCCTTTGTTCCTTAGAAGGCTTCAACTAGCAGAAAGATTCTTTTTAAAGTTAGTAGCTTCAGATAATCCTCTCAACACTAAACTTCACAATATGAGAGAGGCTTTGCACTTCATGCCAACGCCTACTATATCTCCTCAGTCACTTCTTTCTGGAATTGATATTATAACTATTTATAGTCATGTTAAAAGTAAAATGCAAGATGTACATAAATGTAAGAAATGGCCAATTTATGAATGCTCATATAACAGTCTCATAAACTATGATAGAAATAAGTTTCATTTAGATATAATAAAAAATAAAACAGATTTTTTAGAATTCAAACATAAAAGAGCCGATTGTTATTTTGTGTATACAGACGGATCTAAAGATGAACAAAATGTAAGAGCAGCCTTTTATGATCCACAAGCCAATTACAGTGAATGCATTCAGTTGAATAGCAATTTTAGCATTTTTTCTGCAGAAAGCTATGCTATCCTTAAATGTTTAATGTATATAACTAGTAGTGTAAGTAATGTAAATATTGTATTAGTCACTGATGCTAAAAGCGTTTTAACTTCATTGTTTTATGGACTTCGGTCCTACAAAACTAACTACATTTTACTTAAAATATATACTCTTATAGAAAATTTGTACAATAGTGGCATTAATATAGAATTTATATGGGTTCCCTCCCACAGTGGTATAGACGGTAATGAGATTGCTGATAGTATAACACATACAGATTCTAATCGAGATGACAGTCAATCACAACAAGTACCATTCTCCGATTACTATGTTTACTTCAAAACCAATTCGCGAAAGCTTTGGAAAGAGCACTGGGACACTACAGTTGAGACCAAAGGAAAGTGGTATGCTGAGGTACAGAAAGACTTACCAATAAAACCGTGGTATGATAAACTTGGTGCAAAAGGAAGCCGGAAATTCATAACGATTATATCAAGAATGCGGCTTGGTCACTGCCTCATTCCTACACATCTCCATCGAATCAATATCTACGAGAACAGTTACTGTAAACATTGTCGTGAGGAATCTTCCGATCTGCAACATCTTGTTTTCAGTTGTCCAAAATTTAACAAGCAGCGACGCTTACTTTTCAAAGAATTAACTAACTTTGACAGTAGTGAGAGTGATAGTGACAGTACTCGTCCAGGAATCCAAATTAGTTTACCCCGCCACGTTCAAGATTTATTAAATAGACCGCAGTTTTTTGTTCATCTTTTCAAGTTCATTGCAACAACAGTAAAAAAGATTTAGCTTAGTTTGTTTATTTGTATAGGTTTAGTTATTTATTTTAGAAATGTAACTTCAATTTTAAGATTTATTATTTTCCTTCCTATTATTGTTTGTAGAGTTTGTTTGATTCCTTTTTTAGTATAAGTATAAAGTTGTTATATTGATGTATACGGCTAAAGGACTTTGAATCCAGGTCAGAAATAAATTTAAAAAAAAAAAAATGAGTTATGACATGTATTTGTCAAAACATATTCCTATCCTAGATATTACTTAATTTTCGTATGAAATTGGTTTTTAAATGTAAAAGATGTATACAGAAGTAGATGTTTTTGTGAGTAACTTTACTCTTATAGATCCTGAAATATACCAATTATGGATCGAAGGATGCTCATGTAAGCTATACGATAAATATTAATATTTTTATTTCATTAGTTATCTGCCTTGAAAATTATCGATATATGTGTTTTTTATGTATTAAATATTATATTTAATGACATTAGGAATTTGACCAGTGACTGCTTATCTAATAGGCAACGTCTAGGATGCTGTAGAACGGAAATTATTGTTGCTGGAAGTATGTATGCACTCTTATCATAAAGATATTTATTTTGATATTATGAATGTTAGATTACGTGATAGTAGGTTATTTAATAAAACTTCTACTACATTTTCTACTACAACTATATTTCTTCAAGGTACTGAAGCTATACAAGTTTTCATATTTATTTCTTACCAGCGGCTCACTCTCGCTTCTCTCGGGTTTGCTTCTAGGAAAACAAAAACAAACCTATTCCACGGGAATATAGCCTATGTGTTATTCCAGACTCTAATCTATTTCTGTACCAAATTTTATCCAGATCCGTTCAGCTGTTCTGGTGTGCAAGAGTAACAAACATCCATACATACTCACAAACTTTCACATTTATAATATTAATACGGAATTAATATGGATATGAATATTCTTAAGCTCAATAAGTTTTTTAAATATTTTGATATAGTAACTTTTTAACATACTTGAAAAATATTCACTGATTATTAATTTATGAATATTTTTAATACTACTTTGTTTTATTTGGCTTAATATTTTTATTGTGTTCAAGAAGAATATCTTTAATAATGGGTATTAATGAAAAATTTAATAATTTAAAAGATGTGAAAGGCTTAATATTTATATGGAACAACATACTTAAATATCTTATATTACACTTAAAATTACCTCTTTCATTCTATAAGGATTGATAATAAAATATCACTAACTATACAAATAAAAAAATTAAAGAGTGTGTGTATGAATGTGTACAGGTGCAAGAAGTAAAACTTCTGTAGGTTATATCACACTTTTCGTAACACTCTCGTAACGAAGTCAGGGCAAGTCAAGCATGCATAAAGTTTTACTTCAAAAATCCAACTTAACACCTCCTGGATAATTTCTGAGATATTATGGATAATTTCTAAGAAATTAATTGTTAACTGACATGCCAGCGTGCCTGCGATTCTCAACGGGTTAAAAAATCTGATCTATTATTATTTAATCATTGAACTTATTTAACATATAAAATTAACTTATCAGCAAGCGAAGCTGTTTCTACCCTGCATCAAAGGGCCGTGTCTAAACAAATGGGTGCCACCGTGGAACTGATTGCTAGTGATGTTTTAGATCATTACAGGTAACTTAGTGCTTTGTATTTAAGACTAAAACATTTCAACTCTTATTACAGTTTGTTTTGTGAAATATTTCCTTTATTTTATAATATTAAAATGCGCAGTTCTTGTATCTATGTACATACATTAATTTTATGTATTTCGGAAATGTTTTGACGATTAGGATCAAGTTTTGTATTTAGATAAGATTTTGCTTTTTAAGTCTTTTCTGAATATCCCCATTTTTACCAAAAAAAAAATAAAAAAATTATTACTAATAATATAAATAAAAATATTGTTAAAAATAGTCACAATAAAATTTTAATATTTTTAAAATGGCGAAAGAGTATAAAAATGAAATATTACAACTTATACGTTTTTAATTTTACTTATCTCTTTATCTAAATATGTCAACTGTGTCTTTTCCAGAACATTTGCCCTTTTAGAAAGACTCTTAACAGTGCCATCTAAATTGTCCGAGCAGATGATATTTCAAATTGACGAACCGACCAAGCACATGTTGATTGAAAAGTGAGTAAATACAAATTTCTCCAACTTATTATATATTTAATATGTTCTTTAATTTATACAAATATCTGACACTTTAAATAAAATATATATAAAATATATAAAAAAAATACATTGGAGAAAGTGGGTGGGTTATTTCTTATTTCGGTAAGAATAATACTTCCTTAGATTTACGCGAAAGTTTGACATTTTAAAACTATTTTTTCGGATTTTTTCGCGGATTAATTTATTAATTGTTACAGACAGCCTACCCACAAAATAACAAAATGAATTCAAAAAACGTGACCATGATTGCTGTAAAGCATTTGAAACGTCGGGAACCAAAAATCAAAATAAATCCGCGAAATAATCCGAAAAGTTTTATTTAAAACTTTATTTTGTGTTTGACTTTAATAGTTTATATTTTTTTCAGATATTATGACTTGGATGATGCCGTTATAAGAGAGCTTTTGGGGCGAAAGTTGTCCTCGCGACATAGAAAGGATTTGGATGAGGTTAGTTAAGATATTTTTTTAAAATCTAATTATGCTAATATTAGTGTAAAAGTTTGTATGTATTTTGCCTATCCTTTTATGCTAAAATGGCTGGATGGGTTTGGATGAAATTTGTATTAAACACATAAAGAAAAGTCGGATGTTTTTGTATCAATTCACAAGATGCACATAATTCATTAATAATAAATAAATATTGTGTAAAAAAGCAATGGTAGCCCAGTGGTAACGCGCTCGCTTGGGAAACCGAGTGAAGCTGTTCAAATCCTGGGTCTCGCATTTCTGATTTTCTCATGTGTGAATCATTTCCAACATGATTACCACATGTCTTACGGTGAAGGAAAACATCGTGAAGAAACCTGCAAGTCTGAGAAAACCTAGCAAGTTGTCTGCAGACATGCTCAGTCCACCCGCACTTGGCCAGCGTGGGGGACTGTGGCCTGAACCTAGTATTGAAGGTAGGCCCACGTCCAGCTGTGGGGCGTTAAAAAGGGCTGAATACGATTACGAGTATAAAATATTATAATTATTTCTAGGTAGCAGAGAGGTCCGGAGCGCCCCTCAGATGCTGCAGACGGCAGTTCGACAATGTGAGACGGGTGTTCAAAGCCGTGGAGGAGATGCCGGGGAACGTGGTCGCCAACATACGCTCCACTTTCCTCATATCGGAACCTCTTGCCAAGTAAGTGTATGTTTATTACTAAGAACTTACCCTTGCTTCGTTCGTTTAAATCCCTAGGTACGTGGATTATGTTTATGGGTTTTAATTTTTTTGAGCGGAACCCTAATTCTTTTTCTAAAATAAAAGTAGCCTAAGTTACTCCTTATAACATTATCTATCTGCTAATGTAAGTCCTGTCGAAATCGGTCCAGCCGTTTCGGAGATTTGCTGAAATAAACTCTATTAAAGTTCCTAGTCCGCATGATTTTTTCGATATTGTCAACAAACATCGTTATATTTCAGCCATTTTACACGAAATTTTAATGAATTATATCATAATTAAACCTTTCTCATAAATCACTCCATCTATTGGTGAAAACTATGAAAATCCTTTCGGTACTTTTTGAATTTATCGTGTTCAGACAGACAGACAGACGCTGCGTTGGGACTTTGTTTTATAATATACTAGCGACTCACCCTCGCTTCGCTCGGGTTCGTCCCTATCTTGGATATAGTAAAATAGATATAGTATGTTATCTTTAAGAGATAGACATATGCCATCGCGGACTTTTTTGTAGATCTTTTTAAGGTGTACAGTACTGTAGTACATTATTTTGATCTATCTCGTAGGGTTCAGCCAGCGTTTACAATGTAAGCGCTAAGAAATGTGTTTATTTACGACATCACATTAGAAACCTCTAAAATTATATCAGTGTTTATCTACTATATTATGCATGTATCATACATATAAACCTTCCTCTTGAATCACTCTATCTATTAAAAACAAACGCATCAAAATCCGTTGCGTAGTTTTAAAGATCTAAGCATTTATAGGTACAGACAGATAGCGGGAAGCAACTTTGTTTTATACTATGTAGTGATAGTGAGTGATTTTTTTTTTCAGGAAGTACGGAGCGGTTGTCTTCATAGCTTGTATGAGGTTCGAAACTGCCAAGCGTAAGCTGCAATATTTGTCCTTCAACGATTTCTATCATTGTGCACAAGTATGTTTGTTTATACACATGTATTATCCGTATTTACTACTAAACTACTAAAAATGCGAACAACGCCATCTATGAAAAAACAGTTCAAACTTAGCAATTGGACGTTTTTCAAAAATTAGCAAAATTGTTAAATTTTGAAAAATTCTTTTTTAACATTTTTTTTTATTGGGGTACAATTTACGATTTAATTTAAATAAAAAAAAAAAAAAATATATGAGCTTGTAAATGTCTTTAAAAAATATAATATATTTGAACATTTTAAATAAAACTATCTTTTCGGATTTTTTCGCGGATTTATTTTGATAATTTACAATATACAGCAATCGAAACGTCGGGAACCAAAAATCAAAATAAATCCGCGAAAAAGTCCGAAAAAAATAGTTTTATTGAAAATGTCAAATATTCGTGTTAATTTAAGAAAGTATAATTAATATAATTGCTTTATATAATTTTCCAGGCGATAATGGGAAGTTGGACCTACTGTTGTACGGGGCCCGAGTACTATGATACAGAGATGGACAGGGAGTTCCTGTTGGAGCTGAGGGAGTTGAGGATACTCTTGGATAAGGAGAAGGAGCATAAACAGTGAGTCAGTTGGTTATGAGTTATATCGGGTGTTTTGGATTTTCAATTTGTTACATGTGATTTCTAGTTCATTTCAAATTATTTATTTTTTATTCATTCATTCCTTAAATATGTTATTTACTAGCAACTTACCCTCGCTTCGCTAGCGTCCCTACCTATGTTTTAATTTTTTTGAGCGAATCCTTAATTCTTTTTCTAAAATAAAAGTCAGCCATCTGCCAGTGAAAGTCTCGTTAAAATTGGTCCAGCCGTTTCGGAGAATAGCCGGAACAAACAGACAGACAGACAAAATTTTTAAAAATTGTGTTTTTCTTATAAGTACCGTATATAATTCCATATGCATTTAGTATAAAGCTGTTATTTTGACATTACAAACAGACACTTCAATTTTATTTATCTGTATAGATAATAATATTGTAATTTTGATACATATATATTTATATTTTCAGCTTAATATGTATGCGTTTGAAGCCAAAGTTACTAGAAAAGTCATATCAAGAGTTAGAGCTGAATTTTAGGTGAGTTTATAGTTTTTTTTTTATACTTCACACGTTACTTTTGATTTTGACATTTATTTTGGCGGACTCCGTCCATATATTTTTTTAATCTGAGACCTACAAAGGTATCAATAATTTGGAAGAATAAGAGAAGTGACTATATATATATATATATAAGTGACTATTTATATAAGCAATAATTAAATAACGCATATTAGGCATATTACAATCATATATCTATAGAATACCATTTAAGGAAAGAATATAATATTATATATTATTTGTCAGACTATAACAACGGTTACTATGGCAACGAACAATTATCAGCTAACTTCATCATGTCGCTTTTCGGCTGTCGGTGTGCGCGCGCATCTTAAAAATTTTACTCTCATATTTTTTTCCAAACATCCTATAAGTAGTATAACTTCAAAAATATTTAATATTGGTTGCCATTATTATAATTATTATTGAAATGAGTTTTTCAGTGGTATAATCGATTTTTGTTTAAGATTGTACACGAGAGCGTTGGTGGGCGTGGCTTGCAACTTGCACAGAGGGAGAGAGCTGCGATCTCTCTTCACAGACTTATTAGAGAAGTGAGTGATATTGAAATTTTTAAAAATGAAAATTTTCCATAAAAATTTTTCTAAAAATTTCAACATATATAAAAATTTTCATGGCTGGGATAATTTTTAATGAGTTAAATATATTTAGGTGAATAATTCTAAAATAAATTATACAAAAAATCATGTTTTTAGAGATCAACAATTTTTGTTCGCGTTATGTTCATAAATATTATACCTTCTGTGATAATCTCTCTTTCTATTAGTGGAAACTGTATGAAAATGTGTACAGTTGTTCCTGATTTTTATTAAATGCGAAAATGTCTTCTAATATGTAATATTAATATGACAGTTGATTATTTCATTATAAATAAGAACAATTAATATTTTTTGTTTAAAAGCTACTTTTTTAAATTTACATTAAAGTTTTATAAATCATACAAATAATCCAATTTATTTTTTAGTTATTATAGTAGTATTTTCTTTCTAATAGATGAATTTCTTCTAGGTGTATAGAACCGTTGAGGATGGGTTGCTGGCCTAAGACCGATTTGGCTCAGTTCCTCTGCGCGTATGAACAGTGCGCTCTGCAAATGGACGTTTTGAGGTAAATATTACTGAATAAAAAGACTCAGCACGACACGTTTGGCTCAGTTTGTAGTGACCCTACTTGCCGTGCCAGCGGTCGCGGGTTCGAGTCCCGCTGGGGGCATTTGTTTGTGTGATGAGCACGAATGTTTGTACTCCAGTCGTGGGTGTTTATATTTATAATATGTATGTATTTAAAGTTATATATGTGTAGTGTATCAACTATCTGGTGTCTATAATACAGGCCTCGTAGCTTACCATGGAATTAGATGGTGCTGTGTCTCAACAATAACATATTTTTTTTTTTTCAACTCGTTCTTTAAAAATATAACTATGAATATCGATTCGTATTTTGAAGTTATGGAGTATACGTACACTTAAAAATAAACATTCAAATCTAGTAACTGATCCCATTTTAAAATTGATTGACAATATGTAATAATGATCAATTTTATATGGTTGTATTATTAGGGCTTGGAAGCGGTTAAAAAAAAATGATTAATGGTAACGAAGGTGCTAATTCATAGCTCGTTTATTAAGCGGTTAAAGAATATAACTGATACCTTAACCGAAGTCTTTCGGGTTGTTGTCAACCAAAACCGGTTTAAAAATTGAACGGGTTTCTGAGCCCTGGCATATATAATTAATAATGTATTTATTATACATATTATAATTATGTAAATTTTAACGTTTAGTATAGATTTTTCAGAGATGAGATATTTTCCCGCAGTAAAAAGTATCCTATATGTTGAACCGGATAACCAGCTATCATTATATCAAATTTTATCAAAATCTGTCCAGTGGTTTTTTTGTGATGCATTCCCAGACAGACAGACAGACAAAAAAATATTCTAAAAACTACAGATTCGGCCTCTGTATCGATAATAATGACTATTTCAACAAGATTTTCCAAAAAATATTTAATGTACAGATTCGACTGAGTTAAAAATTTTCTATATGTATATATAAACTAATATGTTTTTTCGAAACGTGCATGCATAATTGTTTGTTTAGAGACGGACGCCTAAAAAGGACAGGGCTATTTTTTTTAATGGGAAGGTATTTCTTATTTCGGGATTAAGTTTTAAAAATTATTATCTTTGCATACATTAAGTCGCTTGTAAAAAAATACTAAAAATTATTTAGAGTACCATGTCAGTAGTAAATGATTTTAATATGGCTTAACTTTCAAAGATATAAATGCCAGAATATTTAATGTGTATTAGTAATTTTAAATAAAACTATCTTTTCGGATTTTTTCGCGGATTTATTTTGATTTTTGGTTCAAGACGTTTCGATTGCATTACAGCGCACATGGTCACGGGAGTGACTAAGGTGTTAGATGTCTCAAAGGTATTATATAGTTGTTACATACAGCCTACCCACAAAATAACAAAATGAATTCGAAAAACTTGAAAATTTGCACCAAAGTACTTTATGAATCGAAAAAACCCCAAAAGATAGTTTTATTTAAAATGTCAAATATTCGCGTTTTAAGAAAGTATTGTGTATTAGGTTTTTTTTCAACAAATGTGTAATGAGTAGACAAAAAATATGCTAAATTTTTTGTTACTAGCTCTAAAACTGGTATAAAAACAACTTTATTAGTATTGGAAGTAGTTAAGAAAGAGATAGAAATAGTAGTTGTATGACTGTCTCGCTCACACTGTGACGTCTTTTTCTTCGGCTAACATATAGCGGTGAAGATTCTTTAGCGGCAAGCTTTGTACTTAACTTTAAACTACATTCATTAATCCTGTTGAAAAACTCCAATAGGATCCCATGAAAAGTGACAAAAACCACATAGAAACCATTAAATATTTACTGGTTTCTATGTGGCTTTTGTCGCTTTTGATGGGATCCTATTGGAGTTTTTCAACAGGGAAAGAGCTCGTTTTTATTTCCAATTATGTATTTTTCTAGAATATTTTTTCTAATATGATTACCATTTGCCTTACGGTGAAGGAAAACATTGTGAGTTATGTATGTCTGAGAGAACCTAGCAAGTTGTCTGCAGACATGCTCAGTCCGCGCGCACTTGGCCAGCGTGGGGGATTGTGGCCTGATCCCCTTCGTATTGAAGGGAGGCCCACCCCCAGCAGTGGGACGTTAAAAAGGGCGGAATACATTTTTTTTTTAATTTAATTAAAAAATAATGAAGTCTAGTTTCAAAAACAGCCGCTAGGGAAATCTAAACACCACGAATAGGACTATATTTGGTGTAAAATATAATTTTAATATGCAGAGCCGGATTTATAAGTGTGAGCAGGGCCGGATTTAGGGGTGTGGAGGCCCCGGGGCAACAACGGAGTGGAGGCCCCTAATTATTTTTGGAATAAAATGAACAATTTTTTTAGTCAAGTGATTTAAGTATTTAATTGCGAAACAAATTAAATTATTTCAATAAACATACATATTATGTAGATATAGTCAAATACAAGAATTATTCGAAATTAAATTACAGCGTTAATGAATGGAACCTTGCGAGCTTTTTTGACAAAAAATATTTGATGATTTCGCTGAAAATTAATGCTTTTTTATCATGGATAGAAGTCTTAAATTACCCGTATAAACGACCATATAAATTATAGACTTAATGTAAGCATAAATAATCTATGATAAAGTTACTTTTTAAGTAAAAGAATATACATTAAGTATTTTAATAAAATAAAATATACTAAGATAGATAGTTGATCAATAAATAATTTAAAACTATATTTTAGTTCCATCAATTGATTAGATGAAGCCGGAGAGCTATTTTTTTATATTGGAATAGACACAAATAATTTTGAGATGTGGATAAGTACTGTTTTATTAAAACTACGGAGATTTTTGATGGACAATACACACAACCACTCCAGAAAATGTTTTTTACAAAAATAAAAAACCGACTGCATAAAAAGCGACCTAAAAAGAAGAGAAAAAGTTGACGAAGGAAGATAATGTTATTATTATTTTGTAGTTAGAGACATACCCACGCGCAGGTATTCTAAAAGATGTAGGTACATAGTATATGTATGTCTCGGACTGCATAATACTATGCTCCTTCGTCAATTTTTAGGAAAAAGAAGAGAAATAAACTAAAAATTCTTAGTTTTATTTAACAATTTCTTATCCTAAATTCCTTTTGAACATATAAGTTGTAAATATTTCTGTAATCGCCTCTTAATAAATTATATTTCGATACCCCTCTCGATTTATTCGGACAAAATTTTTTTTCAATATACACAAATTGGCACCTAGGATCCGCCATTTTAACTTTTGATAATATCTATATAGCCTATGACACTCGCATTATCAATACTTATCGAATTACGTATGAATCATCAAAATCGGTTTAGCCATTTAGTGATTACGAACGAACATAGAATCAGACATACATACAGGTTAAATACATAACTCTGTTTCACCGCAATCGTGTCAAAAGCAAACATCTATATTATACAACATCAGCAACAGCATATAAATAAACCTTATTCACTTGTTTTAACAGGATATACGTAACAGCATCAAACAATCAATTTAAGTATTATATAGTCTATGAATTTGTATAAGTCCAAATCAATTTTAGTTGTTTTGATTGTGGTTGATTGTGGGTGAATTCAATAAAAAATGTAGTTATTTTATCTATTTCTACAGATAAATAAAATTTATATGTCTGTTTGTAATGTCAAAATAACATTTTTTTACTAAATTCATATGAAATGCATATACGGTTTCAATTTTTAAAATTTTTGTCTGTTTGTTCCGGCTAATCTCTGAAACGGCTGTACTGATTTTGACAGAACTTTCACTGGAAGATAGCTGATGTTATAAGGAGTAACTTAGGCTACATTTATTTTGGAAAAAAATAGGGTTCCGCGCAAAAAATTAAAATCCATGAAATTGTGAATAAATTCCGCGTACCTAGAGACGCACCCGAGCGAAGCAAGGGTAAGTCGCTAGTTGACAATATGTGTTAATTTTTTTATAATAAAAGGTTAAATCCCCATGAGCTCTTTGTTTACCTTTACTTAACTACCTAAACCTATAGAGTGGATATAGTTATGTGCATGCACTCAAAAATATAAAAAACAAAAATAGGAAAGAATCGAGGAAAGTTTCTTTCAAATTTGAATTAACAAACGTGAATTTACTTATAAAACTTTGGCATTTGATGATCATATTGTAGACCTAAAAATTATAAAATAAATAAACTCACGCGAAAAAAAAAAGCGCATGATAATTAATTAATTATAACCGCTCTGTATCTTCTTTTTACTCGACGAACGAACGAATATGGATAAATTGTTTTTAATATTTAAGAACAATTATTATATAATATGTATAATCAATCATATTTGTTAAAAATAAAAACGAAAAAGTTGTCGACCAGTCTGTTTTTTTTTTATTAAATCTCTTTTGTGGGGGCCCCTCTCTTGTGGAGGCCCCGGGGCTGCAGCCCCGCTTGCCCTCCCTTAAATCCGGCCCTGAGTGTGAGGGCAATCAAAAATTGGGAGGTCTTAATCACTACATAGTATAAAACAAAGTCGCTTCCCGCTGTCTGTCCCTATGTATGCTTAGATCTTTAAAACTACGCAACTGATTTTGATGCGTTTTTTTTTAATAGATAGAGTGATTCAAGAGGAAGGTTTATATGTATAATACATGCATAATATAGTAGAGAAACACTGATAATTTTAGAGGTTGCTAATGTGATGTCGTAAATAAACACATTTATTTGTGCTTACCAGCGTTTACAATATACCGTCTGAACTGAAATGTATGTGTGAACCCTACGAGATAGATCAAAATAATGTACTACAGTATTGTACACCTTAAAAAGGTCTACAAAAAAGTCCGCGATGGCATATGTCTATATCTTAAGGATAACATACTATATCCATTTTAGTATATCCAAGCAAGTAGACTTGGGCATAATAGTTCGCGATTGGGAGCGGTCAATTTAGTTCGCAGCTCCTTAGCGAACTAGGTCGAACTAGGTCGGTCTTTTAGTTCGTTAATTCGTTTCTCGACTTTACTACTTTAATCTTTGTAGTACTCCATTACAGACCTGCTACCTACACTGAATGCCCTAAATCCCTATTATACTCGTAATTTGCAAACAATCATATACTGCCACGGAACACTATATTCGATCAACAACAGCTACTTATTATAAATACCTTATCTTTTACATTAATACTTACTATACCTTCCAACGAAACACGTACTTATTTTTCTGATTATTACAAATTAAACAACTTTATCCGCATTAACAAATAAATTACATAGGTATAAAAAGTATCTACTGTATTCTGAAAAAAGAAACGAAACAAACATTACTAATATATAACATATGGATGTTATATAGTAGGTACTAAGGATCTACGGAAATCCTTACCATCAAAAACGAACTAACGAACTAAAAAACGAAGGATCTGAGAACTAGTTCGCATAGTTCACCTGTAGGAACGTTCTTTCGAACTAGTTCGTTCGCGAACTACACAAGCCTACAAGCAAGGGACGAACCCGAGCGAAGTGAGGGTGAGTCGCTAGTCATATATAAAAAAGTTTTTGGTTTGGTTGGTTATTGTTTTTTTATTATTTTGATAGGAGAAACTTAATCATACATACTTACTATTTTTGTGTGCCAAAATTCGAATTAGAAAACAACACTTATTAAGATCTGTGGGTTTAAGCCTCCTTACTCGTATCTATAAGTCCGGACCTGCTAAATATATTTTAATATTAAAAATCATAGTTTATTAATTTGTATGTATTTTTGTTTTCAGAGAAGCAGATTTAAAAAGTGTATGGGAGCGTTACATGAGGGTTGTTAGTCAGTGTCTGTTGACTATGTATCATCCATAAATTCGTTTTTCTACAAAAGTTTTATTATCTGTATGTATCTATAATACTATTTATTATCTGTGGAAAACTAAATTTAATTCTAGATTTTTTAAAACTTTGTATGTTTTATAATTAACGTTTTAAATACTCTATTCTAAAGTTATTGTTGTATACGAATAACTCGATGTGAACTATTTATTGAATAAATCGATTTAAATAATCACTTTGTTTGTTTTTATCTATACTCATTTTTTTAAATCGGTTTAGGTGTCCAACTATCAAAATTATTCATTTTGTGCTTTACAGCTATTTATTTTAAAATATATTTATACAACCATAAGTTATTTACACAGATAAATAAAATTGTTGTGTCTGTTTGTAATGTCAAAATAACAGCTTTATACTAAATGCATATGGAATTATATATGGTACTTATAAGAAAAACACAATTTTAAAATTTTTGTCTGTCTGTTTGTTCTGGCTAATCTCCAAAACGGCTGGACCAATTTAAATGGGACTTTCATTGGCAGATAGCTGATATTATAAGAAGTAACTTAGGCTATTTTTATTTTAGAAAAAGAATTAGGGTTCCGCTCCAAAAAATCAAAACGTACCTAGGGATGAACCCGAGCGAAGCGAGGGTGAGTGGCTAGTCAGAAAATAATCATGGAATATTTATGGCAAATCACGAACCTGCATTAAAAAAATTGTGCGTACTAGTCTATATTAATATTATATAGAGGGAAGATTTGTATTTTTGTATGTTTGTAATGAATAAACTCAAAAACTACTGAACCGATTTAGATGAAATTTGGTAAGAATATAGTCTGAGCCCCTGGGTAGGGCATAGAATAATTTTTATTCCGGAAATCATCCCTTAAGGGGGTGGAAATGGGGATGAAAATTTGTATGAGGAATCAACCTAGGGACAAACCCGAGCGAAGCGAGGGTGAGTCGCTAGTTATAAAACATATGGTATCTACTACAAGTAACTTACCCTAGCTTCGCTCGGCTGCGTTCCTAAGTGTCTAACAATAGCTTATATCTTGGTCTACTTGTGTATTGAATTACCTCCAAATCCGTCAGCCATTTCAGCGTGAAGAAATAGCACAAAAACATTCTTAATTTAAAAGTTACATAAACCATAGGAATTAAAAGAGAATGAAAAAAAAAAAACGGAAATATTTTAAACAATTTATTAAATATCGTCACTAAAATACAGAGTGACCGTATCACAAAACATAAGTACTTAATACTTTGTACATCGGGATACAGATTAAATTATTGAGAGAAAAATAGCATTACTTCAGAAAACTTATACAGATCAGTCAATATTATTAAAAAAAAAATGAAATGTAAAAAATTTTTGGTTACAAAAATTTTCTGATAAAAATTTCCAAGGAAAATTTTCCTAAAAAAAAATTTTTTTAAACGAAATTTTTATATTTTTTTTATAATCATATAAGTTTTCTGAAATAACACAATCCTATATACATCTATTACATTGAATGCTTATAAAATACTCAATAAAAACAATCACTACTATAAGTACTTGAAATTGTCAATATTATACCAATTATGATTAAATTCATACAACTAAAGAGTCAAATGAGAGGAACATTGATGCCCATAGTAAGGAAACTCTTTTAAAAAGAGTTTATTTTTATTGGCAATACTTGACAATTATCCATGTCAGTTTTGCTTTGGAATTTGAAGTAAAAACTGATACTATACAAAAAAAAAAAAATGATAAAAAATAATATATTTTTACAAAGAAAACAAATCATGATAGCAATAACGCTAAAAATCTTTGGTTCGTTTCATTGTAAAAAAAAAGTTACATATTTTTTTCCTTTCAAGAAAAAAAAAATGTTTTAATCTATGGTATAGAGTTATTTACAGTTTACAACCTAATTTTCCATTTCTGGCTGAACTACACATAGAGCAATGTGCAGACGTGACAATTTTTTATATTAGTTATAGTTAATTTTAAACTTAAAAGGAAGGCATTTAAGAAAAATTTAACATGAAAAAATTTCAAAAATTTTACAACAACATTTTTACTTCTGATTGTATGTCCGTCTGCATTTTTAAGTAATTTTTTATAGCTGCACTAAAATACTAATTAAAAATATCTAACTACGCATGTAATCACATATACGAGTCATAAAAGCTACATGTGAAATGCTTTTTTTTTATTTTTTGTATATTTTTTTCTTTGGGAATGTGATTTATGCCTTTTTAAACGTCCTATAATTTCACTCCAATCACACTTATTTTGTTAATATTTTTTTAATATTGCCAAAATAACACAATAAAAACATTATTCGAGAAATGTTACCAGACCATAATTAAAACGAAATAAACTGTTTTGCATATATTTAAAAAATCATTTCCGTATATGTACAGATAATTTCATTTTTTATAATCTAGCAACACCCAAGGCACGTTTTCATTAAAAATTTTACGCTAGAAAATTTTGGTGCCGAGAATATTAAGATATGCGTGCATATTTCGCGTTTATTTTTAAAAATTTCAAAAATTTATTCAAAGTTTCCATGGTATTTTTTTTATTTTTACTATA
Organism: Fabriciana adippe; assembly: GCA_905404265.1. Taxonomy (NCBI): domain Eukaryota; kingdom Metazoa; phylum Arthropoda; class Insecta; order Lepidoptera; family Nymphalidae; genus Fabriciana; species Fabriciana adippe. Next base: position 7,524,966 of record FR990010.1, on the reverse strand, counting down.
TATTTTTTTAAATCAACAAAATAAGTTAACAGTTGAGTATTCTTATTGTTTCAATTGATTTGATGTAATTTAAAGGAATGTTTAAAAAAAAATTGTGCGATAATACTGCATTTTTATCAATAGGTTGAGTAATATATTTTTTTAATTTTTTAAATATATATTTTTTTTTATATAAATCGTAAATTATTTACAATTTAAACTTATTTAATATTCGAAGTGAATAAATGTCCGACGTATTTCGACAAAATATATATAATTTCTAATAAATAATTTAACTTTGCGTAAAAACGTCTATATAATGTACAATAATCATATCCTTAAATTACTGGCTGTAATACAAAAAAAAAAAAAAAAAATGGATTAAATCCTGCGAAACCGTCACATACCTAATAAATACCAAACTTTCTCACTAAACAGTTCTTATACAGGTTGTTAAAAAAAATCACAACGAAGTAGGAAAAAATTAAAAAAAAAATCACAAAAAACGCATGAATTATGCATTTTTTTTTCAATATCAATCAACTTTCCGTACACAGGCTGTTCTTAAATCACAAAGTCCTTCCAAATCCTCGCACAACGACGATATCGTTCACAAACCTGTAGTTTGCGCCACTCATATGTCCACCTCGCAAATTTTCCTCTTCTGCGGAAAACCGAATTTGTCCTTTTTGATAACCTCCTGTTTTAGACGTTGGTATGTATCTAGCCTGGACAAGGCGTATTCCTGCGGACAAAAAAAAACTAATGAAATTTCACAAAATACGATTATATATTTATGAATGTCACTACTATTATAAATGTATAATATTATGTTGGTACATTAACAGTACCATCTAGTTCCATGGTAAGCTACGACACTTGTGTTATGGATACCAGATACTTGATACACTGCACATATATAACTTTAAATACATATATATCATAAATATAAACACCCATGACTGGAGTACCAAGATGCGTGCTCATCGCACAAATGAATACCCCCAGCGGGACTAGAACCAGCGACCGCTGGCACAGCACTACAAACGTGTCGTCAAAATCTCTTATTTTAACAATATGTATGTTAGTTACTCCTTCAAGCTATAACTGGATGTGTTTAGATGAAAAAAAAAAAAATGTCCGAAAATTACAAAAAACATATTCACCCAATATCCGAAGGGGATTTGGCTTTTCGACGCGTTGACGATCGACCAGAGACACCAGAAAAGATGGCTCGCCAGGGCGAACGCGTCCACTTCATTTAACAACTGATTTATCTCCTCTATGGTCGGTTGAACATCCTTATCTTCAGATAAATTCGCGTGGTAATGTTTCAAATACTCCTTGATGAAGATTTCCTAAAAAATAGACCATTTTTGTGCACATGTCTCGTGGAAAAACAAGAAAAAAAGGGTGTTGCGTTTTTTTTTCTTTATATTTTTGGTGTAAAAATTTTCGATACGTTAAATCGATTGCAAAACAAAAAAAAAACTTTACAAATGGCATAAATCGTTTCGTTATTATCATCAAAAACAAAAAAAAAAAATAATCTTCGATTCATCTGCCATTACATAAAAAAATTACCATGTGTGGAAAGAATTCGAGACATTAATCTATTCGAAAACCATAGAGAAATTTGAATTCAAAAAAATAAACTCTTTTTCCCTTTCCGACACGTGTTCATCATTTGCCGCGACGTTTATATTTTACCATAGACAAGACTCCAGTTAATAGGTAAATATCCTGTCCACAGACTATCGTCCTTTAACTGCGTCGGCCATTTTTAAACAGCTGCTAGAAACCAAGCATAAACAAACACAAGCTGGGTAGTGATTGTTTTAACGCTATTTATACTATTAATTATGTCAATATTTAAAAAAAAAAATTGAAAAATCTATTATTTTAACCGACTTCCAAAAATGAGTACTTCTATGTTCGTTTGTATTTATTTTTTTTTATTAAGAAAAAAGTTTTGTGCATTTTGACATAACTAATATTTTTTCAATTGCGTTCACATCTCCAATGACAGTAAAATATATTAATTAAATGAATTAGCGTGATTTTTTTTTAATTGTAAAAACGTTTTTTTTTTTAATATTCCATATTGGCCTTTATCAAATAGCCGTTTGCTTTTATTTTTAATTTAGACAATTATATAAAAATGTACCAATTTTTGCAGAAAAAGTATAGTTCTTACGAACCAAAATTTTTCAAGAAAAAAAATCTTGCTTGGTTAACCTCAAACCTTGAAACGTAAAAAATATACATATATTATTGAATAAAAAAAAAACAATTTGAAAATGCACTCTAATATAACACCATCTATTTCAATATATAAATAAAGACGTTTAGTTTTGTGTAAAAAAAGTGCATTGATACATTTCTATATAATATTATTTAATAAAAAAAATACGATTATATTTAATATTTTAGAAAAAAAAATATACGAAGTGAAATATTTTCTTTTTTTTTTCATTTTTTTTTATAAAACAAAAATGAGTGAAACTTAGATATTTGATAAAGGCCTATCGCAATTGAATGGATAATTATTACGAACCTCACCACGTAATGGCGGTCAGACCGTCCGTTTTCTGGAACTTTAAAAAACATGATCAAAGCTTGAGCATACCAGCGATTTTGTATGAAAATAAAATTTAAATTTAAAGAAAAAAATCAATTTTTACACTAAGAATTTTTTAATATATAAATTTGAAAAAATATACAAAATCGCTAGTTTTTTACGCTTCGTTGACAATATAAGGTGTCCTTATAAAGCTATTTGACGCAATTTTCTAAGCCGTGATTATAATTTTTTTTAAAACCAAATATGTTAGTATGTGTTTTGCTTTTAAAATTTATGCGATCTCAAATCTCGATGAATATACAGAGAGGTAGCGTATTGAATAATTTATTACATCAATAAAATTATAATGTACATATATGTAATTTTTTCAACATAAAAAAATCCCCAAAAAACACCACCCCTATCCAAAAATTTAACAAAAATCGTCATCAAACACACTACCTCACTGGATAATTATTGAAAAATCGTTAAAATTAACCAAAAATCCATCAAAAACGTATCAAAAACCTACCTTTTGCTCAAGTGTTGGGCTATTCTCTTGATTTTCATAGTAAAACGGATGTTCCGGGTTCGTATAATCATAAGACCACTCTTGGAAATGGTTAGCTATGTCGAAACCACGGTAATTGTATGCACAATATTCAAAATCAATCAAAACAAGCTTAGGCTCGCCAGAATCCGATATATGACTGATTATAGAGTCCGACGTATTCGTATCGTCGAACTGTGTTAAGACGTATTGACTCTTCTTCGGTTCGTCATAAGTGTATTCGTCGTCTGAAGCCGATTGTACTTCGTCTTCTAGCATTAGGATGTTGCCTTGAAAAAAAAAAAACAATTGATTAGAGTATAAATAGTAAAAAAAAAAAAATTAAAGAAAATTGCTTTCCTCTGTAAGTTTGTTGGTACTCTTCTGCAAGTCTCATTGTAAAACCGATCTGGACGAAACTTATTATATAGGTTCTACAACTTTATGGATTTTTTTTTGTCGTTGGAGATTTTTGATTGGAGGGGTACTTCCTCCAAAAATGTCCAAAAAGGGGGCTACTGGATATCTCCGCCTTGTATTCAGCCCTTCTTAACATCCTACAGCTGGTGGTGGGCCTCCCTTCAATACGAGGGGTTCAGGCCATAGTCCACCACGCTGGCCAAGTGCGGGCGGACTAAGCATGTTTACTCCCCCATCCAAAAAAACCTGCCTATAGAAGTTTTCACTTCATAAACCGCATTTTCGACAGAATCATTTTTTAAATTAAAAAAAATATATAATTACCCTTACCTTCCTGCATATCATTGTGACAGAAAACGACAGGAGACTCCACTGTCGCTAAAAACTTTTTAATCCACTCCACTTCTTTATCAAAATCTATAGATTTCAACTGTTTTATTATACTTTGCTCTTCTTCATTCTAAACGAAAAAGAAAAAAAAAACAATTTTAATTTCTATTATTCAGAGAAATTCAAAATTATAACAAAATAAAAATTTACGTTAGTTGAAAAAAAAAAAAAAAAACTATTTACTTCCACGAAAAAACTACCACATATTTTCTATAGTTTTATTTAAAAATTCTACTATTTCTACCAAATGAAACACCACTTTCTACTAAATCCTACCATTTACTACCATACCTTGCCAGGCGCGTTGCCGGACAGCCTCTCCTCTTTCACCGTTTTCAACCATTTCCCCATGGTTTTCCACAACCAGTTCGGCTCTTTGGACAGTGGCACGTCCATGGAGTGTATGGCGGCCATTTTCTCCGCTATTTTCATTGACAACGCCGGCTCTGACAGTTCCTTTGTTAAGAGTGATCTCGCCTGAAAACAAAAGTACAAATGGAATTTATTGTTTATATTATAATTTATGACACGCTGTATTAAAAATTCAAATCCATTACTTATTTTAGGATAAATAATTATTTATTTTATAGTACATAGCTATACTATGAACTATATATATATATATATATATATATATATATATATATATATATATATATATAATCTTGAATGTATGTATGTGTGTAATTAACTAAGTACATTTTTTTTCTCACACTCGAGGGTTTGTGGTAGAGATATCTTAATTAGATAAGTCATCCGTTGTACACAAGGTAACTCTTATCTGTTTTCTATTTTTATATGTATATTTTTTTATTTGTGGTACATAAATAAATAACATAGCTCATTACCGGTATATACTGCTCGATCCTGCCACCAGAGAACACGCCGTGCAGTTTGGGCCCCAGCCGCCTCTCCGACAGCAGCGTGAAGATGACCGACTCTGTCACTATCGCGTCCATTGCACGCTCGCCGTGAACTTGTCCGTATATCCGTAATAATACCTATTGAAAAATAATAATAATAACTTTATAAAATTTATATATAAATAATCTCATCAGGGATATTGAACTCATCATACCTATGCATGATGAGTTTCATATCCCTGTACGGTACTTCAGAAAAGATTGATTCCCCATAAAAACTTCAATCCCGGGATTTTCATTATCATTTCCGGGATGAAAACTATCCTATGTCCTTCCCAGGCTCTAAAACTATCTCCATACCAAATTTCATCTAACTGAGTTAGGGTGAGACATTTAAAATACCGATTATCTATGCAGATAAATAGAACGGTAATGTCTGTTTGTAATGCCAAAATAACAGCTTTTTACTAAATTCATATGGAATAACATTCAAAACCTATGACGAACTGAAGTTACAAGGAACCTATATTATTTCAAGTAGGTTAACATATATAATTTAACACAATAGTTTTACCTTTTTGGGCTCATCCAAGGAGAAGGAATGTGAACTTAACAGCGGTTTCTTATTGATGCGAGCTTCCTCAGTCTCCGGCGAGTTCTCTCGCGCGTAACTGCTAAGTTTCGATGGGTCCGAGGGCAGCGCTACGTAGTATAGAAAGTTTGATAGACCCCCACTGGAAAATAATATCTAGATTAGCATTTAGACAAAATATTATATACAAACTAGAAATTTACCCATGCTTCGCTCGAATCCCTATGTACCTAACATTAGTTCTCGTTTATTGTGGAAGATTTTTAACTGGTATATAAACTTATTTTTAAAATATACCTAGATAGATTATACCTTAAGAATGCTTCGTTATACTTTTTTTTATTAATTTTAAGCCTTTTAGGTAATAGATTAGGAAAAATCCTTTCTTTGAAGAGCCTTACTATACATCTTCATGTCTGACATTATTAATGAGGAAATCTCAATATTAATGTCATCCCCTATTTTTTACACCTAGAGGATTTGCCTAAAACTTTGGATACGAACAGTCTTCATCTTTAACCAGAAGAAAACAAATTTTGATCACTGTAGCTTCAAAATTGGCGGATTCTCATACGGATTTCCAACCAACTCGTTTTTTTTAATTTAGGGTTTGAGATTCCAAAAATACTTTCTTAGCGGATACCTAGTCCCTATGAAGATTCCATTTGCTAAATTTCAAGTTTCTATCTTTCATACTTTGAGATTTCGTAATAAATTTGTGAGTGGATTTCGTTTTTATAATAAGGCTAGGGATGAACCCGAGCGAAGCGAGGGTTTGGGTTGCTTCCCAATACAAACTTTCATCCCCATTTTCACTCCCTTAAGGAACGATTTCCGGGATAAAAAGTATCCTACGTCCTTCCCAGGGTCTCAAACTATCTTCTTACCAAATTTCATCTAAATCGATTCAGTAGATCCAGAGATTATCCCCTACAACCTCACGAACTTACAAACTTTACCTCTTTATAATATTAGTAACGATAAATAAAACCACAATTTTACAAAGTTCACTGCGCACCTAGTCTATAAGTAGGGCAGTGGAAAATTACATTGATAACAATACGATACGCCACTCCACTGTATTCTGTGATAAATGTCGTACGAAAATACTATCTTCGTGTGAGGTTATCATTGCAATAAATATATATAGATTCGGCTTGTATTGTCCATTTGTCCATTGTTAAATTATTGTGTTGAACAAATAATTATCAACGACCAGACAAAATTTAGTGGGCCTTGTGATAACGCGCTCGCGTGGAAAACCAAGTGAACCGGATTTAAATACCGGGTCTCGCACCACTGATATTCTCATGTGCGAATTATTTCCAACATGATTACTACTTGTCTTAAGTTGAAGGAAAACAGTAAGGAAACCTACAAGAGTGAGAGAACCTAATTAGTTATTCAAAGACATGTAATGTATATGAAGTCCGCCAACCCACACTTGGCCAGCGTAATGGAATATGACCTAATCCTTCTCGCATTAAGGAGAAACCCACATTACTTAAAAAATTCTATATAATATAATCTAATATAAACATGTCACTAAAAGTGTAGATAGCCTACGCCATACTTCATCAGAGTACCTAACAAAAAAGAAATTCTCATCAAACCATAAACAAAAATTGGAGCTAAAACTAATTTTGTATTGTTTGGACCATGGAGTCAAAGTGCTAAACACTTCTTAAAAGACATAACACCTCGTCTTGTCGCCTCTACTGACTACCGGTGACAGGAGAGCCGGCTCGTTATTCGCCCAAAGAATCGGCATTGCCATTCAGCGGGGGAATGCGGCTAGCATTCTTGCCACTATTCCACGCGGACATAACTTGTACAGTAATAACTGAGTGTACATTTGTTTTGTATATGTAATTAAGTATATTTGTAATTTTCCCCTTCAATACGAGGGTAATCATGCCATAGTCCACCACGCTGGCCAAGTGCGGATTGGCGGACTTCACATGTCTTTCGAAAACTTGCTAGGTTTTCTCAGACATGCAGGTTTCCTCACGGTGTTTTCCTTCACCGTAAGGCAAGTGGTAATCGCACATGAAAATATCAGAGGTGCGAGACCCGGGATTTGAACTCGCTTCACTCGGTTTCCCAAGCGAGCGCGTTACCACTGGGCTACCGCTGCCTACTACATAATAATTAATAGCGATACTTACTATGTAATAATTTAATAGCTTATTTCTCAAGACAGAAAGGAAATCTTAAAGCCTAACAAATAAGATACGGTCTAATAGACCCCAACATCCTTAACACTCATATAAAGAACCAGGAAGAAATCGTAACAAATTTAAACAATCCACAAAAAATACAAAAGGTCTTTGAAGGTCCAAAAAAGAAGTTTACATTATTTTCATGGACAAACTTTTTGCTAATCAAAGTTCTAAAGCTAAATTTCTTGTGAGTATAAAGAAAAAAACATACACAAAAGGTTAAAAACGGATATTTTCAATGTTGAGGCAACAAATAATTGGCAGAGTTAGAGAGTTTCAGAACAAAAAGACAAGAATTAAACGATAATTAACAAAAATTAGATAACCCAACATCACTGGTATTCTTCTATCAAAATTGCGATAAAAATTATTTGTGATCTTTGGAGTTGAGACAAAAAATCCCTATTTCCAAAATTACCCTAATTTTGGACTTTTCCGAATTTCACTGAAACCGGTCCAGCCTTCTTCAAATAATACGCTTTCTTACGAATAATCTTCCATATTTATTTAGAATGCAAATAAGAAAACAGAAGTTTTTTTTAAACAGATCCAAAATTGATTGTATATATATCATATGTAATAAAATCAACTCTTTATTTAACTTCTTTATTTTGAAAATACAATAATATTAATTTGCTAATTTTATTTATCTATACATATAATAAAATTGTGAGATCGAATGTATGTACATAGAAAAGAAATCCTAAAAACCGAGTCAGAGGGATGTAAGAAGAGAAATAGAACAAATTCAGATTTTTTTTCAATTTTCTTTCTGTCTGTTTGTCTGTTTGTACGGGCTAATCTCTGAAACTGTTAGACCGATTCAAATGAAATTTAGTTTATTTATATTTATTTATTAATTGTAGTATATCAAAATCTTTACGACCAGTTCGGAAAAAAATTAACCCTTCTTACAATAATAAGCTAAACTCAGTACATATATACACACACACATATACATACATAAAAGCATTATACTCTTATTTGGACTGTTGGACAAACAAGGCGATAAAATTCGCTTAAACCTCCATACATTCCATTTAAATCCAAATTCAAGGTTGTATCTGTGTACATTTTTTACTTATCGTTAGTCAATTGTAAAATTTTACACTGAATTTTGTATAATAACGTAATTTTGCGTTTTTTGCTTTGCTCCTTTGTAATTTTTAGTGTAATTTGCTTGGAATTATATTTTTTTTGGACATTTTTCTTCTGAGAATAATTTAATACCATATTTACATCATTACATACATATTACAATCATAAAAACATGTCAGTCTGTGTTAAAGTTACTTCTTCACGCCATCAATACAGATAAATAAAATTGGAGTGTCTGTTTGTAATATTAAAATAACCGCTTTTTACTAAATGTATATGGATGTATACACGGTATATATACCAAAACAATTTTTTCCAATTTTTCTCTGTCTGTCTGTTTGTTCCTGCTAATCTCTGAAACGGCTGGACCAATTTTGACGGGACTTACATTAACAGATAGCTGATGTAATAAGGAGTAACTTAGGCTATTTTTATTTTAGAAAAAAAAATTGGGTCCCACGAAAAAAAAAACAAATTAATTAATTAATTTTGTTTCGAGAAGCAACCTAGGGACGAACCTAAGCGAAGCTAGGGTGAGTCGCTAGTTACGAAATACGACTAAATGGGGTTAAACTTAGGAATGGAGATATCTTCTATCCTGGTTTAGCACATAAGCTAACCCTTTCTACACCAATCTCCTTCGTGTCATCTCCATTCCATGTGACATTGGCGAAGTGATCTGCTCAACTGGCACGCTTTGAAGCCATTGATAAGACAATTGAATTGAATTGAATCTTTCTATAACGCAAGCAAAGCCAAGTGGCTAAAACTAGTTACACAACAACAAGCACACCTTATCCTTCTGAACTCCAGCTCACACGGGTCCACCGTCTTCCAAGCACCATGGAGATAGTTCCTGCATATCCTGCCTGCAACTTCTCGCATCTCCTCTTCAGTACCGCACATTTGCAGTTTCTATGAAAAAAAAAACAATACACCATCAATACAAATATTCTTTATTGCACACCATAAAACATGAGATATACCTATAGTTTCAAGAAGGAATAGCAAAATAGGCGGCCTTATCTCTAAGTGATTGATCTCTTTCAAGCAACCTTTAGCAAAGAGGGAGAAAAAGATCTAGAAGGGGTGCCAAAGTTTTTATAGAGTGAAGAAAAATTATTATATATGAATAACATATCACACATCGTTCAAAAACGAATATGCGCCTGCGCATTTTTTAATATGGTATCGCAACCAAAAGATTGTTTTGACCACCAATCTGTGTGACGCATTAAAAAATAGATATGGCACTAAAATTGGGTTGTTTACAAAAAATAATGTATAGCGAAATTGAATCCGAAAACACACTTTTATTTGAAATGTAATATATTCGCGTAAATCTGAGGAATTTTTAGGCACTACGTATATTTACAGCGACTACAGGTTCAATTCAGACACGTTTGGCTCAGTTTGTAGTGACCCTACTTGCTGTACCAGCGGTCGCGGGTTCGAGTCCCGCTGGGGGCATTCGTGTGATGATCACGAATGTTTGTACTCCAGTCATCAGTCATAGGTGTTTATATTTATAATATGTATGAATTTAAAATTATATATGTGCAGTGTATCAACTATCTGGTATCCATAACACAGGCCTCGTAGCTTACCATGGAACTAGATGGTGCTGTGGGTTAATGTCCCAACACATTTATTTTATTTATTTTTTATAATTGTTTTACCTTATTATCGAAAACAAGTTTTGTTCTGTCAGACATATAGTTTCCTCATATTTTTTCCTTTAGCGTATTAGCAAGCTCTAATCTCATTAAAATGGCAAGGCTTGGAATTGAACCAGCTCCTCTTGCTTTTCAAAGCGAGCGCGTTTCCACTGAGCTACCACTACTCTAAATGTTATTATGTCATCACTACATATTCTAAGTTTGTTTGTTTTGAATTTGTGTCTGATCGGGCTTATCTCAGAAACTACTGTACCAATTTTTATATGGTTTTTATAAAGGTGTGATTTCCTACGAAGGTTATAAGGCTGTAATTTACAAACATTTTATACGCATACATACATACAAAAATAATCTACTAATAATGATGATATTTGTGTATTAAAATAGTATCTTTTAGGGACCCCAAACACAGGGTAAGGTAAGATAAGGTGTTCTACTCGTACTAGTGGCATTTCATTCCTTCCAAAAATAAGTTAATTTGTATTCAATACGACACTTAAGTCTCATCACGATTCAAATGTTTAATGCGATCGATCGTCTCTCAGAGCGTCGGCGTAGGCGTTCATTCAGGAAAAAGACTCCAATAATAAAAGCTAGTAATAAAATAATATTAATACTTCTTTAGATTTACGCGAAATCAAAAAAAAAAAATGGGCGAAAAACTCCGAAAAGATATTTTTATTTAAAAATAAAAAAAATGATTTTTTTTTTGTAAAAAATTGCGCTTTTCCAGAAAAGACCTATGTCCTATATAGATAAAAAGCAAAACCTTATCTAAATACAACATTTGATTAAAATGGATAGAGCCTTTTCCGAGATACACAAATTTTTTTAACTATACTAATATTATAAAAAGACAGAGTTTGTTTGTTTGAGGTGGCAAACTCAGGAATTACTAAGCCGATTTGAATAATTCTTTTAGCATTAGATAGCCCGTTTATTGAGGAAGGCTAAAAGGTATATATCATCCCGGAAAAATATACGGTTCCCGTGGGATAGATTTGTTTTTGTCTATGGACGAACCTAAAGCGACGGTGAGTCGCTAGTATTCAATACGACAATTCAAACGTTTACAGCAAAAATGTTGAAGAGTTTCCTGTTAACGTTTATGAGATAAAATTTTCCATCAAGGACAACTTGTATACGTAGCATTGACAGAAATAAAAATCGGTCAAGTGCGAGTCGAATTCTCACACGAAGAGTTCCGTACCATTGCACATGTACTTTTTATTAATATGACTTTTACTCTATGTAGGTATGTAGTATTTTAACTTCGATGATCGATTGCGAACGTTAAAAGATGTTTCTAATATTTTTATTTTTATATATTTTTATTATTTGTTGTTATAGCGGCAATAGAAATACATACTCTGTGAAAATTTCAACTCTCTACCTATTACGGTTCATGAGATACAGCCCTCTGACAGACGTACGGACGGACAGCGCAGGCTTAGTAATAGGGTTCTGTTAGCACCCTTCCGATATGGAACCCTAAAAGTATGAAGTCGCTACATCTGTCTCATACGACGCAACGCGTTTTATGTATACAAAAAACTACGCATTTTAATGCGATTTTTAGCGCGACGTTCGCTTTAATGGTTAGTATATAGAGATCCGGAGACCTTGAATTCAAGTCGCGGTTCGGGCAGTATAGAATATAGATACTGGGTTTCCCTTGGATTTTCAAACGGAGTTTTCATTGTTAAAGAGAATTTTCTTTTCATCAGACAAATCGACTTTTAAAGAAACTCAAAAGCGTTGCCGACCTTTAAGGGATCTGAAGACACGGCTCTTGATGACCCCCATGTTATAGCGCTCAGGGAAAACTTCAGGAGGAAGATCATTCCACATTTTGCACGTAGAGATAGATATTTTTACATATGATTACATGGTAACAATTTATAATATGCACATGGCTAACATCAACAAGACTGGCCGCCGTAGCTGAAATCGATGAGGAAGACAAAAAAAATGTTATACTTATATATATTTTTTTGTGAAACACTCACATTTTTCAACCAACCTTATATATAAAGATGGAAACCACTCTATAACACTCTCTAGCCCATTAACTATTTCTATGTAAAAAAAAAAACACGTCTATCCATTGCTGCGCACAAGGAAAACTAAACAACACACTTTTACATTTATTATATAGACAAAAAAATCTAGTTGAGTTAGTTTCTGAACAAAGCTAGACTTAAGGTGTAAAAAAAAAAACAGTGAAGTTAAAGGAGAATGGGCAGCTTTGTATGGGTTCCGTCCCCAGAGTATATCAAGTTGAGATATATGTTATTTTAAAGAACATAATAATAGCTTCATTTTATTGTATGACACTAACACTGAGACTATCAGTAGATTTTGGACAAAAAACATTTGTAAGTACATATGTTTGTAATATAAATATAATGTGTTAAAAACGTAATTAGGAGAAAAATGGCCAAGTTCCCTATGACAATATTACATCATGATAAACTTAAGTTGAGTTTAAAAGAACACCAAAAAGAAAAATTATACTTAATTTTTTTAATAATAAAACCAATTAAAATTATTACTTTTGAAAAACTATATTTTTACGTTTCAAACAATGAATGTGCAACAAAATTTTCCACAACTTTAGTAAGTATTTACTTAGCTGATACGTAATAATTATCATTTACTATGTGACATTGTTTTTATAAAACATGTAATCTTTCGCCTATCTTTTATCTAAAATCCAGACCTTGAAAGATAAGGAAGTTAGTGATAACTTATGCATGTCTGAGTAGCACTGAGTACTGTTATGCCTACTAACGAAATTAGACTAAAATGTCTGTGGGTTTGAATTTTCTATAAATATGAAGATTGTAAACATGTTTCAACAACAAACGTGTTCAAACAAACATCTGTTTGTTATTTATACCTAAACTATTGAACGGCTATTATTTTTTAAGCAGGATACTTGGGAACACAAATAAAGTATCTTGGATTGACACTTAGATATTTTCAAAATAGATCAAATGGTTCCCATGGGTATGAATGAGCTTCAGTATTGGATCAATAGTTTCAGAATTTACCTCCAACATAAAAACTCACTAACTTCACCTTGAACTATGGTGTGTTTTGTCTATGTCATAGATAATACGTGAATCACTATTTCGTCATAGTTAAATTCATAATAAATATTGATAAGCTATCGTTTGTCCAAATACGTTTTAAGACGCATGCCAATCAAAACAAGTTAATTATACATATTTACATTTTTTGTACAACTGTAAGACAGGCAGTTTATTCATCGCACTACATCACGCGATAAAAACACTTGTCATTTACTTTGGAAAATTTTTATAAATAACAACGACGAATTTGAATGTTAAAAATTAATACTTTCTTAGATATTTTAGCGGATTTTTTTGATTTTTGGTTCTCGACGTTTCGAATGCATATACCACAAATCCTCGCGAAAGAAAACTGACGCATTGAAAGTATTGAAATTAAAAAACATCTAAATTTTAAATGGCTTAGCATTACCATTCTGGTGAGATCCTATAATTAACAAAACAAAATCGAATATGAAAAGTGTACACAGCGGGACCGTTTGAGGTAGTTTTAATTTTGCCTATTTATGTGGCAATAGTGTTTATTTACATTTTGATTTTAAATAATAACAAATCATATTAATTTAAAATTAATCAAAACACAATAATATAAAGAGAATGTTGAAAATATCCTACGTAGTCAGGTCACACCTGTTTATCGTAACAATTAAAGATATTATTTATTAGGTCTCAATTTGGCACGCGTTCGATATAGGGGGCTATTGGCAGATTACGCGATAAACAAAATATATAATTACACGTATAGCTTTATAAGCTTGTGTAGATAATTATTAATTCCGATTAAAAATGCCTATAGTTGTATTATACGATTGCATGTGATTAAATAGGGATTATTGCGATTAAAGTTGATATTTATATGGACGGGTTCAAAGTTAAGAATTTAAGGGTCTTTTTCATTGTACACGCGCAACCAAAGCATATTGACGTTTAAATAGCTGTAAATCGATAAGGTCATAGCGTTTATATTTGCGTGAGTTAAACAAATTAACGTATAAATTAGAATTGATGCAAACATGCTACGAGTATATCAGAAAGCCGCATTAGGGTTTTTACCAGCGGTTTCATATAACGCACGTTTTTATCTATACAAATGCTTAAAACAAACGATAGGCTTTAGCGGAACATGTATGGTAGAATCGCCGAGAATTTGGTATAATAACTTGATACTTATAAAACACAAAATGAGAGTTTAAGGGTAACATGCTTAAATAAATTCTACTAAGGATTTTAATATCATACTAAATTGTAGGCACAAATGTACACACGCAAAAATATATATATACACATCCTTTTTTATACTTGCCCATTTTATATTAAGACCTGTTTATTAACCTTTTCTTTATAAATAATATTTGTAAAGAACATATTGTAAAAAAAAGTATTGACATTTAAAAGGCAAGCACAATTTTTATTTTCTATTACAAATAAAAATAGATTAATCAATCGAATATACAGCAACGGCCTTAAAGTAGTAATTATTGCACCCTTAGTAGTAATTTTTCCTTGAAAAGTTTCCATCATATTCATAGAACCATCCTCAAATCTATTAAATATGAAGAAATATGAAAATTTAATGTTGGCTACGACATCGAAGTGTTTTAGACACGCACTTTCCTATGTAACTATGGCAACAGTTATTATATAATATTTCATGACTTCTTTGCATCGACTGCTTTATTGGTATAGTGGCTAGCATGAACGGCTACAGAACCGGAGGTCCTGGATTTGAATCCTCAAGTTAAATAGATCAGGCCAACTTAACTGTTGTTAACGGATTGTTGTTGTTATTGTTAACGGAATTATTATAGTTAATAATAGTTCAAATAGTTGTTTATAGTTATTCCTGTTAAGAAATAACTATACTTGTTATGAGTATGAGTTTTTCTGTGAAGAAATTCCCAGTTACAGCCCGGAATTGAGAAATTGGTGGTATGTAACGCCTCGTGTTTAGAGAGCACGTAAAGTCTTGCACTTGATCCTGACCTTTGAGAGCGAAAGGTAAGTAGAAAGTGCACTTGTGTTTGCTCACACACTATAATATCCCCTGCAGTCGGCACACATTCGTGGCTAATCACAGTGGGATTGATCGCCGTAGCCGAAATCAACCAGGATGTAATTATTAGTAGGTACCCCATGGGAATAGAAATACTTGGAAAAAGGACTATATCATTTTCCAAAATGACTAATAATTATTATCTATTCTTTTGTATGATTAATACATAAATAACATGTTTGTCATTTAACATTTTGTTATTTGATAGATATTACGCAATTTGCTGGAATTAAGATATAGATACTGAGAAATGTATTACCAAAATAATCAGATTATCGTTGCCAAGGTAATAATAGAAGTCCTTATCAATCGGACTAATGATAAAAAGCGAGAGTTTTTATGAGTGTTTGTTTACGTTAAAACGGCTGGACGGATTTGAACGAAATTTAGTACACAGACTATGGAGTATCACATAGGCTCATGTTAGTAATAAAATCTGCGGTATCACTATCTATATTTAATACTAGCGACTTACCCTCGCTTTACTCGGGTGTGTCCCTAGGTATGCGGATTAAGTTCGAAATTTCATGGGTTTATTTTTTGCGTGGAACCCTTAATCCCTTTTTAAAATAAAAGCAGCCTAAGTTACTCCTTATAACATCAGCTATCTGCCAGTGAAAGACCCAAAATCGGTCCAGCCGTTTCGAAGATTAGCCGGAATAAACAGACAGACAAAGATTTTAAAGAGTTGTTTTCTTATAGTACCATATTATATACTTTCATATGCATATAGTAAAAATGCTTTTATTTTGACATTACATACAGACACATTAATTTTATTTATCTGTATAAATTAAAATACAAAAGGCATCTAGAGACGCACTCGTGGGAAGCGAGGTTATACCGCTAGTACATATTTTAATGTGAAATATTATTAAAGTTTTTTTAGTGAGTATGTATGTATCTTACTTCTTCAGACTGTAACTGCATACAAGAATTGGTCAAAATTCGAAATTAAATCCAATCCAGCGACATAATCCCGTTTACATTATCCAAATAAAAAAAAAAAACTATTTACTTTTATCAACGCACCTTTACGAGGTTGAATCGCAAGCAAAAACTAGTGCTTCACAAAACAAGCACTTGGCTTTAACACAACCGTGCAACGTAATGCGTCTGCGCATTCAATGAAAACAATGAGTCCAATTAAAATGTATTTGAAGTGATTTATAAAACGAGAAATTATATGATTTTTAAACGCCATTATTTATTAAGCTAATTGTAGTCAACTTAAGCGAAATATATGCGCTTACGTAATATGTTATTGCGACTGTCAAGCGCAGCTGTTTAATATTTATGAGCGAACGAATCTATCTATCAGATAAAAAAAAATGGCGTTTCAAGTTGTACGTTAAATATAAAAAAAAACATTGGAGAATCTTGGCGGAGTGTCTAAGCGAAGCTATAACAACAGAATTTGTCAGAATTTTTCTTTGTATAGGTACATATTATGATTGTACGTTATATAGACACTAGCGACTCACCTTCGCTTCGGGTTCGTCCCTAGACAAAAACAAATCTATCCCACGGGAACCGTATATTTTTCCGGGATGATATATAGCCTAT
Source organism: Fabriciana adippe (assembly GCA_905404265.1). Lineage (NCBI taxonomy): Eukaryota > Metazoa > Arthropoda > Insecta > Lepidoptera > Nymphalidae > Fabriciana > Fabriciana adippe. The sequence goes on along the minus strand of FR990010.1, from coordinate 7,507,893 downwards.
AGCCTTCCTTAGTTAACGGGCTATCTAAGGCAAAAAGAATTTTTCAAATCGGATTAGTAGTTTTTGAGATTAGCGCGTTCGACCAAACAAACAAACTCTTCACCTTTATAATATTAGTATAGATTTTATTAGATCCGTTTTTTATGTTTTATACAAATCGGGATACAATGATCAACAGGGGCGGCTCTATATGTAGGCTTTTTGGGCTGTAGCCCAGTGTCCTAAGATATAACAGACCCCTTGTTGAAAACAATGGATAATATTGTGAATTTAAAAAATAAAAAATATCTAACATAAAAAATAGGTCTTAAAAGATTGATCTAATTATCCTGAGATCAGTTAAGTACCAAACAACAGCGCTATCTTAATTAACTTAAAAATACTTCATATTTTTATATATCTTAAAAAGACAGTGACATTTAGCTTAGGACCCCCAAGAAATGTTTGCGCAGGGCCCCCGAAAATTTCAGATCCTCCCATGATGACCACGTTAAAATTAAGGGGCGTATAGGTATATCTAACCTCCATAGTTAAAATAAATATTAAATCTTTTTTTATATAAATAGGCAAAGACAAAACAGTTTAGTTCCTTTTCCTCCTTTGTTGTTTGTCAAACGATTTTTTTTTGTTTAATAGCTATTGACGAGCTTTAGTGTTATCAATAAAAAAAAAGAAAATGGTTGGATTTCGACAACTGGGCGAACACTAGTAGAAATAAAAACGTGTGAATCCACCGACGGAATAACAAAATTTTAAAAACATACTTATGACCCGACTGCGGAAAAAAATTACTATAGTTAAAGGAAAAATATTCCACAACTTTGAAAGAAGGATAAATAAAATATTACTAAAAAAAATGTAGCCTCTGTCAGCCGGACAATGAAGTGAATCGATTGACACCCATCTATACAGATAAATAAAATTGAAGTGTCTTTTTGTAATGTCAAAATAACAGCTTTATACTAAACGCATATGGAATTATATACGGTACTTACAAAAAAACACAATTTAAAAAAATATTTCTTTCTGTTTGTTCGGCTAATTTCCAAAACGGCTGGACCAATTTTAACTGGATTTTCACTGGCAGATAGCTGATATTATAAGGAGTAACTTTGGCCACTTTTATTTTAAAAAAAGAATTAGGGTTTCGCTCAAAAAAATCAAAACGTACCTAGGGACGCACCCGAGCGAAGCTAGGACAAGTTGCTAGTTCATCAAAATAATGAGTAATTTAGACGCACAATGGAACATACAAACATACATACATACAAAAAACTTCTAGGAACACTACCTATCCTTTTACCTTGCTATAATCGGGTAAAAACAATATTGTATCTGGCTACAAAACATTATTTACACATTAAATTGACTGGAAGACATTTGTTTTAAAAGATAAACCTTTGGTTTCAGTTTTGACACTATGTTATGTTGTTCCTATGTTATTTTAATGCTACAAAGATGATATCTAGATAGTACATATTCGTACATTTTAAAATTTGCTATGTATATCATTTACTAGCGACTCATCCTCGCTTCGCTTCGGGTTCGTCCCTAAACAAAAACAAATCTATCCCACGGGAACCGTACATTTTTCTGGGATATATAGCCTATAACTTTCCTCAGATAACGGGGCTATCTAATGCAAAAAGATTTTTTTAAATTGGATTAGTATTTCCTGAGATTAGCGCGTTCAACCAAACATACTCTTCAGTTTTATAATATTATAGTATAGATTTACAACTACCCCACTTAGGCTAGAATTTACCAAAGAAACAGACATGCATTTATCAAAAAACACTACTTTTCATCAACACCTTGAAGGAATCCCATAAAAAAATAAAATAAAAAAATTAAAACATAATCAAAATTAACAAGTAGACAAACTATTGTAATATTTATAATAATAACAGCTAAAATTAAATAAATAATATTTAATTATAATACTTATTAAAAAAATTAAATATGTTTAGAATTAAAATCAACAAATATTGTAAGGAACTCTGGTGCCATTTTTGAATTTTTAAAATCATTTTTGTAAATTGTGGGTAGGCACTGTCTGTAACAAGTATATAACGCCTTTGAGATGTCTAACACCTTAATTAGGGATTGCAATCCAGCACTGTTTTCAATCCAGCGGGATTTTTGCTGGATTGACTTCAATCCAGTGGGATCCCGCAAACGTTATAGCTTTTTTGAAATTTTATAAATATTTTTTGTTATACTATAATTAAATGTTTATTAAAAATTACAAAAATCAATATTATGTTACTACACGTAATTGACTAAATGTTTTATTTTTTAACTACTTACTTATTAATAAAAAACAATATTATAAATACTCAATATTTAGTAATTTTGTAGTGTTTGTACTGTCTAGTTAACTAAAATATCACTTGTAATCTTTATTTGAGGTAATTATAAGCAGTCTTCATTATTCAGGAATCTAAGTTTACTTGAATGAATTTAAGTTTACTAATTGCATTAATTTTTCTTACTAAAGTAAAAAATCAATAAAAAATGTAACAAATTTGTGACTATCAAATAATAAGTCACTTCTCTTTTTGGAAATATGATATTAAAAAAAAAGCCATTAAGAGGCCTATCACAAAATGTACTGAGTTGTATGGTATTGAGTTCGAGCGGCCGACACGACGCTGTTTTAAGCATTTTCTGCAGTTGTAATTACTTCTATGTAAAATTTTATAATAAGTTATTTAAAAAAAAGTATGTAATTACGTTTCTTTTGAACTGACATATATTCTGGTATAAATTTTACTTAATAATATTAATGTTGTAAGGATATATTTACAGCTAATTCTGAACTTTTTTAGTAATTTTTAAGATTTTGAAAAAGATTTTTTTTTGTAAAAATCCAATACACATTTTCAAATTCCGAGACCGCTATGAACTCAACCACTATATACGAAATCTAATATATAAAATTCTCGTGTCACAGTTTTCGTTGCCATACTCCTCCGAAACGGCTTGACCGATTTTGATGAAATTTTTTGTGCTTATCCGGTATCTATGAGAATCGGCCAACATCTATTTTTCATCCCCCTAAATGTTAGGGGTAGTCCACCCCTAAATTTTTTTTTATTTTTTAGACAAAATTTTTAATTTCTATTTTTTTATGATACAACATACAAAAATACATACAATTCTCAATTTTCACCCTTCTACGATCAACCCTTATTTTTTAATAGCCATTTTAGTAATTTAATCATTTTTCCTCTCCGGTCGAAAACTGATCAATCGTGATTTAATGCAAGCTAGGGACGAACCCGAGCGAAGCGAGGGTGAATCGCTAGTATTATTATATATTTTTCATTTCGTTTGTTTAGTACAGTATTTCAATCCATGAGCTTGAAAAAGTGTCGTCGCGCATTTTATTAAAAACTTGCTTCGAAATTTTGGCTTTATTTCAATTAATAATGAAAATTTGCGAAAAACGAGGCCGCTATGAACTATATTAATAATTATTACATCCATTGTACAATAAGTCAAAATTTTCGAAGAGTTACAGTTTCTCTGAATAAGAACGTCAAAAATGGGCATTAAATTGAAAAATCTCAGTCAAAACATAATAGGCCTCTTAATAGTTTTGCTACTTTTCTTGTAAGCAATATTTTCTTCTATATATACATAAAATTCTTTGTCCTGACTGACTAAACCGCTGGTCGTAGAAACGTGAAATTTGGAGGACATATTTATTATACAATGTAGGCACCCGCTAAGAAAGGATTTTTCAAAATTCATCCCCTAAGGGGGTAAAATAGGGGCTAAAAGATTGTATGAAACTCTGTCATTCTTAACGCGAAATGTACGGAAAGTTGTATTTAGCTTTAAGATAAAAAATAAGAAATATCTGTATTAGATTTTTTTCGAAATTCATCCCTTAAAAGGGTAAAAGGGGGTAATAAAGTTTGTATGGGCAAACAATTATTTATGATCAGAATTACTTGAAACTTGGTATTAATGCTCTTCAATACAATAAAATAAATACGTATTTTAGTATTTTTTGAAATTAATCCTATAAGGCTGTCAAATGGGGGATGAAAGTTTGTATGAAACTCTGTAATTGATGCACGGAAAATGGTATTTACCTTTAAAATGAAAACTAAAACAATACAGATATCATTTTTTTTTTAATTTATCCCTTTAAGGAGTCTGCCCACTACCCCGTCTCATACCATGACCGTGCTAGGAGCGTGTCAGGCAAAAAAATATTCTTTGTATTGAAATGTATGAGACTCTGCCCACTAGACCGTTCCGTCACCGACCGGCACCGTCGCGTGCCGTGCACGGAACGTTAACAATTGTCGTCGAGAATATTTTACCGGTGTCGGTACGCTGCGTGCCTGGCACTCGACGTTACGTGACCGGTGCGCGCAGGCGGCGCAATGGTGAGCATACACAGCACTAAAACCGTTATGTACGGATATGATACGTTGTTGATACGTTCTAGTGGGCATAGTAGTCCGTGCCATGCTCGTTTCCGTGCCTGATACGTTCATAGCACGGTCATGGTATGAGACGGTGTAGTGGGCAGACTCCTTTAAACGGTAAAAGGGGGTTGTGCTGTTTATATGAGGAAAAATTTGTTTATGATCGGAATTACTTGAAACTTGGTATTAATCCTCTTCAATATAGTTAAGTAAACATGTATTGTAGATTTTTTTTTAATTCAGCACCTAAGTGGGTAAAACTGGCCGGTGAAGTTTGAGTTGTTGAATATATTTAAAAAGAGTAACATGGCTGAAGTGTGGGATATAGAGTAAATTTATTTACAGAATATACGCTTAACATCTTATACATATTTTTGCAAGTAATAAAGTATGTATTGCGAAAAAGTTTATTTTTTTCGTAGATTGATCGCGGGCGAAGCCGCGGGTTCTGCTAGTCAACAATATTTTGTGATGACGTACAGACGATTTAGGTAATAACTCCGTGTTTTGTTGATGTGATTGACTTATTATTATACAATGTTTAGTTTTCAAATGGGTTTTCAAGCCAGGAGTAGAACGTTGGCTAATTTTCAATAAATTAGAACATATAATACATTTTGCATTTCCACCATCTTCAGATTTTTTGAAATAATGCCATAAGTTTTTTCATTTTTTTTACCAATACCGCGGATTGCGGATCCGCAGAGGCTATTGCGGGATCCCGCAGTTCCTAAAATTATGCTGGATCCCGCTGGATTGCGGGATCCCACTTTGCTGGATTGCAATCCCTAACCTTAATATCTCCCGTGACCATGGTTGTTGTAAAGCATTCGAAACGTCGGGAACCAAAAATCTAAATAAATCCGCGAAATAATCCGAAAAGATAGTTTTATTTAAAAAAGTAGACAAACTGTCATAAATAGCGTCATTAATTTATCTCACAAAAGATATGGCTATACAACATGGGTGGTCAACAAACTTTATCAATTGTTTGGAAGAGCTTATAAATCGTATTACTATTCGTTGAGGAAATTATCTTTTTTTTATTGTGCCATGTATTTATTATCAAGGCCTGAGAACATAACAGTCTATATATTTTTGGTCTAGACTTATAATATAATCTATCTAAACAAATAAAATTTTAATTTCTAATATTTAAGCGAATATTTGAGTTGAGAACTAAAAATCAAAATAAATCTGCGAAAAAATCCGAAAAGATATTATTATTTAATTTTTTGACCCTATTTTTTTTCTAAAATAAAAGTAACCCTAAGTTACTCCTTATTACATTAGTTATCTACCAGTGAAAGTCCCGTCAAAATCGGTCCAACAGTTTCAGAGATTAGCCGGAACAAACAGACAGACAAAAATTGTAAAAAATGTTATTTTGGTATATGTACCGTGTATACAACCATATGCATTTAGTAAAAAGCGGTTATTTTAACATTACAAACTGACACTCCAATTTTATTTATCTGTATAGATAAATGATTGCTCAGTTAAGCATATTGATAAGAAAAATAAAACTTAAATATGAAATTACACTAGACTAAATTTCTGGATTTTCCTTTATAATATTTATAATCTATACTAATATTATAAATGTGAGTTTGCGAGTATGTATGGATGTTTGTTACTCTTTCACGCCAGAACGGCTGAACGGATCTGGATGAAATTTGGCACTGGCATATATTATAAACTGAAATAACACATAGGCTACTTTTTATCCCGGAAAAATGTACGGATTCCGTGGGATAGCCTATATATATATACACTCGTGAGCAAAAAAATCGACTCAGGACGCACGCTTGCGGTTAAAAAGCTCTAGCAAAAAATCGGAAGCTTTTATTATATTTCTGATTTTAACATCTCAAAGTTCTTTGTTTTAGCTTTAAAATGAGTGGTCTATGTTGTTATTAAAAAATGTTTTCTGGTAAAGAAAAAATATTGAATGAGATGGAGTCTTAAGCAATGAAAAAAAGTGATGGTTGACGGTAAAGAGAATACCACGTAAAATTCGTCAAAACAATAATTTAATTAAAATTATTTTTTTAATATTTAGTGTTGCCCCCCCTGGCCCTAATAACAGCTTCCAATCGCTTTTTCATGGATCGAATAAGTTTCCTTACTCGATCTTGTTCGATGCTATTCCATTCGTCGATTAGCGCTGCTTTGAAGTCCGCCATCGTGTTTGGTGCAGGATTTCTAGCCCGAACTTTTCTTTTAAGATCATCCCACAAATGCTCTATAGGATTTAAGTCCGGGCTACGCGCTGGCCAGTCCATAGCGGCAATTGCGACCTCCTGTAAATACTGCCGGACGGAACTTGCAGTATGTGGACGGGCATTGTCGTGCATTAGGACAAAGTTTTCGCCAATGAAACCGGCGTAGGGAACGACGTGATCCTCTAAAATCTCTTCGATGTATCGGATCGCCGTCAATCCTCCCATTCGACCGCCAGTTTCAATAAAAACCAACTCGGTTTTTGCCTCGCTTGAAATGCCGGCCCACACCATCCAGGAACCTGCTCCAAAAGCAACATTTTCTTTGATACAGCACTGCGCGAATCTTTCCCCAGGTCTTCTGTAGACTCGTCCTCTTCTATCACTACCATGCAAGCACACTCTACTTTCGTCTGAGAAGAGAACGGTGCTCCATTGTTCGTCAGTCCAATCAACATGTTCTCTAGCAAAACGTAGGCGGGCTGCTCGGTGGTCTGGGGTTAATTTGGGGCCAGTAGCTGACCTTTTTGGCTCAAGCCTAGCTGCCTTAAGTCGTCTTCTGACTGTCCAGCCACTCACAGTTACTCCTCGCGTTTCTCTGAGCTCTTGTTGGACTTGAACGCCAGTGAGGGCCCGATTTCTTAACGATGTGCTGACAATAAATCGGTCATCTCTCTCTGATGTGCACCTTTTTCTACCGGAACCGCATCTTCGATTAAAGCCACCAGTCTCCTGGTAACGACGGTAAACTTTGGAAACAGCAGACTGCCTCATGTTCAGTGCACGTGCCACTTCACGCTGACTCTGGCCTTGTCGCAATAGGGTGATCGCTTGAGCTGCTAAATCGCTTGTTGTGTCCATTTTCAGGTAGAATTCTTGATTGTTGATAACGGAGATGTGTATCGCTTGACGTTTGACGGCTAACTGATAAGGATGGGTCAGGTAGATAACCTTTTATATGGGTCAGTAACCCTTAATTAGCACTATTGTAAACAAGCGTAAAAAGGGTGGTTACTGATCACAACATATTGTTGGGTTGTGTGCGCAATAAACCTTACAATATTTTATATCATTTTGAAGCTAATACTAGCAGCTTTAAGATTTTACTATGAAAAAAATATATTTGCTTTCAGTTTTTTTTCCAGTGACTTGCGACTACAGATGTGTCGTCTGAGTCGATTTTTTTGCTCACGAGAGTATATATATATACAATTATAAAATGGAGGAATCTGTGTATGAGTAAGAGATGTATTCTTAACGTATTTGTCTTAACCATAGACAAATAATAAGCCATTGTACTAATAAAGGCCATTTAATAAGCTGTAAAAAAAAATGTAAACCTACTTATTGTTGTTCCTAACTAATTTCACACATTACTCTCATGGTTCATCAATATAAAGTAACTTCTAGAATATTTTTAGAAGTTGTTTGGTAGTTACGGAAATACAATCAAGTAAAATTACTTCTCAAAATGCTGTGTAGGACTAGCGACTCACCCTTGCTTTGCTTTGTTTTTATCCCTAGACAAAAACAAATCTAACCCAGGGGAACCACACATTTTTTCAAGATAAAAAGTTGTCTATGTGCCATGCCAGACTATAATCAATCTCTGTGTTATCCAAATCCATTCCGCCATTTTGGTGTGAAAGAGTAACAAACATCCATCCATCCTTACAAATTTTCACATAAGCAATATCGACAATATAATACATTGATATAATCAATAATTACATAAGAATACTACAATGTATGTTGAAACATTGTGTTACCAGTACTGATATAATATTAAAAACAATTTATTACCATGTGTTAGAAATTGCACAACATTTCTTAGTATCTTTTATCTTTAAATTTGTTAATAATATGTCAAGACAGTCCATTTAGAACCCAGAATATTATCCTAATTCTCCAAAGTTTCTATTCAAATCTGTATATTTTACTATTTTGTAATTAACTGTAGATCAATTTTTGTTATAAGTAAATAAAAAAGTATATTTTCTAAGATTATTTTTTAAATATAAAATTGTAATGTTGTAAAATATTGCTCGGCTATTAAATATATAAACACTTTCATCATAACCTTTCACATGTCTAGGCAATGATAATCAGTTTCCAAGCAGATGCTTAGAGAAATTGTATAATTATTAACAATAATAAGATATGGTGTAATTTTGATAAATGCGTTAAATAATAAATATAATTACTATTTATTTAGCACAAAGAAATAAATGCAATTACATAAATGTAAGGTTAAACTAAAAAGGACTGAATTTTCAGTTTCAGAAAATAAAATCGCGAATTGATAATAAAGGCGTTATTCAAGGTCCATTATTTACACGAAGGTAAAAAACATGTACACTTTTAAGTTGTAAATTATAACAACACGAATTTACTAAATTAGCGATGGAAATACCCAATAGGTGCTTCGCCTCGTATCCAATAATTTTCTATAACAGTTTTTCACTTGCACTAATACGTTTTTAATATATAAAGACATTAAAATTAATATTTTATTAACTTGTCTAAAATAGACCGGTACCGCGACAGTAAATAATTTGACAGTATAATTTTTTTTGCAACTTTATCGATTTGACATCGTACAATGTTGCCCAGATAAAAAAAAAGTTATTCTGCTCGTAAAGCAAAAATTACAAAACATATTTTCAGCTATTAATTTTAATAAGGACATTATTAACAACAATAAATTTAATATTTATCTATTTGGTAATTATGTATGACGGCATTAGACAAGTCACAACTGATGTAGTGTGTCATGATAATGTTTACATTTAATTTAATGTTTATATGTCCCTTTCCGCTGATTTAAATATCAAGTTCACTTTATCAATGAAATGTCAAAACAATATTATCCTAGGTATATGGTACCTATAATTAAAAATAGATATTCATATAATTTTGATAACATAATACATATTCGACTTAGTAAGACATTTTTTTATTTTTAAGGATTTAATTTTGTTTATAATTGTATGAAAATTTACACGTCTACACTTTACATTTATTTTATGAAATTTATTTTAATATTTTAAAATGAATTCTCAGTATATTTTAAATACATGGTAAAAAGGAGGAAAGAACCATTTTCCACATTTGCAATTTCATTTCATATTTCAACTTAAACTCTAGTTATCTCCGTATAATACGTCACAGGGTGGTACGATATTTGCAAAAAAATAAAAAGATGATTTACAAATTCTGAAAACAACTACTTTATCATTTGCTAAAAATCTATTTACCTTAGCCATTGTTTTTCTATATCTTCGATGCAGTGAAAGTTAATGTAATAACTGTATTTTAATTCAATTTTAATGACACAGACTTGTTATAGCAAGTGTTACGTCTACACACGTTCAGTTATAAATACCAACTAACGAGCGAGACAAGGCATGGAATATCAATAGAATGACAAAATGAGGTTTATCATGAGTGCGAGCGAGAAAGAAAATACGATTTCGCACGATTCGTAACGAATATTGACGAAATGCATCCCTTGTTGTCCAACGTGTCGTGTTAACTTGACCGATTTAAAAAGTCCGCGAATTCATTACATCCTTGATGGTTATAACCTAGTACGTAATTTTCCACAGTTATAATGAACGATAAACCCGACCAGTTTTATGAGTTTGTAATGTTATTATGTTAGACTAATTAGTGACGTCTTTGATTTCGCACACCCATTTCCACAAAAAAAGACTCTTCAAAAGTTTTATAATGCGAAAAAAATAAAAATATGCGTCATTTATTGCAATATGACTCACCGGTTGTTGACATAAATCTATACTTATATATATAATATTATAAAGCTGAAGAGTTTGTTTGTTTGTTTGGTTGAACGCGCTAATCTCACTAGCTACTAATCTGATTTAGCCTGTTAACTGAGGAAGGCTATAGGCTATATATCATCCCGGAAAAATGTACGGTTCCCGTGGGATAGATATGTTTTTGTCTAGGGACGAATCCGAAGCGAAGCGAGGGTGAGTCGCTAGTTTGTAATATTTTATCGTTTAGCTGTTAGTATGGAATGGATAGACTATAATATTATATTAGTAGGGTAGACCGGGGACAAATGAAACAATTTTACTTAAACTGTGTGTAGTGAAGTAACTATAATATTCACATCCATCATATTTATATCATTGAAAGGTTCGTTATCTAGCTCCTAAATTAAACATAATCTATAACTCTATTTCGAATAGTTCACCTACAATCACCGATTAAAAACGACCGGGAAGAGCGGTTCTATTGACCCCACCCCAAGGACGGTTGAAACAGTATGTAGGGATAATTGAAACACTGAAAATATTTGAAGAAATACTGAAGATTTTTAATCAGTCTTAACACTTTACCTTTCCACTACATTATTTATTGAGATGGTGACAAGTCCGTCAACGTAACATTATTATTTCAAAAATTATAAATGCAAAAACATCTTCAACATAAATAACTCAAAATATCTTTTATTTATATAATTTAAGTGATCTAATATAAGCTATTGAATACTATTTCAAATAATTGATAGACTTAATATCTTATTATGCTGTAATAGCACTACATGGGGCAGAAAAAAAGGTAATTCAATTTCATACAAAACAGCTTGTTCCAATCATAACAATGTTTTAATCATGACAATGTTTCAATCACAACCATCAATTATTGACCCGTATATGTTTGACTCTTCTTCTGAAATTTGATTTCCGAGAAGATCAATCAACATAGACACTACCAACAAGACCATCTCTCAAAAAATGGTTTTGTAACGTACTCATGAAAACGAACATTGATGTATGTGTAATTGTACTTCACATTGCCAATCGCGTTAGCTACTACAGTAACTGCTACCAGAGTTCCACGTTCGGCAGATGTTAGTGCACTCACTTGTCGAGTTCCTCTCTTAGCCACAATTTGATACGGTTTCTGCATTGTTGTTATTCCCGTTTCACTACATTGTATATATCCTTCTGTTCAAAATTGTCTCGATCAAGAACCATAGCCGAATTATCAAGAAAATCATCCATATTATTTTTGAACCTTTTTGCAGCCGTCCTCAATGATTTACCAGATAACAATTCATCATATAATGTTTGCTGACATGCAAATATGTTCTTAGAACTTCTGTCTGGAACGTGTTTTCGTTTTCTGGGCATTTCTAGAAAAGATGAATTAAAAAAATAGATTAAACTCAATATCGCGGTCTCTATTTTAGGATCATCGGAGATATTGGGTTGCCTATTATATAATTTTATAATAGCGATTTTGAGTTAAAAGCGGTTTAATTGGTTATATTTTCATCATCTATACTTAAAAAAATCGATGCGTCAAACATACAAACTTAAATCATTTACACTCTAGAAAACACAACTCTACTTCTATGCAGTCGGGTAAAAATACGAAAAATGACTACGGACGGACGGGATGATTGAAACGTTTCAAACGTCCACAGGCAAGTTGTTTCAAAAGTACCCATCTCACATCTTCTACTTTAATACTCAATATTTAGTTTTCTACTGACTTTAACATTCATTAACAGTAATAAAAATACTCTTAAATAGCTAAGCAAGACTCCAAAATAAGAAAAACTGTCAAACAACAAGATTTAAATAGGTAAATAACAAAAAATAAAACATCATGAATACTTACTTTTTGGCGCGAAATTCTTTGAGGAGTCCTGTGCACGACTGTGTCACTCGCTGGCTTGAGCCGCACAAAACCAAAAAACCAAACGTGGTCGACGAAGCAACGAATGATGTGTCACGCACGGTAGGTATCATGGTTTTTGAGAAATTGCAGTTGTTGCAATCATGAACTGTTTTAATTGTCCCCGGTCTACCCTATATATAAGTAGGTATGATGAGTTTTACATCTCTTATTTGAGAAATGATTGATTCCCCATATAAACTTTCATCCCCCTTTTCATCCCCTTAAGGGATGATTTCAGGATCCTATGTCCATTCCAGGGTCACCAACTATGTTCATACTAAATTTCATCTAAATCGGTTCAGCGGATTTTTAGTTTATCCATTACAAACAAACTCACAAACTTACAAACTTTACCTCTTTATAATATTAGTGTAGATAATCGTATCAAAGAAAAAAATTATGTCCTGATTATTGCTTCACTAATTTAATTTATTGTATTTCATATTGTGGAATATAAATGGGTGATAAAGCGGAATAAATATTTTATGAATATCAATAAAATATGTTTTTATATTTTTTCACGCGTAGTAAAAACTTGAAATGACAAATATGCGAGCGAACAAGTATTAAAATGGTGTCCTGTTTTATTTTCTTAGAAATTAGAATTATTTGTTTGAAATAATACTTTGTTTTCTTTAGGTACATAAGTAATTATCAGTCGGTTTTCATTCAAGTAAACGATAAAATGATCTTGGTGTGTTTTGTTATGAATTATGATTATAATATTGTTTACATACATAAATAACATTTTATAATAGTCGTTAGTTTCTTTGTAATGAAATGACGTAAAGCCGTATTTATAGGCATAAAAAATCGATAATCGAAAATCCTACTAATATTATAAACTAGCGACTCACCCTCGCTTCGCTTCGGGTTCGTCCCTAGACAAAAACAAATCTATCCCACGGGAATCGTACATTATTCCGGGATGATATATAAACCTATAGCCTTCCTCAGTTAACGGGCTATCTAATGCAAAAAGGATTTTTCTAATTGGATTAGTATTTCCTAAGATTAACGCATTCAACCAAACAAACAAACAAACTCTTCAGCTTTATAATATTATAAGTATAGATAGATGCGAAAGTTTGTGAGGATGTCTGGATGTATAGATGTATGGATGTTTGTTACTCTTTCACGCAAAAATTATTGAATGGATTTTATTGAAACTTTACAATAATATAGCTCATACATCAGAATAACACATAGACTTTTTATCTCGGAAAAACGTATGGTTTCCGTGGGATAAGATTTGTTTTTATTTTTCGAAGCGAGGAGGGACGAGTCGCTAGTTATATATATCTTTAAAATCGGTCAGTTAGTTTATAGTTATAAGACTGTATCTAATGTATTTTAAGTCAAAACAAAAATCTTTACTAAAGTTACTACATTATTATGTATTTAAAATAATTAAGTATTTATTTTTGTCTTTGGTATCGATAATAATGACTATTTCAATAAGGTTTTCCAAAAAATATTTAATGTTCAGATTCGACTCGGTTAGAATTTTATTATATGTAGGTATAAGATTAGAAAAATCGGTTATACGTATTAATACAATATTCTGTGAAAATATCAACTCGTTACCGATTTTTTTTTTACATTATTAAACCAACTATAGATATCGTTATTTATCTCAGAATCTGTGAAAGTTACCACTATGATATTCAGGGAAATGTAAAATGTTACTTCGGACTTTTATCTTGAATTGCCCAATTTGAAAACACAATTGGTGTGTATCCGGTCTAGGGTTGCCAACATTTCTTCGGCGAAATATAGTATTTTTCAAAACTTGCTATAAAAAATATACTTCACTTCAAAAAATATAGTACTTTATAAAAAAAAAAAAAACAAAAAATTGACAAAGATATAATATATATATATATATATATATATATATATATATATATATATATATATATATATAATATGTTGGGACATTAACACACAGCACCATCTAGTTCCATGGTAAGCTACGACGCCTGTGTCATGGATACCAGATAGTTGATACATTACACATATATAACTTTTAAATACATACATATTATAAATATAAACACCCATGACTGGAGTACAAACATACGTGCTTATCAAACACATATGAATGCACCCAGCGGGACTCGAACCCGCGACCGCTGGCACAGAAAGTAGGGTCATTACAAACTGAGCCAAACGTGCCGTCAGTTGGTACTTATTTTTTTTTTATAAAAACAAATTTTTTTTGCACTTTTTGCATTTCTTAACATTTTTTTGTCTAAAATAAAAGTGTCATAAAGCATAATATGCTCTATTACATTCAATTTTTAAATTAATGTAAACCAAAAGCTCATTCTTTTTTAAATGAAGGATTCGTTTGTTAGATTTCGGTGATGAAAATATAGTATTTTGGCGTACTATATACATATTTCTTCAACAGTATATAATACGCAGACCCAAATCTATACAATCTATAATATATATTAATATTATAAAGCTGAAGAGTTTGTTTGTTTGTTTGTTTGGTTGAACGCGCTAATCTCAGGAACTACTAATCTGATTTGAAAAATTCGTTTTGCATTAGATAGCCCGTTAACTGAGGAAGGCTAGAGGCTATATATTATCCCGGAAAAATGTACGGTTCCCGTGGGATAGATTTGTTTTTGTCTAGGAACCAACCCGAAGCGAAGCGAGGGCGAGTCGCTAGTACTACATATTATAGTACGGTTGGCAACCCTAGTCCGATCCTACGTTGCCTCATAATTACTAAACGGCTTAACCGATTTTGAGGATTCAAATGTTATTCGATACGTCTTGATAACGCGAGTGTCATAGTATATAGAGCTGTTGAACATTTTAGGGTAGGTTCTTGAGGCACTATAGAAAATTTTGTAATTGCCTTTGAAGGACCCCTAAATAAGATAGTCAAGGTATGGCTGACGGGTAGCGGCACCCTACGAACGCTTGAATTTTTTTATTAAAAAAAATCTTTATAAAAAAAAAAAAAAGATTATGAGGCGTTTTAAAATTTTTATATCCTTAAGTTAGATATTAGACACCGAATTTGTATCTTGAAAAAAAATTTTTCATTTGAATAAATCGAGTTATCAAAATACAGGTTTTTAAGTGGCGATTACAAGTTATACAACTTATACGTTTAAAAGTAATTAAGGACAAGAAATTGTTAAATAAAACTAAAAATGTCTAACTGACCAAAAAAAAACTGCAAATAAAAAAAAAAAATTACAAAAATTAAAAACCCGACTGCGTAAAAAGAGAACTAAAAAGAAGAGAAAAAGTTGACGAAGGAACATAGTATTATGCAGTCGGAGACATACATAATACATATCTATACATATAATAAAATTGTAATTAAGCCGAATCTGTACATTAAATATTTTTTGGAAAACCTTATTGAAATGGTCATTATCATCGATACAGAGGCTGAATCTATAGTTTATAGATTTTTTTCTGTCTGTCTGTCTGTCTGTCTGTCACCGCATCACGGAAACACCACTGGAGGGATTTTGATGAAATTTAGTATAATGATAGCTGCTTATCCGGGTCAACATATAGGATACTTTTTACTGCGGGAAAATATCTCATCTCTGAGAAATCTATACTAAACTTTAAAAGTAGGGACGAACCCGAGCGGAGCGAGGGTGAGTCGCTAGTGTATGTATATGTTTTAGAATAGCTGCGTGAGTGTATGTCTCCGACTGCATAATACTATGTTCCTTCGTCAATTTGTTCTCTTCTTTTTAGTTCACTTTTTACACAGTCAGATTTTTATTTTTTATTATTATATCGAAATAAGTATTAGTTACTTATTTGGTTATAACATAACTAAGTAGATAGCTAATGGAATATTTTTATGTTCAATGTTTAGTTATCAGAGGACCTTCGCACGTACATAATTCGGTTTTTCTTATCAAAATTACAAAACAATAATCATTTATTTTTAAAAACATATTTAAATGGAAACCCACATACAGAATAAGATATTTGTTGAATCTCTATGAGATAAATATAGACAAGTGTCCCAAAAAGGCTTTAACGCCAGGCGACAAAACAAGAGAGAAGGGCAGGTTTTAGTTTTTTTTTTAATTTTGCAATCGGATGACATCCGGGTGGTCTGCCTTTGCCAATATATTAGTGTCCCATGGAAATAAGTTGATTATTATGTTATATATAATATAGTATACTAGCCGAATTCGCGGTTTCGCCTGCGTTTAATCTACAAAAAAAAATCTCTTTGGCTTTATGTTATATAGCGACACACACTCGCTTCGCTCGGGTTTGTCCCTAGTTACGTTTTATCGTTTAGTATAGATTTCTCAGAGATGAGATATTTTTTCGCAGTAAAAAGTATCCTATATGTTGACCCGGATAACCAGCTATCATCATACCAAATTTCATCAAAATCTCTCCAGTGGATTTCTCGTGATGCGGTCACAGACATTTTCAAAAAATATTTAATGTACCTAAACATTCGACTGAGAATTTTATTATAGCCTGTACAAGTTAGCTTGATCTTTTTGACAGATGTAAATTTTTCTGATCGACATAACTTTGCAATGACGAACATATTATTTTCTTAATTTAATGATTTTAAAAATTGTGAAAATATTAAAAAAATACATATAACACAAAAGTCCCTAAAGATTCAAGCGTTATTCGAAAATTTTAAGACTTTTTATTGCTTCAAAGTAAAATTTAAATAGGAACACTGAAAATTATAGACGCTTGTACAATGTTACATCGGTCGGTACATACGGATAGGACACGAATAACAGGCAGTAACTGTTACAAATATCGACTACAAAAATCATTATTAAAGATCATTGTTTAGTTATTGTTACGAACGGAGGTCCTTTTGGTTGGGGTCTCTTTGGCTAGTGGTTGGGGTCTCTTTAGGTGGTATATCTCTTTTTAGAAAAATAAGGTAAAAAAAAAATTGAATTCTAATTTGAATTACGCATAGAAAACTCATCATGTGGTCTATGGAAGGTCTCAAATTTTTTTTTTACTTTTCGACCCGTGTTTCTTTGGGAAAGTTGTTTACTTTCATGGTCTGAACCACCTATTTTTTGGCGGGAGGTCCAAAAATAACCCTGTAATATAAATAGGTACTTATTATGAATATTGACCCACCGTCGCTTATCTACCCAATGTTTTATAATATAGTATATATTATGTCTAGTGCAATAAAGAATTTCACACATAATACACCCACACCATCTCGTCACAGTTACATGTATTTTAAAACGTTATTTTTTGTACTACTCGATATTTTCTGTTTCCCATCACTAGTCCGTATGTCAAAAAGATCAAGCTAACTTGTACAGGGTATATATGTAAAGATAATGTATGGAAGTCTGCCCGATTTGTTGACATTTATGATTACTGCTCCGCTCCCTTTGGTAGTGGCATGATTATACTATATTATAACTTCCTCAAATGGGCTATCTAATGTAAAAAGAATTTTTCAAATCGGATTAGTAGTTCCTGAGAGATTAGCGCGTTCAAACAAACAAACAAACAAACAAACAAACTCTGCCTCATTATAATATTAGTATAGAAGTATAGATAACCTAGTGTTTATGAGAACAAAAATCTTAGTTCTACTCAACACTATCGTCATCAGATGTGCTGCTCAGCATCCGAAACGTCGGAAATAAAAATCAAAATAAAACGCTAATGGCTACGAAAGTTAAAAAAAATTATAACATAAGTGTTATTCATTTATTATTCAAAAAAATTACGTCAATACCTTATGTTGCTGCTTAAAAGTGGGACAAACAAACAAACACCCTTTCACATTTTAATACCATACAAGGATTGTTTAGAAACTACTTCTTATACCAGTTTTATACTATCCTTTCTCTATTTTGATATATAAGCGGTTGCCTTTTGAATTTTAAAGGTGTCTGCCCACTACACCGTCTCATACCATGACCGTGCTATGAACGTATCAGGCACGGAAACGAGCATGGCACGGACTACTGTGCCCACTAGAACGTATCAACAACGTATCATATCCGTACATAACGGTTTTAGTGCTGTGTATGCTCACCATTGCGCCGCCTGCTCGCATTAGTCCCGTAACGTCGCGTGCCAGGCACGCAGCGTACGGACACCGGTAAAATATTCTCGACGACAATTGTTAACGTTCCGTGCACGGCACGCGACGGTGCCGGTCGGTGACGGAACGGTCTAGTGGGCAGAGTCTCATACATTTCAATACAAAGAATATTTTTTTGCCTGACACGCTCCTAGCACGGTCATGGTATGAGACGGGGTAGTGGGCAGACTCCTTAAGAAGATATAATTCTAACGTTTTTGGTCTTAACATAAAACATACTAGTAAAAACATTACATTTTTGGTGAAAAACTAGCAACTCGCCCTTGCTTCGCTCGGGTTCGTCCCTAGGTACGTTTTAACAGTTAGTGATTCCCATACAAAATAAACAGTTCAGAACTTTTTGATTTTCCAGCTGATTTTTTTTGTTTTCGCTAATTTTTTTTATATTTAAACCACCCCTGACACACCCCCAACAAAACAAAAAAAGAATTATTCAAATCGGTCCAGCCGTTTTTGAGTTTTAGCGAGACTAACGAACAGCAATTGTTTTTTATATATACATAGATATAAAGTTAAACAACATATAATATGAAAAGTTGTCAAATATCAGACGTTTGAAGGGTGCTAATGCAATAACGCAAGTGCACTCTATTCTTATCACTCTAAAGCTCCAGTAGGATGACAATTTGTTCTACTTGCTCTCCTAAGCCCATCCCAACACCGCTAACTTCCCAAAAAGCTGCTCGGTGTTTACTGAGATTTCATAGACAGAAATCCCCAAAACTATACTTAACTTGGGACTCGAACCCTGATCCAGAATCTCAGGACTTGCAGCCGTACAAGCCACTATTATATATTATTTAACACGGCACATTAGCTACCTCAGGGGCGGCTTTACCTATAGTGCAGGGTGTGCAATGCACACGGGCGCAGGGTCTGAGGGGGCGCCAAGCGCCGCTCGCGACACCTCGAAAGAGCAAGCGTCGTTGGCGGCGCAGCCGGCGCTCTCAAAGACCCTGCGCCCGTGTTATGGCCGACACCGGGCGGCGCGGCGGTAGCAAAGCAAGGCGCGCGTAGGTTACAAAGTTTGGCAGCATTTGTCTATAGCTTTAGAACGTCTTGAAAAGAGCTCACTTATGTATGCCTCGTAAAAAACTAATTACATTGAGAACGGTTATTTTATGTAAAAGAAAAGATGGGAGGTTTCTTGAACAAAGTTGAAATTGAACGGGAAAAATACGGATGGCAGTACTTGAACGAATAATCAAAATAATTTATTTTTTGGCGAGGCAATATCTGGCGATTTGAAAAAAAATTACGATTGTGATAATGGTATTTTTTAAAGCTGGTTGAATATAGCTCTAAATTTGATAATGTGCTTACAGAACACATTGCCCTTATTCAAAAATCTGAGTCACGCCTAACTCATTATCTTGGCCAAAATATTTAGAATAAAATAATACGATTATTAGGAGAGAGAATAAAAACAATTGTTTTGAAATTAAAACAATCCAAAAATAAGTTTGTCTGAATTCTTTAATGTGTGCGCTTTTGAGGAGTTCATTAAAAGCACGAAAACTGTAGCAGAAGAAGTCGAAGCAATAGCAGAATTTTCCGCACTCTCCGACTCTCGCGTTCGTAGAAGGCTTTTTAATTATAAGGCGGAGCATGAACTGATAACAGATGCAAAAACGAATTTCAAAGTAAATTTTTACAAATATCTATTAGATACCGAAATTACCGAGTTCGACGAACGATTTTAACTTTTGGATCAAAATAACGGAATTTGGATCAATATATATATATATATATATATAATATATATATATATATATATATATATATATATATATATATATATATATATATTTTGTCCGAAATAAAATTTTATTCTGTCCAAATTTGAGCTTTTTATCTAAAGCCGTTATCGAGATATTCAAAAAACCTATTTTTTCGATTTTATTTTTTTCCATAGTAAAATTGAAATTTGATAAGCGCCAATTTTTTACCAATACTTACGACTTAAAGGCATGAAAAAAAAATTATGATTCCCAAATCGAAAGCCAATTTTTATGAAAAAAAAAATTATCTTTCAGACCGTATTTTTGAAAAGTGTGCACTTCCAAATTTTGTCAGGAAATGTCTTCTGTACTCCTTTATACGCAGGATTTTTTTCAATTTTTTCGATATAGTGGGACAATGTGAAAAAAATTAAAAACATTTTTTTTTATCTTACATTCCAATGAACTAATATTATACTATAAATACATAAAAAAACTATTTTTCGACCAATAAAATTAAAAAAAATTACCTAATACTTTATCATTATGAACCTTCTTTTTATTTGTATTCTGGCTTTTATTTTATTTACACAGCGGTTACTTAAAAATTAAGTTTTATGTAAGTGAAAAAAAAAAAATATATTTTGCAATCAAGTCGCTGCAAAATAAATTTACATGGCTTATGTAGGCTAAAACTTAAGATATACATAAAAATCATCTACTAGAGAATTG
Source organism: Fabriciana adippe (assembly GCA_905404265.1). NCBI lineage: Eukaryota > Metazoa > Arthropoda > Insecta > Lepidoptera > Nymphalidae > Fabriciana > Fabriciana adippe. Next base: position 7,486,931 of record FR990010.1, on the reverse strand, counting down.
TAGTTCTTCTAAAATCCTAAAAAAGAACTCCGTGATGGCATATCCCTATCTTTTACGGCTGACTCACAGTATTTTCACTCGCCACTCACTATTTATTTCATTAAAACTTTAATTAAAAATTGCGTTACTTGCTACGCTATTTACTCCTATTCAATATTAATCCTTAAATAAATATGATGAATAATATAACATTTAAATATGATATTCTTAGGTATTAAATATAGATCATAGGTAATTGTCTATTAGAAACAAAAAACATTTTACCATTGAATTTTGGAATTGACGGTGTCACTAGAGAAACTTAACTTTCTAATACTTCAAACATATGTAGCTAGAAAATTATATGAACTAAAAGATGACCAACTGGTAGGTATTTATTTTTGATACAACATATATATACGAAATTAAAAAAGTACAAATAATGAATACCAGAGAAAATCATATTCTTATTAAAAAAAAGTACCTCTGTGCAAACCATTTTCAATATGCACTTCTAATGGTATTGTCATAGACACGCTTGGGCCTTTACATAGCTAACATGAACGATGCTGAAATTATGAAAATCGTCTTGAGCAATCCTAATGGTCTCATTAAGTTACTAAAAAAAGATGATATTATCGTAGTAGGTCGAGGCTTTCGTGATGTAACAGAATATTTAGAACAATTAGGATTTAAAGTTTTAATGCCGGCTCTTAAAGGGAAACGAAATCAGCTTACTACAGTCGAGTCAAATCGATCCCGTTTTGTTACCAAAGTGCATTGGGTAGTTAAAGCAGTTTATGGTAATATCAAGCAAAAGTTCAAGCTTTCAGATCATAAGCTAGACAATAAACTACTTCCTAAAACTAGTTTTTTTGTCAAGTTTCCCTTTTTCTATACAATGAATTTGGTACGAAACTTGATTAAGATTTTGAACTTTCTGGAGAAATGATTGCTGCGATGAATTAAAAAAAACATCAAGATAATAGTTTTTTTTTCGGAAGTCGAGACAAATCGTTGGGCAAGACGAAAAGTTCCATTTATAACGATAACATCAAACGATTTAATAGATTTTCCAGAGTTAACGGAACAACAACCTAAATTTTTTTCACAGTCAACAGTCAAATGGCTCAAGCTGTATCGTATTTAGCTGAGATGCTAAATGAACACGGAAAAGTTACGCTTCAACATGTTGAAATCACACCTGGTTTTATAAAAGTCCGATCTCGGCATATCCATTCCAAGCATAGCGTTGTTTCATTGATTAATTAATTATCGGCCAGACAAGAATGAAATTTCTGGTATCAGTCGATATTGTTGTGATTGTGTTAATGGAACGCGTACTATAAGATGCTGCTGTCACATTGCAGCGATTATATACTATGTTTCCCATGCTTGATATTTGGCTAAAATAATAAGACCTGCCGAAATATTAAGTTGTCTATTTATAGATGAAAAAGTTAATGTTGTAGTAAATGAAGGTAGTGACGATTAGTGACGAAGATTAACTGACATGTTCTCTCGGCTAAAAATAATTATTTATGTATTTTTCTATCAATAATAAAATATTAGTTCATTGGAATGTAAGATAAACAAAATGTTTTAAATTTTTTCACTTTGTTCTACCACATCAAAAAAATTGAAAAAAGTCCTGAGTATAAAAGGGTACAGAAGACATTTTCTGATAAAATTTAGAGGTGGACACTTTTTAAAAATACGATCAAAAAAAAATTAGTTTTATTTATTTCTTAAAAATTGGCTTTCGGTCTGGTAATGATAAAAAAAATCATGCCTTTAACTCGTAAGTATTGGTAAAAAAATCGGCGCTTATCAAATTTCAATTTTATCATGCAAAACAATAAAATCCGAAAAATAGGTTTTTTCGAATAGGTATCTTGATAACAGCTTGAGATGAAAAGCTCAAATTTTTATAAAATTAAATTTATTTGATACCAACACGATTCCCATAGTACGAAGAGAAAACTCCGCGGGAGCAAATTTCATATGTATATCCGGCTATATACCCGTTGTGCTTTTTAATTCTTGTAACCCCTTCCTTCCTAAAAAATACTTTTTATTCGTGTGTTTACATTTGCACCCGAATTTCCATTCACTAGTAAAAATATAACTATAAGTATTCCTTTTTGACCGCGCGCCTACTAGAGGGCGCCAGGGAATTGCTTGCACACGGGCGCTACATGGGTTAGAGCCGCCTCTGAGCTACCTATATAATATAATACATACTCGTATCAACTGATAACATACAAGCGAGTTATTGATTTTCACATAATTATGATACGTAGTTTAAAATTTTAGCTTCTGCTTTAAGGTCAGGCGTTTTGAATGCAATATTAAGTGGATATTATCATATTTGGCTCAGTTTGCAGTGATCCTACTTGCTGTGCCAGCGGTCGCGGGTTCGAGTCCCGCTGGGGGCATTCGTTTGTGTGATGAGAACGAATGTTTGTACTCCAGTCATGGATATTTTAATAGTCATATTTATATTATACTAGCTTTTGCCCGCGACTTCGTCCGCGTGGAATAGTGACTGCTCGCAGAGCTACCGGATGGCGGTCAGCGCCCTCCCCCCTCACGACCGCCCCGCCCTCGCCTAGCATCGGGCCGAGAGCGTGCTCACCCATAGTCCGCGTAAAGTTAAATATGTATATTTTAAAACTATGATATCTCCTAAGGTATTCATTAAAATCAAATGATGTCAAGGGCAATTTTGTTCAAAATTAAATACTTATGATGAATAACGTATTTATATGGATAAGGATTAATATCATGTTTATAAAAACACCTTCGGAAGTAACACATTATTTTAGAACAAATTTGATTACCATAAAAAGGGTTATATTAAGTCAACCTTAAAAGATAGATATATGCTGTCGCGGACTTTTTTTTAGAACTTTTAAAGGGGAACAATTCCGTCATACACAATTTTTGCGTAACTTTAACCGTTTACGCAGCGTATGCAATGGAAGCTCTCAAAAGGAATCATTTTTTCCCGTTTTTGCAACATTTTTCATTTATACTCCGCTCCTACTGGTCGTAACGTGATGTTATATAGCCTAAAGCCTTCCTCGATAAATGGACTATCTAACACAAAAAGATTTTTTCAATTCCAACCAGTAGTTCCTGAGATTAGCGCGTTCAACCAAACAAACAAACAAACAAACAAACTCTTCAGCTTTATAATATTAGTATAGATTTGTATTTAAAGTTATATATGTGTAGTGTATCAACTATCTGGTATCCACAACTTTTTAAAATTAAAATTAACAAATATTGTAAGGTACTTTGGTGCCATTTTTCAAGTTTTTTTGAATACATTTTGTTATTTTGTGGGTAGGCTGTCGACTGTAACAACTATATAATACTTTTGAGACATCTAACACCTTAGTCTCTCCCGTGACCATGTGCGCTGTAAAGCATTCGAAACATCGGAAACCAAAAGTCAAAATAAATCCGCGAAAAAATCCGAAAAGATAGTTTTATTTAAAATGTCAAATATTCGCGTAAATTTAAGAAAGTATAGTGTTAGAGTTATTAATTTTTTAGACAATTTTATTGGATGTTTTCGCGGTAGCATTTTGATTCTCGACGTTTCTAATGCATTATGCAATACGTTTCGATAGACCTTACTACTACTAAATTGAGGTCTTACGCATACCTTCACGTCCTGTCGTGTTTTGTGCGATAGTAGTTTGTTCTTGTTTATTATTGCTGAGTAGTTGCTCTCTCGGCTCTGAAAAAAATATTTAAACGTCTGAGATTCGATAAATAAGATATGGGATAGAACAAAACTAAGTTATTACTCAAGGCAGTGGTAGCCCAGTGGTAACGCGCTCGCTTGGGAAACCGAGTGAAGCGGGTTCAAATCCCGGGTCTCGCACCTCTGATATTTTCATGTGCAAATCATTTCCAACATGATTATCATTTGTCTTACGGTGAAGGGAAATATCGTGAGGAAACCTGTATGTCTGAGAGAACCTAGCAAGTTTTCAAAAGACATGCTCAGTCCTCCCGCACTTGGCCAGCGTGGTGGACTATGGCCTGATCCCCCTCGTATTGAAGTGAGGCCTGTGCCCAGCAGTGGGACGTAAAAAGGGCTAAATACAAGTTATTACTTGTGATATAGTTTAACACCACTGAGAATAAATCTTAACAGGAAAATTTGTGTCAAACTTGGTCTAACCCGGGCCTCGAACCCAGGACCTCAGCATTTGCAGCCACTAGACCACCGAGGCAGTTATCAGCAGACACATTATATAGCTTTGGATAAACGTTTTACAATTATTAGGACTATAAAATTTCATTCCATTGTTTTACAATATTGTCAGTCACAATTTCAGTTATAAAGTAACATTTCAAGGCTACATTTTCACATACAATGATATGGAAATATATAATACCAGCGACTCATCCTAGCTTCGCTCGGGTTCGTCCCTAGGTTGCTTTCCCATACAAACTATGTCTCAGGGTCTGGGTCTCCCAGGGTCTCAAACTATCTTCTTACCAAATTTCATCTAAATCGGTTTAGTAATTTCGGAGCTTATTCGGTATGGTCATTAAAATATAATAATATTTACGGTTAATTTATGTTCTTCCTCCAATCGTATCAAACGTTTTTCTAAAAAGTTAATTCTTTTTTGGAAGTCATTCGCCAGACAGCGGCAGAGGCTGACAGATTCGCCGAACACCTGCATCTTGCATTTAATTTCGTTGAAATCATCGCGAAATCTATAACCAAAAGTAAGCAATTCAATTCGATTCAATTCAATTTAACTGGATTGACCTCAATTTAATTACTAATTTAATATTTTAGCACAAATTATTTCGCCAGTGTCACATGTAAATCAAGAATCATCTTGGAGAATGGCTGATAATGGCTTGAAAGGTTGAGTTAAAGTAAGTAAGAAAATACTTGTGTATATCCTGACAGACTTGTGCACTATTATAATAAACTAGCGACTCACCCTCGCTTCGCTTCGGGTTCGTCTCTAGACAAAAACAAATCTATCCCACGGGAATTGTTAATTTTTCCGGGATGATATATAGCCTATAGCCTTCCTCGGTTTATGAGCTATCTAATGCAAAAAGAATTTTTCAAATCAGATAAGTGGTTTCTGAGGTTAGCGCCTTCAACCAAACAAACAAACAAACTCTTCAGCTTTATAACATTAAGTATAAATAAATAAAATATTTTATACTCCGCTTATCACACGAGCGAAGCCGCGGGCAACAATTAATCCATACATAAAACTAAAACATTTTTTACTTAGATATCGACGAGGACAAAGACATCTTCGACATAACAGTGGAGACGTCAGAAGCGAAATAAGAAGAAGATGAGGCGAGATATGATTTTAGTCTTGACGTGTAAAAACACGTCAAGACTAATGTAAAAACATTTGATTTCTTCACTCGTGCAAGAAGATTCATTTTCGAAGTAACAACTATCGGTATGACGCTTCATTTTTGTTATCTAAAGAAAAGTAATAAAAAAGATTACTTTCTAAAACTATTTTTAGGGTTCCGTATCCAAAGGGTAAAACGGAACCCTATTACTAAGACTTCGCTGTCCGTCCATCTGTCTGTCTGTCACCAGGCTGTATCCCATGAACCGTGATAGTTAGACAGTTGAAGTTTTCACAGATGATGTATTTCTGTTGCCGCTATAACAACAAATACTAAAAAACAGTATAAAATAAGTATTTAAGGGGGCTCCCATACAACAAACGTGATGTTTTTGCTCGTTTTTGCTCGATACTGATAACAGCAACAGGTAGATGCTTGAAATATTCACAGAATATTTAGTTATATATTCACTTTAAAAATAAATAATTAAATTAAAATAAAACAAATATTTAAAGGGGGCTCCCATACAACAGACAATTTTTTTTGCCATTTTTATAGATAATGGTACGGAACCCTTCGTGCGCGAGTCCGACTCGCACTTGGCCGGTTTTTTATTTCCATTTTTGCGGTTCTATTAACCAACTTAAAAAAGAAGGTTATCAATTCAACACGTATGTAATGCTATTGGAAGGGAATTGTAAAGATTTCATCAAAATCGGTCCAGTAGTTTTTATAGATGTAACTAAAACCGGAATAGTTTTTGTAATTATTATTTTAAAGTCGCTTAATTTTTTTTTAAATAACTTTTTTTGATTTTTGCTAACGACGACCTTTCGAAAGGTTAATCATGACAGACTGTTTCGTGACCATGAGCTAAAGGGAACTACCCCTTAAAAGATTTTTTTATCTAAAATGTCAAATATTTGCGAACTAAATTAATTCTAATTTTTTTAATTAGCTAGTTCTATGTATAGCGCCTGAACAGAAATTGATGCAATTTAATTGACGTAAAAATTAAAAATTGCTAAAAAGTTAAGTTTCACCTTTGGGCTATATAGTAATGAAAAGTCAAAAGACAAACATTAACTCAAAGCCTTTCGTATTGATAACAACTGAGTGAAGTGTGATTTAGTTTTTTAATTTAATTGATACGACCACCTCTTAAAATCTTGGCTCAGTTTGTAGTAACCCTACTTGCTGTGCCAGCGGTCGCGGGTTCGAGTCCCGCTGGGGGCATTCATTTGTGTGATGAGCATGAATGTCCTGTCATTGGTGTTTGTATTTATAATGTATGTATTTAAAGTTATATATGTGTAGTGTATCAACTATCTGGTATCCATAACACAAGCCTCGTAGTTTACCATGGAACTAGATGGTGCTGTGTGTTAATGTCCCGACATATTTATTTATATGTATATATAATTAATCGGGTGTTACCCCCTACCTTACAGGTAGCACTAACACAACCACAAGATTTTCATCAATCACTCCCTTGCATTTTTTAACGGGTGTCACTCCGAATCCGATGACACCCGTCGTCTATCCTTCCATATTCTAACTATGTCACTTTATTTGTAACAAAATTCATCAAAACAGATCTGATTGCGCTGATTTTGCTTAGAAAAGGCACCTTTTTCAGAGAGCTCGAAAATAAAATGTTAGATACTGTTTAAAATTTCGTTTAATGAATATTTTTGCTATATATAAACGTTTTAACGGTTAGTATAGAATAGATAGACTTTATATTATATGATATATAATAATATAGCCAATAGCCTTCTTCAATTTAGATGTACACGACACAGGGTATCCTAGTGTGTGCGTTTCAGCACTCCATCGCCCATGTTTTGTTATACAATAATTGTTATTAGATTAAGGAGTATATTTGTATCCATTTTTGTTATTACGGATTAAATAGATTAAATAAACGGGCTATCTAATGCAAAAAGAATTTTTCAAATCGGATTAGTAGTTCCTGAGATTAGCGCGTTCAAACAAACAAACTGCCTCTTTATAATATTAAGTATAGAATTAAGTATAGATAATACTCGTAATCATATTATTATACCATTACATCAATCCATTATCAAGTTTTGACAGAATAAATCGTGAAAATAACTTACTTTATTGATTGTTTTTCTTTTTTTTTCTATATTGCAATAATATTTTATCATTTACATTTCACATAAGATTTTTATTTAAGAATGACATGATAGAGTAATTACATTGACAGGTGAGATAGAGTAAATAAAAAAAGGATTAAAACAACCTCTTTAAAAGTTTACACCATAGACTTGGTCATGAAATAGTCCACTCTCTAGAAAGAGAGAAAGCGATCGTGCGGCCAACACTTGGCTTTTATTTCAATTTGAATTTATATATTGGATGTAACTAAATTATAATATATGATGGAACTATATTTTATAGCCTAGTTTTAACATTTAGTATAGATTTCTCAGAGATGAGATATTTTTCCGAAGTAAAAAGTATGCTATATGTTGACCCGGATAACCAGCTATCATTATACCAAATTTCATTAAAATATGTCCAGTGGTTTTCTCGTCATGCGGCCACAGGCAGACAGACAGATAAAAATTGCAAAAACGATATATTCGGCCTCTGTATGTATAATAATGACTATTTCAATAAGATTTTCCAAAAAAATATTTAATGTACAGATTCGACTCAAAATTTTATTATATGTATAGATTCGTATCTGTTGATAGAATTGTTTTCGATAAAACTTTTAATTTCCCGTTTGAAATCTCTGATTATTTAAGTTATAAGGAACGATTATTTGATTCCACAGAGTAAATAGTAAATTTTAATGTTTTACCATCGTTAAGAGGTATGATACATAGAGACATGGAGTTAGAGTATCACCTAGAGAAGGATAAAGCTTGGTGAAAAAAAAAACAACACAATATAATATGTAAAGTACCTCCGTTTTATTTAAACCTAATTTTACATTACAATATCAATACATAAAATATTGACTAAATACTTATTTTTACAACGGTATGTCAGTTTTTTTTATAAAAAAAAAAATATACTTAATTTAAAAACTAGTCCAATCAAATTAGAGAGTCAACCGTTTTGGTGCAATCCATCAAAACGGTCAAAAATCTAATCATTTATATTAATAAATATAAAAAAACGTACGATATAGGTAGAATTCGAAAAAACATGGCAGTTTGAAAAAAATACTATGTAAATTCATAGATATATAGAATAATAAGTATGGGCGGCGGTATAATTATTTCCAGGGGGGTGCATCTGTTTCTTCACATTAAACTACTAAGTAATCTTTAAATGAATAACTTTATAATTTGTATTCATATCTTATTTATCGTCTTTTCTTTGAAGATGTCTTCTAAACAGGGATTTTCCTCACATAATTTTATATATTTTCCTTCATGGAAGGGGTGGAATTTCCTTCAGGGGGGTGCAAGTACACCCCCTTGCATCCCCCTCCCGACGCCCATGAAAATAAGTATAATATTAAATACCTACCTATGTACATTGATTTTTTAAATAAAAAAAGTATCTTTTGCCATCGTGATGTATTTTTCGGGTTTCTAGGAACTGGTGATTTTTTTTCTGTTCATCAAATCTTTTTATATGTGTATTTTTTTAATACAGATTATTATGGCACTAGCACTTTTGTGGTTCCAAAAAATTTACCCGAAATTACTTCTTGCCTTCTACGCACTTGCAATTTGCTGAGTGCTCATGTTTACTTATTAAATCCGAAAATGAGGGGTTAAAAGAAACCCCAGGGGCTACGTATTGAGGGTTGGTGCCACTTCCAGATGTTTCGTATCTAATTATTTGTGGTTTGGTCGTGAATGTTACTATTTTCGGTTCCGTCGTGTACGTTATGATTTTTGGTTTAGTTGTGTAAGTAAATATTTTTGGTTTAGTTGTGTAAGTAAAGATTTCAGGTTTGGTCGTATACGTAACGATTTCGGGTTTCGTCGTGTAAGTTACTATTTCGGGTTTCGTCGTGTAAGTTACTATTTTTGGTTCAGTTTGGAAATATTTCTTCTCGGAATAAGTTGCGCTGAAACCGTTACTGATGGGCTTGATGTCGCCAAAGTTGAAACTAGATTGAGAGTTCGAACTTGAAACTTTCTCGGTGAATTTGTTGAACCCACTACCTAAAGTTTGAGTTTGTCCAAATCCGTATTGACCTTTTCCATTTACACCAAATCCTTTCACGCCACCAACAGCTGTTGATGAGCCAGATCCAACTGAACCCTTCACGGTATTAAATTGGTTTCCTTTAACTCCAAAACCTTTGACTCCATTAACTTGGCTGGTGACCTGACTGGTCACTTTGGTAATAGTGCTGAATTGTGCAAATCGTATACTTTCAATCAAACCGATGGCCCATTGATACCATTCAAGATCAAATTTGTAGAAGCCAGCAAGTTGATTGCCGGTTTGACAACCTGTAATGTAAATAATAAAGAATTGTTTTAATATCTTAAAGAAGGTATAATAAGTGTATAATAAATCTATACTAGGTAATATTACAAAGAGGTAAAGTTTGTGAGTTTGTGAGGTTATAGGGGGTAATATCTGGATCTACTGAATCGATTTTGATAATATTTGGTAAAAAGATAGTTTGAGAGTCTGGGACGGACATAGGATAATTTTTATCCCGGAAATCATCCCTTAAGGGGGTGTAAATGGGGATGAAAGTTTGTATGGGGAATTAACCTAGGGACGAACCCGAAAATTAGATGGTACATTTTGGGATATTCATGATGAAGAGGTTAATTTTAAATAAAAATGTAGCATTTACCTGAATCCCAAGAGTAGACTCCTCTAAGTACATAATGTCCATCTCCGGAAGTACACGCGAGGGCACTACCGATGTCCACCTGCAAGAATACAAACGTGTTTTAAGTTTATTTTTTAAATAGTTATTCATGTATGTATCAGTTTTACGTCAGCAGTCATAGCTTGGTAACAGTAGATCAGTGGTAACGCGCTCGTTTGGGAAAGCGAGTGAAGCGGGTTCAAATCCCGGGACGCACCTCTGATATTTTCATGTGCTAATCATTTCTAACATGATTACCACTTGTCTTACGGTGAAGGAAAACATCGTGAGGAAACCTGCATGTCTGAGAGAGCCTAGCAAGTTTTTGAAAGACACGTGAAGTCCGCCAATCCGCACTTAAACAATATATCGTATAAATATTTGTCTGAGTGTATGTGTATGGTATAAATCTATATCGCTGTATAGTTCTCTAAATATTCAAGAAAATATATGAAAGACTAGCGACTAACCCTCGCTTCGCTCGGGTTCGTCCCTAGGTATGTTTTAATTTTTTTGAGCGAAACCCTAATTCTTTTTCTAAAATAAAAGAAGCCTAGGTTAATCCTTATAATATCAGCTATCTGCCAGTGAAAGTTCCGTTAAAATTGATCCAGCCGTTTCGGAGATTAGCCGGAACAAACAAACAGACAGACAGACACACTAAAATTTTAAAAATTGTGTTTTTCTTATAAGTATCGTATACAATTCCATATGCATTTAGTATAAAGCTGTTATTTTGACATTACAAACAGACACTTTAATTTTATTTATCTGTGTAGATGCAACGAAGTCTTCTAAAGGCCACAGTTTTTTTTTTCATATAACACCAAGGAAAACAGTATAAAACAACTATATAATGTGAACGTCGTTTAAATAATCTCGAAAAAATCCAGGACAAGGAAAATATCAAGCGTTAATCTATACAAATAAATAAAATCGATGTGTCTGTTTGTAACAAAATAACAGCTTTTTACTAAATGCGTATGAAAGTTTATATGATACTTATAAGAAAACAAGATTTTTTAAATTTTTGTCTCTGTCTGTTTGTTCCGTCTAATCTACGAAACGACTGGACCGATTTTGACGGGACTTTCGCTGGTAGATAGCTGATGTTATAAGAAGTAGGCTTAGCTAGTAGTATATTAGGCTACTTTTATTTAAAAAAAATAGGGTTAGGATGCACGAGCGAAGCGAGGATAAGCCGTTAGTTTAAACTACAACTTGCCAAATTTCTCACTTCTGTACAAATGTTCTTCAATAACCTTACGCATTTTAGTGTGATATTTATTTTTCAATGATCTGAGGGTCAGTCTTTATGTGCTTTCTTCGAGTTCAATATTCATATTTTTTTCAAGTAAACATTATTAATTTTGACACAATCTGACTAATATTATTGAATTTGTCTGTAAAAGTTTGTATTATGTCTGTTTGTTAGTCTTTCACGCTAAAACGGCTGCATCGATTTGGATGTAATTTAGTACATAAATAGACTATGTGAGAATAAATCTCTAATCTACACTAAAATTATAAAGAGGAAAGATTTGTATTTTTGTATGTTTGTAACGAATAAACTCAAAAACTATTCGACCGATTTAAATGAAATTTAGTACAGAGATAGTTTGAGACCCTGGAAAGGACATAGAATAATTTTTATTCCGGAAATCATCCCTTAAAGGGGGGGAATATGGGGATGAAAGTTAGTATGGGGAATCAACCAACCATTTATAATTCGGTATTTTGAACAATGATTACATGTCAAAACAACCAAAAAGGCTAGGAATACCAAAAAAACCAACAAACCTTGCAGATGTTATCGTCTGGGTTTTTGGGCTGTCCACAGACGCAACTGTCTTCATCATATTGCTCATAGAGATGAGGGTAGTCTGATGAGATCTTGGCTTGACACTCTTGAGGCGGGATCAGAGATACGTTGACACTGTGCATGATGGCGCCTTCGAGATGAGCTGAAAGACAGAAAAATAGTTTCTACTTAGCTTTTTTTTTTTAGCTTAAAAACTTTTTAATACAATAATATAGTTTTTGGGATTGTATTTAAAATAAAAAATATGAAAATCGCAAAAAAAAAAATTGGGAAAAAAAGTTCTTCTTCGTTTTACACAAAAAAAAAAAACATTAAAATGTCATATTTTAACATAGAAGTAAGTTTAACATAGTAACTGAGAAGTGGAAAAAAAAAATTTTTTTCCACTTCTCAGTTACATGTGTCTATTTTTTTATATAAAGTTTGACTTTTGAAGTAACGTTTTCCATTTACGCGAATATTTCATATTTTAAATAAAACTATCTTTTCGGATTATTTCGCGGATTTATTTTGATTTTTGGTTCCCGACGTTTCGAATGCTTTACAGCAATCATGGTCACGGGAGAGACTAAGGATTTTCCCTATAATTGAAGGTCAAAAATGCAGTTTGACCTCACAATAGACGCTCCTATTTAAAGTGACATTATTTAATAATAATAATAATAATAATAATAATAATTAAACTTTACAGTAGCAGTTTAAATGAAATCCAACGGTTAGCCGATATAACTCAAAACATTTCATTAGATATTAAAATGAATTTTGGGATTGACAAATGCAGAATTCTATCAGTTCATAGAGACACAATAGAACGGAATACATATGTAATGAAGACTGGTGAAGTAATAGAACCTGTAGATAATATTACTGGCTATAAGTATTTAGGTTATGCACAAAGCAGACAAATTCATCAAAAAGAAATAAAAACCACATTGAAACAGAAATTTAAATCAAGACTACACAAAATACTAAAAACTCATCTAAATTCCCGTAATACTGTAAAAGCTATTAATTCCTTTGTCATCCCAATATTAACTTATTCCTTTGGAATCATAAACTGGTCACAGACAGAATTAAAAGCTTTACAACGCATTATCAATACTCACTTGACACTTTATAGGAAACATCACCCGAGAGCTTGCACACAAAGGCTGACATTACCAAGAAACGAAGGGGGAAGAGGTATCATTGATATCCACTATTTACATAATAAGCTTATAACCGGATTAAGAGATTTTTTTCATAATAAATCATTAGTTTCAACATTACATAAGGCCGTTGTAGAAGCAGATAGAAAACTTACTCCCCTCAACCTACATAATAAATCGGACCAAACAAACCAAACAGCTAAATTGCCAGAGCAGAAAATTGAGGAATGGTTACAGAAAGCCCTACATGGAAGACATCGCCATGATCTTATTAGCCCATATGTTGATAAGAGTGCTTCGAACGCATGGCTTACGCGTGGCGATCTCTTCCCCGAAACCGAAGGGTTTATGGTAGCTATTCAGGATCAGACTGTAGATACTAGAAATTACAGAAAATATATACTGCACAATAACTCCTCAGATCTCTGTAGACACTGCCACCATGCCTCTGAAACAATACAACACATCACGGGAGCATGTAAAAATATAGCACAAACAGATTATAAACACCGCCATGACCAGATTGCCGCTATAGTCCATCAGTACCTTGCTCATAAATATGGTTTTATAAGAGAAAAAGTTCCATATTACAAATATAGCCCTCAAATTATTTTAGATTCAGATAAGTATAAAATTTATTGGGACCGAACCATAATAACAGACAAGACCGTGTATAGCAATAGACCTGACATAACATTATATGATAAGCATTCTAAAACTGTCTACCTTATTGATATAGCCGTGCCAAATACTCATAACCTACAAACAACTTACACCGAAAAAATAACCAAGTATAAAGAGTTGGAAGTGGAGATTAAAGCGCAGTGGCGTGTCAACATAGTTAAAACAGTCCCGATAGTGCTATCAGCTACAGGAGTCATACCTAAATCTTTACACATTAGCCTTAAAACTTTACAAATTCACCCACTCACGTACATCCTCATGCAGAAAGCTGCCATACTCAACACATGTAGAATAGTTCGCAAATTTTTAGCCATTACCACATGATACTGTTCACACTACATCATTTAACGTTTGGCCTAAAGCCCGCGTTAATGATTTAAGCAACATATTTAAAAAAAAAAAAAAAAGATATATAAAATAATAATAATAATAATATCCTTTATTGTACACCAAAAAGAAACAAAAAAAAACATAAAAAAAGAACACAAAGAAAAGATGCACAGCAGGCGGCCTTATCACTGGAAGCGATCTCTTCCAGCCAACCTTCAGGTGAAGGAGTAAGTTTTCTTAAAAACGGTAGGCGGTGTACTAGCTTTACACGTTTATATATATAAATACTTATAGATAAATAGATACATATACAAATCCATATATAGATACATACATACATATATACATACATACATACGTACATACATACATACATTTAATACTTATGAAGTAAAATCATAAACTTTAAAAGCAATTAATATAATAAATGAAGACATTTACCAATTGCTGCATTGATTTATTATACTTTAGTTAAATTTAACGGCGTTTACTAAACCATTAATTCATTTTAACTACTTGTCTAATTTAATGTTTGACGACACGTTTGGATCAGTTTGTAGTGACCCTATTTGTTGTGCAAGTGGTAGCGGGTTTGAATCCCACTGGGGGTATTCGTTTGTGTGATGTACACGAATGTTTTGTATGGAGTTGCATAGGTGGTAAAATCATTTAGAAGTAGATGTTTATTTTTAATTTACGAAAAAAAGGGTTCTCAATCTCAAAAAAAAAACAAAAAAATATACGTGTTAAACGTATATTTTTTGTTATTTTTTTTATGTTTGATAATGCATAACTTTTAAAGTGTCGTCTGTGTTCGATAATTCTTTTTTTATTGGATAGATAACTTATGGTTGGCCCAATTTAAATTGAAAAAAAAAAAAAAAAATAGGGGATGATTGATTTTTCACCTTCTGATTTTTTTAAAATACTTTCTTCTTATTTACTATATCTACACTAAAAATGGAAAAATAAAATCTTTAAAAAAAAAACAAAAACCGCCTTCAACAAAAAAACAATTGTTTGGTAGTTTTCATTTATTATTTGAAATTTTTCCAGTTTAAAATGGCAAAAATATTGTTATGTGATATGCAATCGTCAGACATTTTTTCATATTTAAATATATATATATATATATATATATATATATATATATATATATATATATATATATATATATATACAGTGCCCTCCAAAAGTTAGTTGAAATCATCAATAATGTAAGAAATGTAAAAAAAACTATAATATAACCAAATAAGATCGTGGATTTAATAACTATTTATTAAAATATAATCAATTTAGAATATTTCTATTAATAAAACAATCATAAAAATTTTAATAATTAAAATTTATGTAAATAAAAAGTAAAGTTACGATGCCAAAAGTTAGTTGAAATTGTTGAAAAATTATTTTACGGATTATGTCTTTGCTAATATCTTAACTTTTAATATTTCGTATGATCGCCATTATTCTGCAGAACTGCTCTGAGTCGTCTAGGCATTGATTCTACAAGATTTTGTAATATTTTGTCTGGTATAGTCGACCATGTTTCAAGAACTTTATTTTAAAATAAATTTCTGTTGCGCTTGACCGAAATAGGCATCCTGCGGTATAATTCATCCCAAAAATGTTTAATGGGGTTAAGATTAGGTGACATTGAAGGCCATTCCAGTAAACTCACTTCGTTATATTTAAAATACTCTCTAGTTACCCTTGCTGTATGCTGCGGATCGTTGTCTTGTTGGACCTTGAAAGTCCGACCTAACCCCATTGTTTCAGCAGAATGTTTGAAATTGTCACTCAAAATATTACAATACATATGTGCTATCATCCTACCTTCAATTATTTGCAGTCGGTCCATACCATACCGAGAAAAGCACCCCCAATGACATCACACTCCCTCCGCCGTTTTTGACAGTAGGCCGCAAGTATTTGACGTTGTGAGAATTATCATTGCTACTGCGCCAACAGTTTTCCGAGGTCGATTTCCAAGTAGTTGGAACTCTGATTCATCTCTAAAGGGAACTTTCTTCCAAAAATCTTTTGGCTTATCCGAATACTTGAAGGCAGAGACCAATCTTCGTTTTTTGGATCGATATTATTAAAGGTTCTTTTTGGCAACGTGACCTCGTAAATTAGCATCATGCAGGCGTCGCCTGATAGTAGTTTCAGAAACCGAGGTTCCTGCTTCCTATAATTGATCTTTGATCTCTCGTATCATAATCCTGGGATTGATTAGACACTGCCGCATTGTTTGTCAATCATCAACAGAAGTAGTAGCTCTAGGACGCCCCGACCGTGGCCTATCTACAAGACTAAGATATTTTAAACTCTTTTTTATTATTTTTCGCACCCTTTTAGGACTAACTTTAAATAATTTTCCCACAGTACTAAAGTTTTTAATTTTTTGTATCCACACACAATCTTTGTTCTTTCTTCTATAGTTAGTTTTCCCCTCGAAGCCATTATTTATTTATACTCTGTTAAATCACCTTATAATATCTAATTATTTAATGAAAACTACTTACACTGTTCTAACAATATTAATAAATAAGTTTAAAATCGCGAGAGTATCGTAAACCGGTGATAAATTCCTATTTCAACTAACTTTTGACGCACTTAATTCCAGTAGTGTGCAAATAAACATGGATAATGGACGACAACAAAATGAATTTCGGTGAATTCCTTACTGTATGTATTAGAATAGTGTATCCGAACGTAAATAGTAAACAGTTCAATCATTAAAACTGCATATTTTAGAAAATATATGACAAAATTGACGAGGTGAATAAATTTCAACTAACTTTTGGAGGGCACTGTATATATATATATATATATATGCTAATGTTATGTTGATGAAGAATAACCTTTTGGTATTTAACTTAAAGTACGTGAGATGGTCACAAAAATTGCAAATGTCGCCGTCATACAAGTTCAAATCAAGTCTAAAGTTAAAGCTAATATGCATATCATTTAAATGGAAAAAACCGCATCTATTTGTCTGGTATAGTTTAAAAATAGCAGTACAGATTTTGATAAAATTTTCATAAAAAAGCATATTAAATTTTTAGCTATCTATTGAAATTAGAGAAATCAGGCTTAAAATGGATGAATTTACTTCGTAATTTGGATGCAGATTATATATTCAATATTTATATATATATGAATATACAGCCTACAAAAAATAAATATTAGTATTAAATTTATAAACAGGTAGCGGCTCACCCTCGCTTCGCTCGGGTTCGCCTCTAAAAAACAAAAACAAATTTATCCCACGGGAACCGTACATTTTTCCGGGATAAAAAGTAGCCTATGTGTTATTCTGATGTATGGGCTATATTATTGTAAAGTTTCATTAAAATCCATAAAGTGGTTTTTGCGTGAAAGAGTAACAAACTGCTGAGAAAAACTTCTTATATATGTATATAAAATACAAATTAAAAAATTTTTGTATTTTTGTCTGTTTGTATGAGTTTACTCAAAACCAATCACATTTGAACTAAACATAGCTAAATAATGTATCTAGCAAAAGCAAATAGGTTAGTTCTAACATAAAATCAGCGATTTAAGGATTTTTGCTTGCAATTCTAAGGTTAAGTGTCAATAAAGTTAAATTAAATGAAAATAATTCTAAATGTATAGAAACTTGTTCATATAATGTAATCTTAGACACTGTCAGTTGGTCTCAGACTAAGGAGTATCATAGAGCTAAACATGAAGCCAAACAATAATGTTTTAAAACAATATATGTATAATTAATATTAATATTATAAAGCTGAAGAATTTGTTTGTTTGTTTGTTTGTTTGTTTGTTTGTTTGTTTGGTTGAACGCGCTAATCTCAGGAACTACTAATCCGATTTGAAAAATTCTTTTTGCATTAGATAGCCCGTTAACTAAGGAAGGTTATAGGCTATATATAATCCCGGAAAAATGTACGGTTCCCGTGGGATAGGTTTGTTTTTATCTAGGGACGAACCCGAAGCGAAGCGAGGGTAAGTCGCTAGTATATGTATAATAATAGAATACTCATTACTGTGATAAGTAAATAAATGTTAATAAATAAAAATAGCTAACGGATTTTATTATAATAAAGAAAACATTTTAAATAAGCGAATGCTCTCCTTATATCGCTTTTTCAAGGGGAAAAGAGCTTAAAAATACAAAAGAATATATTATTTTTATCATTCACATTTTACTCTAAAAATTTGTAACATATCGACTAACACATATAAAATATGCCTTATTCCTTCAAGAATGTTAACGATATATATGGCAACATCGAGAATGGTAGCATGAATAGGAAAACACGCTGCTATTTTTTATGGCGGGTTCAGTCTAATAATTCTTTAGTCAGTCAGTGTACAAACATAAATGACTCGCCAATATCAGGAATTACCATTTTTAGCCTTCGCTTATATTGTTTTTTCATCTTTAAAACTAAAGTTTGATAAGCAATTGAATTCTAATTATTTAATCGGTACATCGCAAATTCGTCTTCAAAAAAAATATTGTTGATTATAACAAGGTATTTTGATAATATTTTAACTTGAGGATTGTTGTATTTGAATTATAGTATTTTTTATTAGCGCTGACTCTCGCTTCGCTCGGGTTCGTCTCTAGAAATACAAAAACAAATCTCTCCCTATGAAACCGTATATTTTTCCGGGATAAAAAGCCTATGTGTTATTCCAGACTATAATCTATCTCTGTGCCAAATTTCATCCAGATCCGTTCAGCCGTTCTGGCGTGAAAGAGTAACAAACATCCATACTCACAAACTTTCACATTTATAATATACGGAATTATATTATTTTGTCAACGTCCCGATTTCCCATTTGAACTTGGCAAAATTTGTACAAAACTGGTAACACCGATCTGATATCATATTTTTTTGTTTTTTCCCACCCAAGGTTGCCAGTTCGAGCCCAATCTAATAATGACGAAATTATTAGAGCTGTCACCTTATTAATTAAATATTTTAATTAGCAATGAAATATTTGTGAATTGGCCAATCTTGCGTGAAGTACGAATAAAGGTCGTATTGATATAAAATATTGTTAGAAAAAGAAGGTTTTGGGAGTTTTTTTGGCTAATAATAATGTTATTACTAACTAGCGAAAAGCGGAAAAGGAAAACAAACCTATCCCACGGGAACCGCACACTTTTCCGGGATAAAAAGTAGCCTATGTGTTATTTCAGACTATAATCTATCTCTGTATAAAATTTCATCTAGATCCGGTCAGCCGTTCTGGCGTGAAAGAGTAACAAGCATACATACATACATTCTTACATATATACATTCTTACAAACTTTCGCGTTTATAATATTAGTAGGATTATGTATCATCGTTTGAAATATGTGGTTTATCACAAATTTTATAATTTGTATGTTTCAAATTTTATCGAAATTTGTTTAGCAGTTTAAACGTGAAAAGGTACTTTTACATTTATTATATTACTATGGAGTTAATATAAAAATATCAATATAGTTTGAGTGTTTGAGAAGCATTTTGTTTGCTAATGCAACACTCGCTTTTTAACTTTATAATAATATGTATTAGCGACTCACCCTCGCTTCGCTTCGGATTCGTCCCTAGATCAAAACAAATCTTTCCCACGGGAAACTTACATTTTTTCGGGATAATATATAGTCTAAATCCTTCCTCGATAATATAATATATCCAACACAAAAAGAATTTTTCTATTAAAACCAGTAAGTAGTTCCTGAGATTAGCGCGTTCAACCAAACAAACAAACAAACTCTTCAGCTTTATAATATTAGTGTTCATTTAGTGGTCGAAATTCAACTATAATCATCCTTTGAAATTTTACTTAGCTTCAAAAAAAAATGCTTTTTTTATTGATAGCTCAAATAGCTTAAAGCTTGTCAATATCTACTAAACAAAAAAAAAAAAGAAAATCGTTTGACAAACAGAGGAGAAAAAGATACTGAACTGTTTTGTCTTTGTCTATTTATATATATTTATCTACATACTAGCGGCTCGCCCTCGCTTCGCTCGGGTTCGTAGGTACGTTAGCCATATAATATTTTTTTCCGTTAATTTTTAATTTTTTCTCTTTATTAAAACCTTCCGTGGACCTTAAGGAACATACAAAAAAATAAATTAGCCGAATTGTTCCAGCCATTCTTAAGTTATGCGCTTACCAACATTCATTTTTATTTATATAGATATAGATAGATATAAAATATACCAACCAATTCGAGTATGAAGTTAGATTTTTCTGTATGTTCATATGTAACAACCATAACTCCAGAAGTTTAAATAAGCAACGCCAGGCCAAATAACTTGTATCATATTCACATCTCACTATCAATATGAAGTTTACATAAATATCGCGTTACGCAACGGTCCGCGATGAGAGGACCGGTTTGTAGCGTCAGCATGCAAATGTTTATGCTAACATTTAAAGATATTTTTTTAACTTAAAAAAAAAAAAAACAAAACAAACTCGATTTTTAGACAATTACTGGCTTTTATATAACATAATATGATTAAAAAAAATATGACTTGATTTTTGAATTAATAGCTTTTAAAATAATACTTTCTTAGATTTACGCGAATATTTGACATTTTAAATAAAATTATCTTTTCGGATTATTTCGCGGATTTATTTGGATTTTTGGTTCCCGACGTTTCGAATGCTTTACAGCGATCATGGTCACGGGAGAGACTAAGGTTTTGGACGTCTCAAAGGCGTTATATACTTGTTACAGACAGTGTCTACCCACTATTTTACAAAAATGATTTCAAAAATTCAAAAATGGCACCAAAGTACCTAACAATATTAGCTTTTAAAATAATAACTATTAACAAATACAAATGTGAAGAAATATGTATGTATGAGAGAAACTAAGTTTTCGAAATATCAGTAATAGTTATTAAGACTGCCATCTTGCTGTTGACCATGGATCCATTTGATGGGTTATGGCTTGAGCCCCTCACTTAGTGAGATATTAAAAAAATATCATTGGTATATTTTAAATTAATAAACTTATAGACTTGTCACCATAACATAATATGAGGTATTTTTTAAATTTATTTTTTTATTATTATTTTTTTATTTGTCTAAATGGTAGGGACTATTTCATTTTTTTTGTCACGGCCACGAATAAATATTTAAATCATAAAAATAATGTCAATGACCATACAAGCTTAGCGATTATAATAAATGATAAATATGTCTGGACATTAACACACAGCGCCATCCAGTTCCACGGTAAGTTACGAGGCCTGTGTTATGGATACCAGATAGTTGATACACTACACATAATATATAACTTTAAATACATACATATTATAAATATAAACACTCATGACTGGAGTACAAAATTCGTGCTCATCACACAAATCAGCGGGACTCGAACCCGCGACCGCTGGTACAGCTAGTAGGGTCACTACAAACTGAGTCAAACTTGTCGTCTTAATTAATCTTTTAATAAGAATTTATTAATGTATAATTTAAATTAATATATTTCTATTCGCAAATAAATTGTCTAGTGTAGGAATTCCCAACAACAAGTAACGTTTTTTATTTGGACATATTGGGGATTTCCAACGCTTTGGCGCTGTAACTTGAACAACATATCCTATCTGGCCGATTTCGTCCACAGCAGTCAGTTTAACTACCATTAGTCCACACGTTTGGCTCAGTTTGTAGTGACCCTACTTGCTGTGCCAGCGGTCTAGTTCGAGTCCCGCTGAGGGCATTCATTTGTGTGATGAACACGAATGTTTGTACTCCAGTCAAGGGAGTTTATATTTATAATATGTATATATTTAAAGTTATATATGTGTAGTGTATCAAGTATCTGGTATCCATAACACAGGCCTCGTAGCTTACCATGGAATTAGATGGTGCTGTGTGTTAATGTCCCAACATATTTATTTATTTATTAGCTATAGCACAAATATGCATGCAAACACGATATGCACTCTCTATTTCTGTCACTCTCTTACTCCTTTGGGAGTCAGTTTTGGAGTTCAGACACTTATAACTATTACCAACATATTAACTAAAATGACTAATAATTGAACCTGTAACCTTCACCCCACTAGGTCATGTCAATCAAACAATTTATTAACTCATTCATTAATATTTAGTAAAAAATTAAAATATTTTAATATATCTAATTAAATAATAAGGTTCAAATTCTGAGAAATATAAAATGTATATACATATAAGCAGAATAAACATATGGTATTGATTTGCTGAATTAATATTTGCATTGACGTGTAAATGTCGCTGGTGTGAGGAAAATATGTTTTGAGATTTTTAACATAGTCAAGCGACGCGCCCAGTGGCAGCCATTTTACTAAAAAATAAGTGATTATTTCCTAGGATCACTAAAGATAGCCTGAAAGTATTTTAAACGTTAGTTGTTAGTCTTGGCCATGGGTTGCTCCTGGTACTTTTCTGCAGAGTGGACTGTTGGAGTAATCCCATGGGATTGTGGTCTGCCTTAGCAGATCTACCATTGGGGTGTCGTGGTTGAGTGCGTAAGCGATCCTGCGATGTTCCATTAGGACGGGGGAGGTTTTGTTGGGTTTTAGTGGGTAGTACTGGCTTTTTTAGCCGGTGAGTCTTACATAACTACCTGTATATAGTCTACAGGTGGTATGCGTAAATGCATTTCCCAACAAAAAAAGGGGGCCTTGATCCTGATAGATTCCGACAATAGTTTGAAAGCGATATTGTATTAATGGATTTTATCTAAGGACATACAATCCACTATTGATTGGATGTTCTGGTGAAGTAAGAGTATGATAATGCTCAGGTGTACAGAATATTTTTGGCAATCCACTTATTTAATTAAATGTTAACCTACTATAAAGACATTGTTTATTTTATTGGGAATTTAATTTATACAAATAAACAAAATTGAAGTGTCTGTTTGTAATGTCAAAATAACAGCTTTATACTAAATGCATATGGAATTATATACGGTACTTATAAGAAAAACACAATTTTTAAAATTTTTGTCTGTCTGTTTGTTCCAGCTAATCTCCGAAACGGCTGAACTAATTTTAACGGGACTTTCACTGGCAGATAGCTGATATTATAAGGCGTAACTTAGGCTACTTTTGTTTTAGAAAAAGAATTAGGGTTTCTCTCAAAAAAATTAAAATGTACCTAAGGACGAACCTGAGCGAAGCGAGGGTGAGTCGCTAGTAATACAACAAACTAAGTACTAACAGAAACTAATTTTGTATTTTTTTTTAATTAACTTTATTAAAGTAACATTATTAATAGATCTAGATAACAGTCTGTAAATGACTTAGTAACAGATAGCATAAAAGTGGGAAGACCAATTTATTTTAAGCGAGCCGTCAAAAATAAATTATATATTACACATAGTAACATCTAAACGTGGACTTAACGAATTTGATACTCAGGTTTTCCCACTAACGATCATTTGCATACAAACAGACAAATTATAATATATTACAATCGACTTGATTATTTTTTTTGTACCTTTGAAAGGTTAGAAAACTCTAAAATCTAGCGATGGTGAGTCGAGAAGAATGTTTTGCATAAATTTACGAAAAAATATTAAAAATTGTATAATTACGTATCAAATTTAACGGTTAAAATAACAAAGTTAACAGTTAAAATGTTATCTTCTGGTTTGTCTTGATCTTGGAATCGGTTGATATGATTTTCTTAAGTTTTAGCATTTATATTAGTTTAAAATTGTTATAAATATTTATTCTGGGATAATAAGTCTTGAAACTGTATTATAGAATCTATAATTAAAAAAAATAAAGGGGGGAGGGGGGGGCATGAAAATATTTTTTATAATCAGGGGAGGCTCAACAGGAGAAAGGTTGGGAAACCCTGGCATAGATTGTATAAGTAATAAGAAATTACAACTATTTAAATTTTACAGATTTACTCTTGAATTGTTAGAGGTAAACCATTTTATAATAGTGTCTGAATTGATTGTTTGAATTAATTTTCTTTAGTGTTCGCTCAGTGCTCAAAATTCGACCATAAACATTATTAATATTTTGAGGAAATTACATTTCCCCTACATTTATTGTCATTAAAAAAATAATAAAAGAAATTCGTTTGACAAATAGAGGAGTAAAAGGTACTAAACTTTTTTGTCTTTGCCTATTATAGATAATGAAGAGGTTCAAAGGGGTTCCCCCTTTGAATCAGTTAAGGATTGAACTAAAACTCAAAATTTTATTAAATCTTTAGAGTAAGAAAATATAATATCTAAATACTCTAGATAGAGATTTGTGGAGTACTTTCGTTTTTATTTCTTTACATCAATTCTCTTTATAATATACAAGATATTCATACTAATATGGCGTGATTTTTTGTGTGGAGATGGTTGGAGGGCTGGAGAGTGACATAGGCTACTTTTTACCTCGGGAGATCATAAGGATATAGGATACTTTTTATCCCGGAAATCATCCCTTAAGGTGGTGAAAATGAGAATGAAAGTTTGAATGGTCAATCAACCTAGGGACGAACCCGAGCGAAGCGAAAATAAGTCGCTTGTATAATATATAGTCTATCTAATCCATACTAACCGTTAAAACGTACCTAGTGATGAACCCGAGCGAAGCGAGGTTGAGCCGCCATTAAGTAATAACAAAAGAGTTATTTACGTAAATTAATATAGAAATAAAAAAAAAATATATAATCGTTATAAAAACAAGTCTATGACTTGTTTTTTAATGTAATGACCAAATACTCATATTTATGTTAATATTATTCAATAATCATAATACATATGATATTGAAAATATTTTACAGGTATTTCTAGTTTTTTTTTGTCATCGTCTTAATCATCATAATTAATTTGATAGAATATATTAGTTTGTTATGTCTACATCTGAGGAACCCATACTAATATTATAAATGTGAAAGTTTGTATGTATAGATGTTTGATACTCTTTCACGCCAGAACTGTTAAACATCTGGATAAAATTTGGCACAGATATAGATTATAGTCTGGAATAGCACATAGGCTATTTTTTATGCCGGCAAAATGTACGGTTCTCGTGGGATAGATTTGTTTTGGTCTAGGAACGGATCCGAAGCGAAGCGAGGGTAAGTCGCCACCGTTACCAATAAAATAACTGACGTAGGTAATCACTGACAAAATTATAATATTATTCAAAATTATAATATTATAATGAAATGTAAAATAGTTATATATATCTTCATTAAACGTATCTCAATTTATACAAAAGACATCTGGCCGCCTTCTCGACTTCTATCGTTTTTCCGCCATTTTTAGCTGACGTCTGGCAAAGAAACACTCAGTCCACTCTCTATGTCTGTGGGCTAACCATGTTACTCAGTTTCCTGAATGATTTATGACACTTGTCTTAGTGCTTATGATATTTTAAGACAGTCATGGTAAAACTACGATAAGTTTTTTGAAGTAAAAACTTCTTTACGCACGCTTGACTTGGGTGGTAAGCTGGTGAATGCGTTACGAAAACATGTACGTACGTTTGTTGCCATGGTAACCGTTGTTATTGTCTGACAAATGATATATAACATTATATTCTTTCCTTAAATGATATTCTATAAATATATGATTGTAATATGTCTAATATGCGTTATTTTTAGTATCTTACCTATCCTAATTATTTAAAACATAAATTGAATTTCATAAAGAGTACCGATAATCTACAGAAGGTTTACTTCTTGCGCGTGTACACATTCATACACGCTCTTTTATTTTTTTGCTAATGTCACATAGCTATGTAACTAATAATTATTGTTGATCGGTGGTATGAATTTCAGTCAGACTATTAAAAAAATATATCTCATACATGCAAATAAAAAAGTCTTGCAAAAGTCTTGCAAAGCAAACAAAAATTTGGAGATTTTCGAACATTTCCGCCATATAATATTTTATTTTGGTATGTCTGATATGATATTTTCATTATCTTCATTACGGAATTAAAACTATGTAATCTACATCCAAAAAAAGTCAGTTCATGACCAATATTTATTAATAATTAAAAAAAAAAGAATAATAACAACAAAATCTTATTTTTATGCAGACAGTACTGTCTCGACAATGACCTACAAAATGCATGCCATTTTGCGCTTTCATTTTCCATACTGTTTATCAGTTATTATAACTTGTAATGTACATTGTAAATATGATGCATCTATATATACTTCTTTATTATATATATTTTTCTATTGACACAAAAAATGTCAGTATGTTTGTCACTTTAAACAAAATTATAACTAATGAAGTTTTTAATTAGAGCTTGTTTTAAAATAAATGTCGGTATTTTATTTTATACTAGCGACTCAACCTCGCTTCGCTTGGGTTCGTCCCTGGGATGATTCCCCATGCAAACTTTCATTGCCATTTTTACCCCCTTAAGGGATCATCTCCGGGATAAAAAGTATCCTATGTTCTTCCCAGGATCTCAAACTATCTTCTTACCAAATTTCATCTAAATCGGTTCAGTAGATCCACAGATTATCGCCTGCAACCTCACAAACTCACAAACTTTACCTCTTTATCTATACAGATAAATGAAATTGGAGTGTCTGTTTGTAATGTCAAAATAACAGTTTTATACTAAATGCATATGGAATTATATACGGTACTTATAAGAAAAACACAATTTTTAAAATTTTTGTCTGTCTGTCTGTCTGTTTGTTTGTTCCGGCTAATCTCCGAAACGGCTGGACCAATTTTAACAGGACTTTCACTGGCAGATAGCTGATATTATAAGGAGTAACTTAAGCTACTTTTATTTTAGAAAAAAAATTAGGTTTTCGCTCAAAAAAATTAAAACGTACCTAGGGACGAACGCGAGCGAAGCGAGGGTAAGTCGCTAGTAATACTAGTAAGACCATCTTCAATAAGTTTGAATTGGGATGTTAAAATTTGTATTATAATACCTTTAGAATTCAAGTAAATCCGGATGAAATTACTTGTTTAACATAGCATGGAAAATGCATTTCTCTCTAATATCAAATTTGAAAAATCAAAAGACAATATTTACCCCAAAAATACATAACTTTATAAGATATCGTAAATAATGAAGTGTCACAGTAGAAAGTTGTTATATAAGTAAGTTAAGCAAGAATTTTTACACGGATAAAGGATATGCCACTGTTATTTTGACAATCGAATATTTTGCTGAACCAATTTCGATGTAATTTACTATATATTTATGAAATTGTTGGTTGTACGTAATCTATACTAATATTATAAATGTGAAAGTTCGTGAGTATGGATGTTTGTTACTCTTTTACGACAGAACGGCTGAACGGATCTGGATGAAATTTGGCGCAGAGATAGATTATAGTCTGGAATAACATATAGACTACTTTTTATCCCAGGAAAAATGTACGGTTCCCGTGGAATAGGTTTGTTTTTGTTTTCCTAGAGGTGAACCCTAGCAAAGCGAGGGTGAGCCGCTAGTTTAAAATCAATATTTTTTAAGATAGTTTTTTTGTCTACCTTATATAATCAACATTGACGTAATATGTAAAACGCTGTATCAAATTTAGTGAAATATTTTTATGCACACATATAATAAAATTCTGAGTCTAATCTGCGCATTAAATATTTTTTGGAAAATCTTATTAAAACAGACATTATTATCGATACAGATGCTGAATCTATAGTTTTTAGAATTTTTGTGTCTGTCTGTTACCGCATTACGGAAAAACCACAGTAGGGATTTTGATGAAATTTGGTATGACGGTAGCTGGTTATCCGGGTCAACATATAGGATACTTTTTACTGCGGGAAAATATCTCATCTCTGAGAAATTTATACTAAACGTTAAAGCTTAGCTAGGGACGAAACCGAGCGACGCTAGGGTAAGTCGCTAGTAAATTATAAATCACAATATGAAGAACAAAGAGCTTTCAAAGTATGAATTTGTGTTAAACTGCAGAATTCAGAACAGTGATATTTAATTAAATTCATTGCATTTGACTCGATACGACCCAATAAATAATTTAAAGTAATATTAAATAAAATTCTCATAATTTTTGGGAAAGAATCAGGTTATATAGTAAGAAGGTCTATTAATATTATAAACTCAAAAGTTTATGAGGATGCATGGATGGACGTTTATTACTCTTTCACGTTACGACTACTGAATTGATTTTCATAAAACTTTACAGTAATATAAGTTATATACCAGAGTAACACAGACTATAATTTATACAGATATAAGCATATAAGGCAAGGCTTATACATAGCATTTAAGGTAGTGGTAGTCTAATGGTAATGCGCTCGCTTAGGAAACCGAGTGAATCGGGTTCAAACGTGGGTCTTGCACCACAACATCGTGAGGAAACCTGCATGTCTGAGAGAACCTAGGAAGTTCTCGAAAGACGTGTGAAGCCCGCCAACCCGCACTTTGCCAGCGTGGTGGACTATGGCCTGATCTCCCTCGTAGGAAAGCCAGTGCCCAGCAGTGGGACGTTAAAAAGGGCTAAATAGAAACAATAGCAATACATACATCAAGGTAAACATAAATATAAGTTTAAAACACTTACCTTGTAAGACAATCTTGCCCCATCCAGTGACAACGCACTGTCCAGCACCATTGTAGTAGGCGTCAAGAGTCTCATCAACTTCTGGTAAGCAGATAGGGTATATATTCTTGGCTAATCTCAAGTTTTCAGTCAGGACCAAGATCGCAGCATCATAGAGAAGGCTGCCAGCTTTGTAGAAGGGATGACGTAAGATGGTCTTCACTTGGACAATTTGGAAGGGTAAGGGCTCGTCATCGATGCCAAGTTTCCATTCTCCTCCCTTGATCAGCACGTTCTTGGCTTCAAGCCTGAAATAATTATTGGATATGAGGATTGCGGTCTTTTGGAATGTTCTTGAAGGGACATTTGAGAATTTTATTTTAGGGGGATAGATTATAATAATCTATACTAATATTATAAATGTGAAAGTCTGTGAGTATGGATATATGGATGTTTGTTACTCTTTCACGCCAAAACGGCTTAACGGATCCGGATAAAATTTGGCACAGTGATAGATTGTAGTCTAAATAACACATAGGCTACTTTTTATTCCAGAAAAATGTACGGTTGCCGTGGGATAGGTTTGGTTTTGTTTGCCTAGAGGCGAACCCGAGCGAAGCGAGGGTGAGCTGCTAGTAAATATTAATAATTAATAGGACCATCCTAATTTAGTAGCTACACTAAAGAAATTAGCAACCCATATTAGCCCCGAATATATATTTAGTAGTAAACTACGGACTACGGAGAACATATCCTTAATTTGAGAAATTAGGCGTGAAATTTAAAATATTTTCTATAAATTTTACTAATTTTTTTCGGTGTTTAATTGACATTTTTTGACTGAAATTTGATCCAAATCCTTAGAGCCGTTTCCGAGATACGAAATAAATTTATATATAAACAATAATTGCTGATTTAATATAGGATAACTCACCCTTCAACGCAAGCTGCAGACGTGACGACAACATCAGGGCGAGTGATGACTCCACCACATAAGAGGGATCTGTTAGTTTGGAGCAGGACCATCGCTTGCCATGGTATCTCAGCGAAGTCTACCTCCAGGTCGTTTTTGTCTCCAAATGGCCTTTGACCCTGGGAATATAGATTATTTTATATAAGAAAGATATAAATAACTTGGCCATCTCATTGAGACTAGCCAACTGCTCAGGAGATATTATAGTTATTGGGACATTAACACACAGCACCATCTAGTTCCATGGTAAGCTACGAGGCCTGTGTTATGGACACCAGATAATTGATATACTACACATATATAACGTTATATACATAATATATATTATAAATATAAACACCCATGACTGGAGTACAAACATTCGTGCTCATCACACAAATGAAAGCACTCAGCGGGACTCGAACCCGCGACCGCTGGCACAGCAAGTACAAACTGAGCCAATCGCGTCGTCATAGTGCAGAAGTTCACACAGACACAAGTGCACTCTCTATTCGTTTCACTCTCAAAGTCCGATGGGACGATACTTCTACGCGATTAATAGATATAAATAAATAGAATAAGAATGTTTTTAGGAAAAAAACATATACCTACATATTATATATTTGTAAAAGCTTTATTACCCTGACAGGAATTCGAATTCCGGACTTTTAGCTTAGTCGACTAATTAATGAATCTTAACTTTGTACATATAGGATTCTTTACTAAGGGCTACAGCACGATGTTAGATGACCTATAGGTCATAAATAACATTCCATAATAAATATATCTATACATATAATAAAATTGTAACTGAGTCGAATCTGTACATTAAATGTTTTTTGGAAAATATTATTGAAATAGTAATTAATCATTATTATAGATTTAGAGGCCGCATCTATAGTTTTTAGAATTTTCGTCTGTCTATCTGCTACCGCATGACGGAAAAACTATTTATATTCTTTATTGCACTTTAGATGCGATACAGAAAAAAAAAACAACAATAAACATAGTTCACAAAGGTGGACTTATCTCTAAAAGAGATCTCTTCCAGTCAACCTCTGGATGTGGAAGAAGATGTCAGCGGGCGATATAGTGCAAAAAAAAAGTAAAATAAAAGTAATGATAACATATACATAATATATTACTGATAAAAGTATATAATACTACACATATATACATACATATACATATACATACACATATACATGTACATATACATACACATATATAATATATAAAATATGAAAACAGAAAAAGGTGCTGATTGATACTTGTCTATGTTTGTGCTAGTAAATAGTTTTTTAATTTACGTTTGAAGATATGGATAGATGGGCTCTCGTGGATGGTTTTGGGTAGTTGGTTCCATAGTACTGCGGCATGGACAGAAAAAGAATTTTGTTGGAATTTAGTGTTGCTCCTAGGAATGTCAAGCATATAAGCAGTGCAAGACCTCCTGGAACGTGTTGGGATTGGTAGAAAGTTAAAACGGGAACGAAGGTAGGGAGGGAAATTTTGATTTTTAAGGATATTATAAAGGAATGATAGGATGTGCATATTACGGCGAAGACGGATGGGGAGCCACTTCAGTTGAGCACGAAAGTCAGAGATGTGGTCATATTTCCGCAAGCCAAAGATAAATCGTATGGCGAGATTCTGAAGACGCTCCAGTTTATTAAGTAGCTCCTCTGTCACATCCAGGTAGCAGACGTCGGCGTAGTCGAGAATGGGTAATAGGATGGATTGCGCTAACATAACTTTGGTTTTGAATGGGAGAAAGTATTGGAGACGCTTGAGAGAATGAAAAGAAAAATGCATACGTTTACTTAGTTCATTAATATGAGGTGCCCAAGACATGTTACAGTCAATGATGAGACCTAAATTTCTCACCTTATCCGAGTAACGTATAGGCACTCCAGAATACAGAATATCAGGTACTAAGGTCCAGTCAATTTTACTTCGTAGTCTGCTGCTACCAATAATTATAGATTGCGATTTCTTGGGGTTTACTAATAGACCGAAAGATTCAGCCCAATTTTGGATCGCAGCTAAATCATCGTTCAAAGCCGTAACAGCCTCGGGCAACTCAATCAAATTACAGTGTCGGTATATCTGCAAGTCGTCTGCATACAAATGGTAGGGAGAAGAAATGACATGTGAGATATTATTAATGAAAATAGAAAAAAGTAGTGGGGAAAGTACGCCGCCTTGGGGAACACCAGCTGTAAGATTCAACCATGACGAAAAGTTATCATTGGCTGTCACACGCTGCCGGCGCCCGAAAAGATATGATTGGAACCAATTTATTACTGCAGGGGACATATTAACAGTACGTAAAGTGCCAAGAAGTATGTCGAAATCAACAGAGCTGAACGCGCTACTGAAATCAAGCAGAACCATTACAGTGCGCTTGGTGTTGTCCATGGCGAACCGAATGTCCTCCGTGATGTTCAGTAGCGCTATTGATTGGAAAATCTTATTGAAATAGTTATTATTATCGATTCAGAGATCGAATCTATAATTTTCAGAATTTTTGTCTGTCTGTCTGTTACCGCATAACTGAAAAACTATTGGAGGGATTTTGATTAAATTTGGTATGATGATAGCTGATTATCCGGGTCAACATATAGGATATTTTTTATTGCGGGAAAATATCTCATCTCTGAGAAATCTATACTAAACCTTAAAATGTAAGTAGGGACGAACCCGAGCGGAGCGAGGGTGAGTCGCTAGTAATAAATATATCTTTACATATAATAAAATTCTAACTGAGTTAAATCTGTACATTAAATATTTTTTAGAAAATCTTATTAAGTCACTACTATCGATTTAGAGGCCGAATTCTATAGTTTTTAGAATTTTTGTCTGTCTGTCTGTCTGTTACTGCAAGATGGAAAAACTTGGAGGGATTTGAGTAAATTTGGTATGATGATAGCTGGTTATCCGGGTCAACATATAGAAAACTTTTTACTGCGGGAAAATATCTCATGTGTAGGAAATCTTACTAAACGTTAACGTAAGTAGGGACGAATCCGAGCGGAGCAAGGATGTGTCGCTAGTAGGCTATAAAATCCAAAAGGATGTTTTTGATTGTGACTTCTAGTTTCAGAGATTAGAGCGTACGTACAAACAAAAATACAAAAACAACAATCTCTTCAACTTTATAATATTAGTATAGACTAAAAATATCGGACTGGTTTTTTTTGTTTAATAGCTATTAACGAGCGATTAGTGAAATCGATAAAAAAAATTGAAATTAGTTTTTAGGGTTCCGTACCCAAAGGGTAAAACGGGACCCTATTACTAAGATTTCGCTGTTCGTCCGTATGTTTGTCTGTCTGTCCGTCTCTCACCAGGCTGTATCTCATGAACAGTGATAGTTAGACAGTTGAAATTTTCACAGATGATGTATTTCTGTTGCCGCTCTAACAACAAATACTAAGAAAACAGAATAAAATAAAAATTTAAGGGGGCTCCCATACAACAAAACGTGATTTTTTGTTTTTGTGAGTTTTTGCTCGATATTGATAACGTCAACAGGTAGACGCTTGAAATATTCACAGAATATTTATTTATATATTCACTTTAAAAGTAAATAATAAAATTAAAATAAAACAAATATTTACGGGGGGCTCCCATACAACAGACATTTTTTTTTGCCGTTTTTATAGATAATGGTACGAAACCCTTCGTGCGAATCCAACTCGCACTTGACCGGTTTTTTATATAGCTAGGTATCTATTTATATATGTTTTCCTTATAATATTATCAATAATGATTACGATTGAATCTCGACTACTGGGCGTATGCTAGTAACTAAAAAAGCAAACAGGCTTAGTATGCGAAGAATGTATTGCATCACGTATCAAATGTCAAATGATGAAAGGCGCCGTTTGAATTTTAAAACATACATAAAGTAAGTTTTTATTTTAATTAGAAACATGTTATATTTAAAATAACCTTTAATTTCAAAACTACTTTCAAAAGTCCGTTAATATTATAATAACTAGCGACTCACCCTTGCTCCGCTCGGGTTCGTCCCTAGTTACGTTTTAACGTTTAGTATAGATTTCTCAGATATGAGATATTTTCCCGCAGTAAAAAGTATCCTATATGTTGACCCGGATAACCAACTATCTTCATACCAAATTTCATCAAAATCTGTCCAGTGGTTTTCTCGTGATGCGGTAACAGACTGACATACAGATAGACAGACGGACAAAAATTCTAAAAAGTATAGATTCGGCCTCTGTATCGATCATAATGACGATTTCAATAAGACTTTCCAAAAAATATTTAATGTACAGATTCGACTCAGTTAGAATTTTATTATATGTACCTATAGATTTTTATATGTTGAGCTATTTCAAAGTTTTTTTTTCAAGTGTATGATGTTTATATATGAATCCATACTAATATTATAAATGTAAAGTTTGTGAGTATGGATGTTTGTTACTCTTTCACGCCAGAACGGCTGAACGGATCTGGATGAAATTTGGCACCGAGATAGATTATAGTCTGGAATAACACATAGATTACTTTTTATCCCGGAAAAATGTATGGTTTCCGTGGGATAGATTTGTTTTTGTCTAGGGACATACCCGAAGTGTCGTAAAAATTGTTTAAATTGTGCTATTCAATAAAGCATGATATTCAAATAAGAGAATTAAATTTAAAAAAATGTATTTTGCTTTTGTAATTATTTTGACCAATTCTATAAAAATATGTATCTATATCTTTAAAAATAATTAAAAAAAAAACACCCGTAGTAAGTAAGGGTATGAATATAAATGTTATAAACGTTTTAATTTTTCATATAAAAATAAGTTTAGCAGTGAAGTTTTTAGTTTATTTTTTTTATTCCGCCTTTTTTAAAGTCCCACCGCTAGGAGTGGGCTCTTCTATATGAGGAGGATCAAACCATAGTCCACTACGCTAGCTATGTTTCCACATATCTTTCGAAATTTTGGGTTTTTCCAAGCAAACATTACCATTAGACTATTTATAACTGCCTCTTTTTGAAGTGTTTTAATTAAATCTATACTAATATTATAAAGCTGAAGAGTTTGTTTGTTTGTTTGTTTGGTTTAACGCGCTAATCTCAGGAACTACTAGTCCGATTTGAAAAATTCTTTTTGTATTTTATAGCCCGTTGACTGAGGAAGGCTATAGGCTATATATCATCCCGGAAAAATGTACAGTTCCCATGGGATAGATTTATTTGTTTGTCTAGGGACGAACCCGCTAGTCGCTAGTCTGATAATAATTAGCGATAGTTACCCAACACTCCATTAGATTATGAAGATGTTTTTTAATTCGACCTCTCCAAATAATTAAGGACATATCGGCATACAGCCTTGATTTTTATTAAAATAAATATAGAATCATTATTTTCTATGCAATCGCGTGTCATAATCGATTTATTATATATTAGGTAATACCCTCAGATTTGTCTGTTTGTATTTGCTTTATGTCCTAGTTACGTTTTAACGTTTAGTATAGATTTCTCAGAGATGAGATATTTTCTCACAGTAAAAAGTATCCTATATGTTGACCCGGATAGCCAGCTATCATCATACCAAATTCCATCAAAATCCGTCCAGTGGTTTTATCGTGATGTGGTCACAGACAGACAGACAAAAATTCTAAAAATTATAGATTCGACCTCTGTATCGATAACAATGACTATTTGAATAAGATTTTCCAAACAATATTTAATGTACGGATTCGACTCAGAATTTTATTATATGGATATAATATTATTATTGAAATGACACTTTACTATAATTTAAAAAGGAGGTATACAATTCGATAGTCTTTTTTGTGTATTTTTGCCAATTTTAAACCGATTTACACGAGTTTTTGGGACAAAAGTGGTCTCATATAAAGGTGGAAAAGCTACTTTTATAATGATTTGAAAAAAAAAAAAAATTATTTCAGTGGTAGCCTAGTGGTAACGCGCTCGCTTGGGTAACCGAGTGAAGCGGGTTCAAATCCCGGGTCTCGCACCTCTGATATTTTCATGTGCGAATAATTTCTAACATGATTACCATTTGCCTTACGGTGAAGGAAAACATCGTGAAGAAACCTGCATGTCTGAGAGAATTTAGCAAGTTTTCGAAAGACATGCTCAGTCCGCCCGCACTTGGCCAGCGTGGTGGACTATGGCCTGATCCCCCTCGTATTGAAGGGAGGCCCACCCCCAGCAGTGGGACGTTAAAAAGGGCTGAGTACGTACATACTTACATTATTACTACTATGATATTGCGTCATTTTATTACACATAATACGTAGAAATTCTATCATTGTTGTTTTAAAAATATATTTCACCTGCGACTCACCCTCGCTTTGCACGGGTTCGTCCCTAGGTACGTTTTAATTTTTTTGAGTGGAACCCTAATTCTTTTACTGAACTAAAAGCAGCCTAAGTTAATCCTTATAATATCAACTACCTGCCAGTGAAAGTCCTGTCAAAATCGGCCCAGCCGTAACGGAGATTAGCCGGAATAAACAGACAGACAGACAACAATTTTAAAAATTGTGTTTTTTTTTTTATAAGTACCGTATATAATTACATATGCATTTAGTACAAAGCTGTTATTTTGACATTACAAACAGACACTACAATTTTATTTTTCTGTATAGATAAACCTACGAACAGATTTTTTTATATATGTATATAGAGAGGATAGTTTAAATTAATTTATTATTAATCATTGAGCAATATTTGAATGCATTTTAATAAATTATTCATACAATTTAATTTATTGCTAAATTTAACAAATTATATATATTTTTTGTTAAAAATATATTAGAAATAAAAAGATAATTTTGTATTTATATATATTTTTAATGGGGGTGACATTGAACTTATTTGAACTTCAAAAAATAATAGATTTTTATTATTTATATTTTTATATATAATAGATAAATAAAATTGGAGTGTCTGTTTGTAATATTAAAATAAGCGCTTTTTACTAAATGCATATGGATGTTTACACGGCACATATACCAAAACAATATTTTTTTGAATTTTTGTCTGTCTATCTGTCTGTTTGTTTGTTCTGGCTAATCTCTGAAATGGCTAGACCAATTTTGACGAGACTTTCACTGGCAGATAGCTGATATAATAAGGAGTAACTTAGGCTACTTTTATTTTAGAAAAAAAAACAGGATCCCACGAAAAAAAATTAAAACCAAATTAATTTATTAATTTTGTTTTGGGAAGCAAACTAAGGACGAACCCGAGCGAAGCGAGGCTGAGTTGCTAGTGTTATATATGTATGTTTTTATTGTATTTAGCTCTTTTTAACGTCCCACTGCTAGGGGTGGGTCTCCCTTCAATACGAGGGGGATCAGGCCATAGTCCACTACGCTGACCAAGTGCGAGTTGGTGAACTTCACATGTCTTTCGAAAACTTGCTAGGTTCTCTCAGATATGCAGGTTTCCTCACGATGTTTTCCTTCACCGTAAGGCAAGTGGTAATCATGTTAGAAATGATTCGCACATGAAAATATCAGAGGTGCGAGACCCGGGATTTGAACCCGCTTCACTCGGTTGCCCAAGTGAGAACGTTACCACTTGGCTACCGTTAAAGTAGAAAGAGGTTCAGGCAACGCCATGGCAAAAGCAAATATTCTAATAAAACACTTTGTTATGAAACCAGACAGTTTGTCATTCAAAACGAGTTGTGAGATTTTGTGACTAATTTATCCATTAATTTATGTTTTTTTTTTTTATTTTGTTAGAAATTATTAATCAAAGGTCAAAGATCTTAAAGCCAGACGCGCTTACTTCATATTTCACTAGCCACTTAGCCTTGCATTACTCGGGTGCGTCCCTAGGTACGTTTCAAATAGATATAAATAATTATCAGCCAGCGTTAGCTATGTTCATTTTTTTTTTCGTAAATTTTTCCGATGTTTTATTACACACTAGCTTCTCACCCTTGCTTCGCTCAGGTTCGCCTCTAGGAAAACAAAAACAAACCTATCCCACGGGAAATGTATATTTTTCCAGGTTAAAACGTAGCCTATGTGTTATTCCAGACTATAATCTATCTCTGTGCCAAATTCCATCCAGATCCGTTCAGCCGTTCTGGCGTGATTGAGTAACAAACATCCATACTCACAAACTTTCACATTTATAATATTAGTATAGATTCTGCTATTCGGAGCGGAGATAAATCCAACAAATCAAAGATCATCAAAATCGGTTCAGCCGTTCTTGAGTTATAAATGGTGTAACTAAACCGACTATCTTTTATATATAGATTTTCATACTTAAAGTGTGTGTCTATTTATATATTTAAAATTAGTGATTCGGCCTGGCTTTGTCCAGGTGTAAAGTTACACGTCAAATTTTTGTATAATATTTGTTTTATACGTTTTTTATGCTCTTATTTACTGCTATTCGCTACGGTCGGGTGCGTCTCTATGTGACTTTTGCCATTTGATAAAAAACATAGATCTTTCATTATACTTAGTTCGTCCAGTGGTTGAAATTCGACAGTTATAATATTTTTATAAATAGCACTAAAGCTGGTCAATAGCTACTAAACAAAAAAAAAAACAAAAAATCGTTGATAACTAATCAAATTAAACTATACCTTATCACTAAACAAAAAAAAAAAAACAAACAGAGGAGAAAAAGATACTGAACTGTTTTGTCTTTGTCTTTTTATATGTAGAATATGTATCTATCTTTTTGGCAAATGATCATCTATACATATAATAAAATTGTAACTAAGCCGAATCTGTACATTAAATATTTTTTGGAAAATCTTATTGAAATAGTCATTATTATCGATACAGAGGCCGAATATATAGTTTTTAGCATTTTTGTCTGTCTGTCTGTCTGTCTTTTACCGCATCACAGAAAAACTACTGGAGGGGTTTTGAAGAAATTTGGTATATATAGCAGGACTGATTTTGACGGAACTTTCACTGGCAGATAGCTGATATTATAAGGAGTAACTTAGGCTACTTTTATTTCAAAAAAAGCATTAGGGTCCCACTAAAAAAAATTAAAACGCACCCGAGCGAAACGTGGGTAAGTCGCTAGTTATATAATAAGCTAGCGTATGACAAAAATCTTAACTTAGTTATTTAGATAAGGATTAATATATAATTGTTGATAATATGACCAATTAAACATCACCTATCGATTTTATTTATATTTTAATGCATAAAAGTAGTTTTTGTGGCTTAAATATAAAAGTTAAATATACGCTGTCGAGGGCTTTTTATAAGCATTTTCAAGCTCTACAACTTTTCTATACAAATCATTCATATATCTCTTACCAACTACCGTTAAAGCAGAGTTTGTAAGAAACGCTTACTCCACTCTCTTCACTCCAGTCCACTAACTTTGCAAATTCGGGTTTCGGGTTCGCCTTTTTATTTTATGGGATAATGTATAGCCTATGTCCATCCCGAAATTCCATCCTAAATATTAGTAAAAGAATTTCTTAAATCGGACGAGTAGTTTCGAAGATAACCTGCTACATCTTCATACATCTATATAACATTAGAATAGATGAAGAACATCTTGACTATATAAATAATAATAATAATATATGTGTGTACTTACATTCAAAAGTCCGCACTGTCCATTTCCATTATACCGGGTAAGGAAAACTCTGTTGACAGATTCACTATATTCATTTTCAACTCCTAGTCCACTGCCTTGGCGGATAGCTTGGCCAAACCCTTGGATCAGTTTCTTGCCTTGTCCTTGCGTCACATACTGGCCTTGTCCTTGCGTCACATACTGTCCTTGTCCCTGGCGGTATCCTTGACCAAATCCTTGGGAAATACCCTGCCCGAATCCTTGTTGTAAACCAGTTCCGAAACCTTGAGATAATTCCTCTCCTTGACCTTGAGATACTCCAAATCCTTGTCCCTGTTGCACACCTGTTCCAAATCCTTGTGATATATCAAGTCCTACTCCTTGTTGGACCCCAGTTCCGAAACCTTGGGACACTCCTAGTCCTTGACCTTGAGAAATCCCTAGCCCTTGTCCTTGAGAAACTCCTAGCCCTTGTCCTTGAGAAACTCCAAACCCTTGTCCTTGAGAAACTCCTAGCCCTTGTCCTTTAGACACTAGTACTCCTTGTCCTTGGCGTATACCAGTTCCAAAACCTTGAGATACTCCTAGTCCTTGGCCTTGAGAAACTCCTAGCCCCTGCCCTTGGGAAACTCCTAGTCCTTGTCCTTGGCGTATACCAGTTCCAAAACCTTGAGATATTCCGGTTCCTACACCTTGTTGCACACCCGACCCTATCCCTTGAGTTATTCCCAGGCCTTGACCTTGAGATACTCCTACTCCTTGTCCTTTAGATGCTAGAACTCCTTGTCCCTGTCGCACTCCAGTACCGAAACCTTGAGATACTCCTACGCCTTGTCCCTGTCGTATACCAGTTCCAACTCCAAATTGAGTTTGAACACCCTGTTGATAATTAATTTAATATACATTCTCATATTTCTTTTACCAATTAATGAAAATGTAGTTAACAGCTTTAAAAAAATCTTGAAAATCTATATTAAGAGAAAGGGTACTTTTACTCTAATTTTAAGATTTTTTATTATACATTTTTATATTTAAACTGAATATCAGTATTGAATCCATAAAGAAGCTACCACAACATTTTGGTGTTGGTGCAGGTAGGATAAGATTTTGAAAAGTAGTTAGATTTATATTGGCACTATAATATAATTTTTCGCTATTATATATGATACAATATAATATCAAATTAATTCAAATTATTATATTGTTTATATATTCTTATATTTATATATCATTTAAAAAATATATGTAGAAACAGGAAGAAAGTCATATTTAAGAAACATTGATTTATGGCAACCTGCTGGTAATTTTAAAATTTTATAGATCACAAATTCTAATAATTCTCTATCCAAAATCTTACCTGCCCTTGAATTCCAAATGCTCCTTGACCTTGCGATACAACTTGTCCTTGCTCCTTACGAACTCCAAGTCCTCCTCCCTGAATAACACCTACACCCTGGCCTTGACGAATGCCTGTACCGAACCCTTGGCTGATTCCACTTCCAACTCCTTGACTGATAATCTGTCCTTGACCTTGTTTTTTAATTTGTCCTTGTCCTTTTTGGTAAGCGGTATTCACTTGGGATCCAAGACCGAGCTGTCCTGTATTGAGAAAATTGTTTTATGTTCTTTAATTTTACTGAAAAATAATTTAAATCTATGCTAATATTGCAGAATGCTAATATTTTTTTTTAATTTTTCATAAAAAATACATTAAATCAATAAAAAAAAAACATTACACACACTACCATGTATTTGACACACACGCATATACTTTTTTGTTTATTGTTAAAGTCTGTGGTCAAATTGAGAATAGATTAATATTGTAATATACGCAAGACAATAAATATGAATATAACTTAATGAATTATAGTTGATTTTCAACTCGCGGAGATCACTAGTTATTATTATTATTCATATCAGATTAATAATTGATTCAGATCAAAAATTTTGCTATATATCCAGAATACTTTATATTTTCTCTCCTAAGTGGACGCTGAGTTCGTGACTTGCAAGTCAATAGACAACCGATTAAATCCACTGATAATATCGATGATCATTCATTTCATTAAACAGAATAGATTTTTAACAGCTTTTGAGAAGCTTTTCAATCAATTTGAATATAAAATCGAATTATAGTAATGTATTTTAGGTAATGCATGATTTAAATTTTAAAAACTGACCTTGTCCTCCGATGCCGAACTGTCCTTGGCTTCCTTGGCCGTATTGACCTTGGCTTCCTTGGCCGTATTGACCTTGACTTCCTTGGCCGTATTGACCTTGACCTCCTTGGCCG
Organism: Fabriciana adippe; assembly: GCA_905404265.1. Taxonomy (NCBI): domain Eukaryota; kingdom Metazoa; phylum Arthropoda; class Insecta; order Lepidoptera; family Nymphalidae; genus Fabriciana; species Fabriciana adippe. The sequence goes on along the minus strand of FR990010.1, from coordinate 7,445,452 downwards.
ATTACTCCTATGCTTCCTTGACCGAACTGGTTCGTCGTCGGGAAGGGAGTAGGGGTGGGGTATTTGGGGGTTTTGGTTGTCCTAATAAATTAAATCAGATTATTTTCAATTTCTTAATTTGACCAAAGTTAATTATTGTTTTAATAAAACGTGTCAATAAGCAAATATTAATTTTATGTTTAAATCATTTGTATTGGATATTTTCAGACTCATGTATAATTTAGACATAGCTTGAACTGAATTTTCATTTCAGAAAATCTTACTTAAGAACTTCAAAGAAATAACAGTAAGTAGAACCAAAACTTACATGAAATTGTTCAATAAAATAGATCCTGTGACCACTGGCTTAGATGTAACTGTAGGTCGGATGTTGCTTGTGCTAATGCGGTTGTCTGGTACATATTTTCCATCATTTCCTCCGAAAACTCCAGGAACCCATTTACCAAGTTGGTTTGTTGGCCAAGGGTCAGTGTAGTAGGGGTCACGGCAGCATTTACCAATACGTCCAGTTTCGATGTCTCTGCAGTCCTAAAAATGGCAAGTGTTTAGTTTTTTGGACTATAATGACAGTCTATGTTAGTCTATGGATGGACCCCTAAGAGTATGAAACGGGGTGTTAAATTTTCTGAGAACCTTTTTGTTCTCTGGATCAATTGACTCGAAAATTGGTACAAATACTCTTCAGTTAAAATTATGAGACATGTATATCACAGTTTTTCCAAAATAATCCCCCAACAGAGTCAAATAGGGCTTCGAAAATTTTACACGGCTTGGTAGAGGGGCGCATGGCGCGAGGGTGGCGAAGGGCATGCGGGAGAGCGGGGGTGTTTCTGTATTAATTTATACTAATCTATACTTAATATTATAAAGCTGAAGAGTTTGTTCGTTTGTTTGGTTGAACGCGCTAATCTCAGGAATTACTGGATGGAATTAAAAAAAATCTTTTTGTGTTGGATAGTCCATTTATCGAGGAAGGCTTTAGGGTATATATCATCCCGGAAAAATGTACGGTTTCCGTAGGATAGAGTTGTTTTTGTCTAGAGACGAACCCGAAGCGAAGCGAGGGTGAGTCGCTAATACTTATAAAGCCAAAGAATTTGTTTTTTTTTTTCTAGTTTTAATGCGAAAAAAGCCGCGGTTTCTGCTAGTTTGCTATACAATGATTAAAGACAATAATAGTATCGTAATAATAAATCAAATTAAAGAGATTCAAATTTTAGCTCCCATCAGTCAACACTTTGAACATTTTTGTCACGTCTTGGTGAGATCATTGTATAAATAGGACGTTGGTTTTATTTTTAATACCATTAGTGATTTGCATATGAGTCCACTTTGGTATTACATTACATGCATTAAACGTTTTTGTTTGAATTTTGCTGTCTTTAACCTGCAAACGTCTGGCAGCATTTATAATATGTATATTGAAGTTATATATGTATGTATGTGTAGTGTATCAACTGTCTGGTATCCATAACACAAGCCTCATAGCTTACCATGGAACTAGAGGATGCTGTGTGTTAATGTCCCAACATATTTATTACTAGCGACAAATGAAAAGACAAAAACAAATCTATCCCACGGGAACCGTACATTTTCCGGGACGATATATAACCTATAGCCTTCCTCAGTTAACGGGCTATCTAATGCAAAAACAATTTTTCAAATCGAATTAACTTCTAACTCTTCAGCTTTATAATATAAAGTATAGATTATTTATAGCATTGCTAGATGGATTGTAACTTGATCGAAGGTATGTGTATATATATGTTGGTGGTCGTTACATCGATTCTTATGAAAGGCAAATATTAATCATATAGTTGTATAAGCTTCTCAGTATTTCGATATGATATATTGTGTTCTTATTGAAGACTAGCAGAACCTGCGGCTTCGCTTGCGCTAATACTATAAAAAAAAAAAACTAAAAAGGTAGGTTTCATACAATCTTTCATCTCCTATTTTACCCTCTTAGGGGTTGAATTTTAGAAAACGCTGAAATACGAACTCATTATTTTTGCCGTACTCAATTCATACGAAATTTCATGCAAATATGTCTAAGGAATAAAAAGTATCATACAAATTTTTATCCCCTATTTCACCCCCTTGGGGGTTGAATATTGAAAAATCCTTCCTTAGTGGATGTCTTTGTCATATGAGGAATACGTGTGCGAAATTTCAATTTTCTAGCCTTAAGAGTTTGGCCTGTGCGTTGATACATCAGTCAATCACTTTTGCCTTTTATAATATATACGAGTAGATTGAGGAATAATTCTTCATAATTAATTATCCCTTTTTGTAAAGATAAAATTACCGAAAATATTATATAATCACGCAACTGACGCATTGACGATTCAAAAGTGCTTGTAAAAGTCTATTTGAATAAAGTATATTTTGATTTGATTTGATTTGACTGACTTAGAAATTTATAAAGGAACTAGCTGCTCACCCTTGCTTCGCTCCGGTTCTATATGTTGACCCGGATACCCAGCTATCATCATACCAAATTACATCAAAATCTGTTCAGTGGTTTTCTCGTGATGCATTCCCAGACAGACAGACAGAAATTCTAAAACTATAGATTCGGCCTCTTTATGACTATTTTAATAAGATTTTCCAAAAAAATATTTAATGTACAGATTCGACTCAGAACTTTAATATATGTATAGATTGAAATTTTTTTTGACATGACATGTAATATCTTAAGTCAATATGAATTATTTTATTGGAGTTAAAATATTTTTTACTTATCATAAATATGTTATACTCACAAAAGGTTAAATCTAATTTTAGTCTAAAGTTAATTAATCCGCAATGCAGAAAAAATAAACTTTAAACAAATGCATGATAATAATGCTGATAAAAATATCCATTTTGCTAAATGCGAGGATCAAAGAAAGAAAAACAAACGCGAGTTGAATTCGCACACGAATGGTTCCGTACCATCGTACATGTACTTTTTATTGATATGACTTACTCTATGTATGTAGTATGTTAACTTCGATGATCGATTACGAATGTTAAAAAAAATCTTATATTTTTATTATTTGTTATTATAGCGGCAATAGAAATACATATTCTGTGAAAATTTCAACTCTCTACCTATTACGGTTCATGAGATACAGCCCTCTGACAGACGGACGGACGAAGGCTTAGGGTTCCATTGGCACCCTTCAGGTACGAACCCTAAAAATGGTGCATTTATATACGCATGAGTGGTTTAAACGTTTTGACCTTTTAGCTACAGTTTCAGGATGTAAACTTGTTCTGCTAGATCATCTAGATTCTAGATTCTAGACTGTAGTTATTAGGATGTTAGGTCAAACTAACCTACAAGATACTGGTTTTTGGTATATAATTTGTACTGCGGCCAGGTTTCAAAATTTCTTAATTCAATAGGTTTTTTTACTCATCTATCTAATCCATGCGACTGTCTGCATATATTAATTTTGGGAATTGTTAAAATACTCGTTTGTTAATGAAAATAATAAGTCAGGAGAAACGTTTAAGTCTTTGAATATGCTAATCTATACATATAATAAAATTCGGAGTCGAATCTGTACATTGAATATTTTTTGGAAAATCTTATTGAAATAGTCATTATTATAGATACAGAGGTAGAATCTATAGTTTTTAGAATTTTTGTCTGTCTATCTGTCTAGGAACGCATTACGAGAAATTTTGTATGATGATAGTCGGTCCGGGTCAATATATAGAGTACTTTTTACTGCGGGAAAATATTTCATCTCTGAGAAATCTATACTAAACGATAAAACGTAACGAATCCGGGCGGAGCGAGGGTGAGTCGCTAGTTCATTGATACTCGTATAATTGTAAGGAAAAACTATACACAATATAAAGATATTTTATTGTCACATTAAACTATATCTCCAAAATAGACATATGTTTCGTGCTTTTTCAGAAACAACCGCTGAAAGCGGAAAGAGGGGAAATAGTCTGAAAATCTAACTTGGAGCGAACGAAGCTGCGGGAAAAAGCTAGGCGAAAATCCAACGTTCGTGCTGGACAACGTCTTTCGCGACCGCTAGTAGTACTTAATATATACTTAGTATAACAGTTTGTTTATTTCTTATATCGTTATTTGTTTTTTTTTTTCATTTTGCCGAACGGATTCGCAGTTTATAAGTAACTTATGCAACCATAACTACTGCAATCTAAATATTCTTGCTTAACTCTACTTTTTAGTTCAGAGATCAATTATTAGATTTTTATTTTAGTAAACTTTACTTATAAACAGGTTAAAGTCAGCACCAGGTCTCTGTAGTGTGATACCAGATGAATCAAAGACTCTTCTGGCTGCTTTACATAAAGTGGTTGATACAGTTACTATACATATATGTATAAAATAAAGATAATCAACCAACAAGAACGTTTTATAATGATAGTTGATCAATATGATAGTGATTGTATAATACTTACAGTGAGAGGTACTCTATACGCGTTTTGATCTCTGGTTAAAATGACGGTCGTGTTTGAAATGACTCCTTCAGCGGTACAGAACTCGATGGGTGTGCATTTTAAAGCAGCAGCACAGCCAGCTGGAAATTCACCTATGACAAACATATCAAATTAAATCAAAATAATTAAATTCAAATTTGTTGTTAATAGCTTCAAAGCGTGCAAGTTTAGCACAGATTGTTTTGCCAATGTCACGTATGGAGAAGACACTTAGGAGATTCTTCGGTAAAAAAATAAAAATATACTTTATTAGTGACTCACCCTTGCTTCGCTTCGGGTTCGTCCCTAGACAAAAACAAATCTATCCCACGGGAACCGTACATTTTTTCGGGATGATATATTATGTAGCCTATAATCTTCGTCAGTTAACGGGCTATCTAATGCAAAAAGAATTTTTCAAATCAGATCAGTAGTTTCTGAGATTAGCGCGTTCAACCAAACAAACAAACAAACAAACTCTTCAGCTTTATAACATTAGTATAGAAGTATAGATAGTATAGATTTAAAAAGATTTTAACAAGCACTTTTAAATCAGTTTTTTTTTATTTAAATTAAATGTCAGTATGTAAGTTCGTGAGGAACTTATCACGAGCTTGGAAAGCAGTTCTACTGAGAAGAATCGACGAGAAATCAATATTGACATGTTTAATAATGAACTGATGTAATGCCTAATAATAAATCATATTTAATTTAAAGTATTAGTGAAGAGTGCTGTGAAAGTTTAATCGTTGTATATTGAGCTTAAAAATTATCTACATCTAGTAAATATTTAGTTTGGTAACTTGGACATACAAATAAATCAACGTTAAAAAAACTTCATTGGAAAAAGCACTGGGATATGCTGATGTTTTTATAGACGGACATAACACCTCGTCTTATCACCTCTACTGGTGACAGGAGAGCTGGTGCATTTTTCGCCCAAAGAATAGGTATTGCCATTCAGCGGGGGAATGCGGCTAGCGTTCTTGCCACTGTTCCACGCGGACATAACTTGTACAGTAATAACTGAGTGTACATTTGTTTTGTATACATAATTAAGTACATTTGTAATTTCCTTTATTGTAAATAAAATATATATGTGTATATATATATATATATATATATATATATATATATATGTAAATTTATACAAATAAGTTTCCTTATTTTAGCAAAATACTTAAAATATACTAACTTGGGATGGGCGCAATGGGCACTGGAATTGGTGTAGGTTTGACTCTCGGTGGTCTATTTTCATCCAAAATTATGGAACCTTCTTCGTAGTCGGGATTTGCGGGTACAAAAGTTTCTCTGTTTATTGTCTGTTCTCCAACAGGTGGGAGATATCCTGGAGCTGCTGTGGAGGTTACAGGTGGAGGCAAGTAAGTAGGTTTGGCAGAGGTGAGGATAGGTCTGGGAGTGGTGACGAAAACGGGAGTAGGGTAGGAAGTTGAACTGACAATATTAGTACCACTGTTGGTGTTATCGACTGGAGGTAAATAGGGGATACCAGGTTTAAGGTTAGATCCAATAGCACCAGGTCGGTAAACGCCGGCTGCTTCGCTGCCAGCAATCGCTGAATCGGTTTCGATGAAGTTCGTTTGTCCTGTAGCTTTGAATCCGTTAGTAGCGCCGAATCGTGAGGTCGTTGGTGCAATTGTGGAGCCAATGCCATAGGGATTTGATCCAACTGTGCCTCTATTGACGGCTCCTATACCAGAACCGATAGAAGCTGCTGATCCATATGATCCCTTGCCAATTGAAGAAGCTCCGTAACTAGATTGACTGTTAAGGACGGAGCCCTGGTTCAAGAATGATCCTTGACTGTTGGTGATAGCCACTTCTATTCTGCAGCAGACCTCTGTGCGTACGTTGCAAAATTGTTTCTGTAACAAGGAAAAATGTTTTTGTTATTATTTTTGGATTAAAATTATATGTTGTTTATAAAGTCTTCTTTTTACTTTGGCAGACTATACCACCATCAAGTTATGGTGGTGGCATATTAATAGATCTTCTAAAGTCATCTTATTATTCCAAGTTTATTTAAAAATATTCGGAACGAAACATGAGATTAATTATTATAGAAAGAAAGAAATTGAGAAAGAAATCCTTGGCTCCCAATATTAGAGCAAACTTTTTTTAAATTTGTCCTAGTTCATAATTGGCATAAATATAGTACCCAACCTTTTTAAAATCGGTTAAAATGCTTTAAAGACTACTATATATCGAATTGCTACGAACGGATTCGAACTCGGAACTTTCCTTCACTCAGCTTCTGAGTACATTCAAAAGCTCATTAAAATTAACATTGCGCATACCTTGTTATTTTGTAATTTTTTATAACACAATTTAAAGAAAAATAAAACGTATTACAAAGTGATAGGGTCGATTTTAAAACGTCATGCGAAGAGGTCAATCAATGACACAAATTTTTCTCTTACGCACTTCTTTACTACAGATGTGTTGTTTAATATGCAAATATTTATTGAAAACTTGTTTTTATCCGTGTCTTTATCCGTATATTTTATAGGATGGAATGTATCCTGTTTTTATCCTAAAGTTATATTACAAGTTAATCATTCTATATCTTTTAGTAATAATATTTATTTTATTATATTTATATACCTAATATAATATATTTGGGCGACTAATGTACATTTTTAGTTTTTACCCGATTGCGACGACGCCTAAAGGATGGTTATGTTTAATCAATGTGTTTGACGGTCTATCTATTGAAAATTATTTTTGTCTTCATATAAAAACTGTATAGAAAAAAAACAGTTTTAGTTTTTAGGGTTCCATACCCAAAGGGTGCCAATGGAACCCTTTTACTAAGTCTCCGCTGTCCGTCCGTCTGTCTGACAGAGGGCTGTATCTCATGAACCGTAAAAGGTAGATATTTGAAATTTTCACAGAGTATGTATTTCTATTGCCGCTATAACAAAAAGTAATAAAAATAAATTAAAATACAAGAAAAATTTACACATAGAGTAAAAGTCATATTAATAAAAAGTAGATGTACGATGGTACGGAACCCTTCGTGTGCGATTCGACTCGCACTTGACCGATTCTATTTATTTTTAATAAACTTACTAATTTTCCAGATAGCGTTATCATATTTTTTACTCTAAAAACCTTATTTTTCGAAGCTTTTTTAAAGTTTCCAAAAAATGTTAGAGAGTTAAACCAATAGTATTTTAAATAAGGTATACAATATATATATATATATATATATATATATATATATATATATATATATATATATATATAATGTAATGTAATAATGTCCTCCTGACCGATTCCGGCCACGGCGGCCAATCTCATTGAGACTAGCCAACTGCGCAGGAGATATTATAGTGCACAAATGTACGCGCAGACACAAGTGCACTCTCTATTCCTGTCACTCTCATACTCCGGTGGGACGACTACTCGACACGACCGGTGAGAGTTAAGGACCTCTGGGTGTGCAGCCGTACATGCTAGCCACTACACCACCGAGGCAGTATATATATATATATATATATATATATATATATATTGCATACATGTTAAAGAAGTGACCTCGTGTATTTTTCCGTCAATTCAATTAAACATTTAAATTCTTTCAACCGTTTCTGAGTGATGTACGAACAGACAGACAGACAGGTTACATAATAATAACAGAATCTTCTACTTTTGATATTGATGACGACACGTTTGGCTCAGTTTGTAGTGATCCTACTTGTGCCAGCGGTCGCGGGTTCGAGTCCCGCTGGGGACATTTATTTGTGTGATGAGCACGAATGTTTGTACTCCAGTCATGGGTGTTTATATTTATAATATGTATTTAAAGTTATATATGTGTAGTGTATCAACTATCTGGTATCCATAACACAAGCCTCGTAGCTTACCATGGAACTAGATGGTATTGTGTGGTAATGTCCCAACATATTTATTATTTATATTTATTTTAACATAACTATACTAACTAGTTTTTGCCCGCGGATCTTCTTTCGCATTTTATTGATAAAATAATTATTTATTAAAATTGCTTTAATAAAAATAATAAAACATAGTGACGTAAACAAGATGCTAAATTCATATTGTTTTTCAAGTGAAAATTGTACAGGCAAGTTTGTTTGTATGGGGAGTAAATTCATGTAAGTCGTCATCGACATGGTCACGTGACGTGTTAACGCTAACACTCAGAGCGCCGATAGATGTCAACACCAGATAAATGTAAACAGTTTTAATTTACAAATTTTAATTTAAGATCAAACAATTAATTTGAATATCCGAAAATAACAAGTGTTTGTTTATAGTTTTAAGTTTTAACTTCTGTCGGCAGTCCTCATGACTACTTTTTTAAAATTAGATTGGTACGTCAAAAGAACCTAAAAGAGCCTTAAATCTGTCTTAAATAATTTGACAAAACAGTTCAGTACCTTTTCCTCCTCTGTTTGTCAAACGATTTTCTTTTTTTGTTTAGTAGCTATCGACGAGCTTTAGTGTTATCAATAAAATAAATTGGAAACAGTATTTTTTTTATAGCTAGGTAAATTCTATTCATATATGTTTTTCTCAATTTTTCAATGATTATCGCTGAATATAGGCCACTGGGCAAATAAACTAAATATATTGAGACATTAACACATAGCACTATCTAGTGCCATGTTAAGCTACGTGGCTCGTGTTATGGATATCAGATAGTTGGTACACTACACATATATAACTTTAAATACATACATATTATAAATATAAACACCCATGACTGGAGTACAAACATTCGTGCTCAACACACAAATGAATGCCTCCAGCGGGACTCGAACCCGCGACCGCTGGCTCAGCAAGTAGGTTCACAAACTGAGCCAAACGTGTCGTCAGCTATATAATTTTTTTAATAATAGTTTAAAATTTAAATAATCAATATTCAAATTGAACACACAATCTGCCTCGTAACATTATTGCTATACGCATAGTTCATAATGACCGTACACACGTAATAATATAAATGAGGGTTCGGGTCGTGAGTTCGATTACACGATTGTCAGTTGAGAAATAGTTTAGAAAGAAACGTCTATTCATTAATCATATTCAATATTAGAAAATATATATGTGAAATATATGATATACTCGCTATTTAACCTGACCTTACTCGGCCCTTAGATACGTTTTAAATACATAAAATAGTTATTGCGAGTGCATCTTAGGAGATAGATATATTCTATTGTGGACTTTTTTGTAGGGCTTTTTAAGACCTACAATTTTCTAGTACATTGTTTTGATGTATCTCTTAAGGCGTAGCCAGCGCTAGACATGCTTCTAAGGACGACTCAAAAATCAGTTATTGTATTTTCTCGTGCGAAAGAGATTTTCCTGAAGCTATAGTTTTAAGAATTTTTATCTGTCTGTCTGTCTGTTACCGGATCACGGGAAAACCACTGGATAGATTTCGATGAAATTTGGTATGATGATAGCTGGTTATCCGGGTCAACATATAGGATACTTTTTACTGCGGGAAAATATCTCATTTCAGAGAAATCTATACTAAACGTTAAAACGTAACTAGGGACGAATCTAAACGGAGCGAGGGCGAGTCGCTAGTTCCATATAAAATTTAACAAAAAACCCATTTCAAAGCAATTTATAAGATGTCGAAGTTTGTTTTTAATTAAAAATTAACTATTGAATACGTTTAGGCAGGTGTGTCATAGAGAACTTTTGTCGCGTAGCGCTATTCTGTAAGAGCTTTTGCGTAATTCGACAGCTGAAACCGTGAACATACTTTATACAGTTGTATAAAGTATTTGTTAAGTATGAAGGATTAGCTGTTCCTCTATACATATAATAAAATTGTAACTAAGCCGAATCTGTACATTAAATATTTTTTGGAAAATCTTATTGAAATAAGCTTTATTATCGATACAGAAGCCAAATCTATAGTTTTTAGAATTTTTGTCTCTCTGTCTGTCTGTCTGTTACCGCATCACGGAAAAACCACTCCACCAATTTTGATGAAATTTGGCATGATGATAGGTGATTGTCCCGGTCAACATATAGGATACTTCTTACTGCGGGAAAATATCTCATCTCTGAGATAACCGTTAAAACGTAACTAGGGACGAACCCGAGCGGAGCGAGGGTGAGTTGCTAGTAAAGAATAAACCTATTGTTAAAAATGTCATATTTTAAACGGCAGACGTCATATTTTAATTCAGTACAAAGATATAAGTAAATGACCTATAAAAAGTAATAAAGCAGTCATGAGGACTGTTGACAGAAGTGAAAACTTAAAACTATAAACAAACAGTTGTTATTTTTGGATATTCAAATTAATTGTTTGTTCTTAAATTAAAATTTGTAAATTAAAACTGTTTACATTTATCTGGTTGTGACATCTATCGGCGCTCTGAGTGTTAGCGTTGACACGTCACGTGACCATGTCGATGACGACTTACATGAATTTACTCCCCATCCGAACCTGCCTATAGAAGTTTTCACTTCAAAAATCACTTTATTTAAAACAAATAAATTGGCATTCAATTATTTTAACTCGCTGAAAATTATTAAGTACTAGCGGGTCACTCTCACTTCGCTCGAGTTCGCCTCTAAAAAAAAAACAAATCTGTCCCGCAGGAATCGTATATTTTTCGGGATAAAAAGTAGCTTATGTACTATTCCAGACTATAATCTATATCTGTGCCAAATTTCATTCAGATCCGTTTAGCCGTTTTAGAGTGATTGAGTAACAAACATCCAAACATTCAAACATTTAAACTTTCACATTTGTAATATCAGTATAGATAGGTATCTACCACATTGGAAAGAGATAAAAAATTTAGCTTAAATGTTTCACGCACTAATATATAAATAGACAAAGACAAAACAGTTTAGTACCTTTTTCTTCTCTGTTTGTCAAACGATTTTCTTTTTTTTCGTGTAGTAGCTATTGACGAGCTTTAGTGTTATCAATAAAAAAAAATATTATGGTCGTCTTTTGACAATTGCTTGAACACTTGAAATTATTATAACTAGTGATCGCCCCGTGGTTGAAAATCAACCATAATTCATTAATTTTTTCAAAGTTATATAGATAGCCTATAAAATCTATAATAATTTTGAAGCGACCAATAGATTCATCTTTATATTATGTAAATACTCATATAATATTATTTCAGGTTATCTAACTTCTTGTACAAAAAAAAAAAAAATCGCGAGCGGATTCGCGGGTAAAAGGAAGTCAATAAATTTAAGTATGCCAAAGATCATTCTCCTCCGTACATTCAATATGGCTAAAAAGGGCTTCAAAGTTTTCTCTTCCCGTATTAATATATAGATATTCGTATATATAAATACTTTGGAAAGCAAAAGAAACTTAGCGTTCTATTGTTTTGTTCATTTTTAGGGTTCCGTACCCGAAGGGTGCCAAAGGAACCCTATTACTAAGCCTCTGCTGTCCGTCCGTCTGTCTGACAGAGGGCCGTATCTCATGAACCGTAATAGGTAGACAGTTGAAATTTTCATAGAGTATGTATTTCTAATGCCGCTACAATAATAAATGATAAAAATAAATAAAAATAAAACATTTTTTTCGAAAAAAGCATTCGAAGCGTCGGGAACCAAAAATCAAAATAAATCCGCGAAAAAATCCGAAAAGAAAAGATAGTTTTATTTAAGTAAAACTCATATTAATAAAACAAAACATGTACGAACCCTTCGTATGCGAATTCGACTCGCACTTGACCGATTTTTTTATTAGCAGCCCTAAATAGGACTACATGGGTAAGCACAAGCCACGTACATTTTATGAGAAATGTTAACGTGTAAATCACATTACATACATTCAATTTCAAAACATTCCTCGTTATTTAGCTTCTGTCTTGTTCAATTTTGTTTAGTATTTTGTAATATGCCACTTGATTCCTATAAATGATCTCTAAGCCATGAGTTATGGTGACCCTTTATGTACTGCCATACAGATATATTAACTAGTGTTATACTTTCGCTTCGTCCGTTTGTTCCCAAGGTGCTTGAAATGGTGTGGCTTTCTTTCAGAGAAAAAAATATATTAGAAAGTTCTATTAGTTTCAAAGATTAAGTCTACGTACAAACAAACATACAAAGTTACAACTTAATAATACGACGTGCGAATCATGACTAATAGTGAAGAAAAACATTGTGAGAAAATCTGTATGTCTGAGAGAACCTAGCAAGTTGTCTGCAGACATGCTCAGTCCGCCCGCACTTGACCAGCGTAGTGGACTATGGCCTGATCCCCCTCGTATTGACGGGAGGCCCACCCCTAGCAGTGGGATGTTAAAAATAGGGCTAAATATAATATAAAGAAATATTTTAAGCAACATTCTTTCTGAGTCCTATATAGAATGATCGACTCCATAAAAACATCAAATTTTTACTACAAGCGTTTGCCCAATGGAAAATCTACCATAATTATTATAATTGATAACACACTAAATCTTATCAATAGCCACTAAACAAAAAAGAAAGAAACTTGACAAACAGACGAGAAAAAGGCACTGAATTGTTCTGTCTTTGCATATTTATATATAGATACGATTATATGCGCATGCGCAGCCAAGTGGAGGAGTTTATGTAAAATACGACATGTTCGGTCAGTTAAGAGGTCCGACAGATGTCAAGACCGGTATTATAAATTAAATCAGTAGAAGGCTTTATATTTGTCGGTGTAACTGGAGGTCAAAGAGCAAATTCTTAACCGACTTCGCGAAAAAGATAATAATAATAATAATAAATACTCTTTATTGTATACCCACAAAAGAAAAATTGTACAAGCAAAATATAAAAAGAGCTAAATCAGCGATCTCTTCAAGGCAACCTTAAGGTATTGAAATGAAAGATGTGTGTTTTTAAAGTAATTATAACTTACTAGCGACTCACCCTCACTTCGCTCGGCTTTCGCCTAGATAGCTTCCCGAAACAAAAATAATTAATTAGTTTGGTTTTAATTTTTTTTCGTGGGACTCTTTTTTTTCCAAAATAAAAGTAGCCTAAGTTACTCCTTATTACATCAGCTATCTGCCAGTGAAAGTCCCGTCAAAATCGGTTTAGCCATTTCAGAGATTAGCCGCAACAAACAGACAGACAGACAGACAAAAATTGTAAAAAATGTTGTTTTGGTATGTGTACCGTGTATACATCCATATGTATTTAGTAAAAAGCGGTTATTTTAATATTACAAACAGACACTCCAATTTTATTTATCTGTATAGACTTGTATGTTTTAGTGTCTTCGCTCGCTATGTTGTCTAAAAAATATCTATTTTAAAGGGGATTGTGTAGCTTTCTATAAGTAAGAATTTTCCACATAGAATTACTAGGTACTGAGATTTTTTCGTACAGACTGACACACAAATTTTAATTATATATAACTGTTTTAAATAGAGATTATAAAAGTAATTTGTTGGAATAGTGATACTGATTTTATAAGATTGATTTGATGATAATCTACACATTTAATACTATCATAAGTTTATTTGGATTATTTACTTGATTATTTATATGATTAATATGGTGTTTTTTTTATAAAATATGTTTTTTTTTTATTATTGTTGTTATAATTATATTTTATAATGAATGGATTATAGGTAAGTTTTAAACATTTCAAGAAAATTTCGTCCCTAGGGTTTTGTAATATAAATAAAACAATCTTTTCCGATTTTTTCCCGGTGGATTTTCTTTAAACTTTTATTTTGATGACACGTTCGGCTCAGTTTGTAGTGGCCCTACTTGCTGTGCCAGCGGTCGCAGGTTCTAGTCCCGCTGGGAGTCATTTGTGTGATGAGCACGAATGTTTGTACTCCAGTCATGGGTGTTTATATTTATAATATGTATTTAAAGTTATATATGTGTAGTGTATCAACTATCTGGTATCCATAACACAGGCCTCGTAGCTTACCATGGAACTAGATGGTGCTGTGTGTTAATGTACCAACATATTTATTTATTATATTCTTTATAAGCTTGTAACACAATCAAAATTTGTTAAGTATTTTTAAACATTCCACACGTTCAGACAGAAAGGTATTACTTAAGAAAGATTGCGAAAGCGTGTTGCGAAAATCAATAAGCAGATTCCACTTTAGATTAGATACTCTTAAGGATTTACATATATTATAACAGCTTTAAAATATAATCTTATACCATCTGACTACGTGTCATAAGTAGTATTGGGTTTGAATCCCGATTGAGGCATTTTTATATGCCATGTTATTATACTAGTGAAGTATCGTTGCTTCGCTCGTATGCTAGGTTTTAAAATTATTATTACTAATAACCTTTGTGTTTTTCCAGGTTATAGTCTATCTGTGACCTAAATTTCATCAAAATCCGACCAGCAGTTTCGGCGAGTAGGAATAATTTTTACATTTATCTATATATATATATATATATATATATATATATATATATATATATATATATTGATGAGCTTTAGTGTTATCAATCCATACTAATATTATAAATGTGAAAGTTTGTGAGGATGGATGTATGGATGGATGGATGTTTGTCATTCCATCACGCTAAAACGGCTGAACGGATCTGGATGAAATTTGACACAGAGATAGATTATAGTTTGAAATAGCACATAGGTTACTTTAAATCGCGGAAAAATATACGGTTCCCGTGGGGTAGATTTGTTTTTGTCTAACACCAAACTAAGCTAAGTGAGGGTGAGTCGCTATTAAAAAAACCGGGAACAGTTTTTTTTTATAATTATCATGCTCGAATTTCCACCACTTATAATGCTACTCCCTCACAAGGTCTGCTAAAAAGATTACACATTATTTTTGTACATTTTCCACTACGCAGAAGAAACTACATTAAAATCTACATACTAATTATAAATAATAAAAAACATATCCCTTTGTTCTACTGATTTATGTAAAACAAATTAAAAGAAGAATTTCACATCTAGAAAATTATGTATAATTGTCACATTATCGATAATAATTATTGTAGTAGTAGTTCATTTGACTGATTGTGGTACAGTGGTTCGAGTTCCGGGTCGGGTATAAAATTAAGTACATAGCTGGAGTAATATATGGGTTGCTATTTTTTTTTTTTATGGGACAAAGGGGGCAAACGGGCAAGAGGTTTATCTGATGGGAAGTGATCACCTCCACCCATGGACATCTGCAACACTGCAGGGCTTGCAAATGTGTTGCCGGCCTTCCAGGAAAGGGAGGGAGGGAGGGGGGAGATAAATGGAGGAGAGGGGGAGGAGGGAGGGGGAGGAGGGAGGGGGAGGGGCAGGGGAGGGAGGAGAGGGTAGGGGAGTGGGCCTCCCAGACTAAAATTATTAGAAATAAATGCTAAAAGATGGCGTTAACTACATATAATATTGTAATTACAAAATGTCAATGGGCAACTTGAGCGAAGCGAGGGTGAGTAATTAGTGCTATATAATATAGTCCGGGTCGGGCCATGTATAGTATTTGGGATTTATATGAAGAAATTATAAGTAACAGCCCGGAAATTGGGAAGCTCGGAGAGCACGTAAAGCCGTCGGTCCTGCGCCTTAACTCTCACCGGTCGTGTCGAGTAGTCGTCCCACCGGAGTATGAGAGTGACAGGAATAGAGAGTGCACTTGTGTTTGCGCATATTTGCGCTCTTTAACAACTCTTGTACAGATGGCAAAATAAAAATCAGTCAAAAGGACATGTTTATTATTATTTGTCAACGCCTAATATTTTTTGTTTGCGATACGTCTTTAGTACGTTGATACAAAAAGTCTTTTAAATGATTAACATATCGATCGAAATCTTGATAGAATGAAGTCTGGGTTAAAAAATGATCCCGCGGGATAGCTGAAAACCTAAAGTAGGGACGGTACGCTAGTTTTATGTACTTTTAAGTAAATTATCCGGAAAATATAAATTATGAATTAATAGAGGAAAATCACAGAAAATATAATTAATACAATTATATACTTATCATGAGAAAATCTATTGTTCATTGTGTGATTTTTTTATGCTTTACATGTCATCTGGGGTTTTTTTTACTATACAACGTGCTTGTAAATCTATTTTTAATCTATATAAGGCAAACTAGAGGTGGTCCAGACTCCACTTACTCGTATGAACATTAAATGTACCTTATATATCCTTCCTTACTTTTAAATCCCTAGGAATAACTTATTACCGGGATTAATTAGCTAGGAATTTCTTGTCTTGCTAAAAATATTGCAAGAATCCTTGCAAGAATCGGTAATAGAAGCTAAAGTCACGTAATCTTAACGAGACATGAGACAATAAAATGAGAAATTATTCAATTAGATTTATACAAGCACTTTTGAACAGTCAATTTAATTTAAAAAGTGTCAGTATGTACGTCCTTGAGGAAGCTACCACCGGCCCGGAAAGCAGTTCTGCTGAGAAGAGCCGGTGAGAAACTTAACATTTGCTCTTTTAAACACCATTTCACAGTGTTTAATACAACGCTATAGCTACCCCGCATATGAGCTAATTTATCTCATTTCCACACATTTCCATCAACAAGAAACTCTTGTATAGAGTAATATGCTTTATTCACTAATATATCTTTAATTTTGCTATGTTATTGATATAAACTAGCAGGCAGCGGTAGTCCAGTGAAAACGCAGTCGCTTGGGAAACCGAGTGAAGTGGGTTCAAATCCCGGGTCTCGCACCGTTATTATTTTCATATGTGAATCATTTCCAACATAATTACCACTTGTCTTACGGTGAAGGAAAACATCGTGAGGAAACCTGCATGTCTAAATTAACTTATTTTCGAAAGACATGTGCAGTCCGCTAACCCGCACTTGGCCAGCGTGGTGGGCTATGGCCTGATCCCCTTCGTATTGAAGGGAGGCCCTGCCCAGCATTGGGACGTTAAAAAGTAAACTATCCCACGGGACCAATAAACAATCAAACCCGTGATTCGCATAATCTTAGTCAAGTAGTATTTCTTTACAATGTGTAGAATATGAGCATTAGTTGTGTTAATGGCCAGCTAAGTCCGGTCTATTGAGTAATGCAAAGAAAATATTAAATATGGTATGTACAGACAGCAGGTAAAATATTGATAAGTTTTATTATTATTTATTTATCAGCCTACTAAGTATTATAATTGGAAAGTTTGTACGTATGTATGTATGTGTGTATGTTTGTTACTTCTTCGCAGTGATATTGGACGAATTTGGATGAAATTAAGCAAACAGACTATGTCCTGGAGTTAGTAAATAAATTGCCAAAAGAGGGTGCTGCCTATATGTACGTATAATATTATGTGCCTCGGTAGAGTAGTGGCTAGCATGTACGGCTGCACACCCAGAGGTCCTGGGTTCGAGTCCCGGGTCGGGCCAAGTTTGGTTATTGAGTCTTTCTGTATAGTAAGCCTCAGTAACAGCCCGGAGTTGGGAAGTTGGCGGTGTTTCACCCCCGTGCCTCGGAGAGCACGTAAAGCCGTCGGTCCTGCGCCTTAACTCTCACCGGTCGTGTGAAGTAGTCGCCCCACCGGAGTATGAGAGTGACAGGAATAGAGAGTGCACTTGTATCTGCGCGTACATTTGTGCACTATAATATCTCCTGCGTAGTTGGCTAGTCTCAATGAGATTGGCCGCCGTGGCCGGAATCGGTCAGGAGGACATTATTATTATTATAATATTATGTATGTATAAGTACGAAAGGCTACAATATATTATTAATTGTATAAGAGTTTCGTTTTTTTATTGATTCACGGAACCCTAAAACATTATTTTATCCAGATTCAAATTCAAAATATTTTATTCAGTATTAAATTATTACAATTTTTTACTGAACGTCATGAGTTTTTACCAGTTCGGAAAGAACCTTCAGACCTGAGAAGAACTGGCGAAAGAAACTCAGCGGGACTCAAATATTTCATCATCATGATGCCTCTAGAGCTCAGAGCCTTGGCCTGGTATAGTATATTTTTCCAGTTTTATCTATTTCCGGCTATCTAACTCCAATTAAATAAAAATAAATAAATATATCGCGACATTAACACACAACACCGTCTAGTTCTATGGTAAGCTACAAGGCTTGTGTTATGGATACCAGATAGTTGATACACTACACATATATAACTTTAAACATTCGTTCGGGTGCGTCCCTAAGTGTTCGCAATTTCATGGGTTTTAATTTTTTTGCGAGGAACCCTAATATTTTTTCTCAAATAAGAGTAGCCTAAGTTTCCGTTTATAACATAAGCTATCTGCCAGTGAAAGTCCCGTCAAAATCGGTCTAGCCGATTCGGAGATTAGCCGGAACATACAGACAGATAGACATTTAGTAAAAAGCTATTATTTTGACATTACAAACAGACATTTCAATTTTATTTATGTGTATAGAATATTTATGCTACTTCTATATAGCTTAAATTATTCATAAGTATTGCCCCTCATTAAATAATAACCGTATCTGTACCATTGCATCATTTAGGCTTAACTGATTAAGATTTATATTTCGATATGAGTGTAGCGTCAGCAAACAAATACATTCGATCTAATATTATAAATGCGAAATGTATGTGTGTGTTTGTAACTCTAATATTTTCATGTGCGAATCATTTCTAACATGATTACCACTTGCCTTACGGCGAAGGAGAACATCGTGAGGAAATCTGCAAGTCTGAGAGAACCTAGCAAGTTGTCGAATGACATGTGAAGTCCGCCAACCCGCACTTGGCCAGCGTGGTGGACCATGGCCTGATCCCCCTCGTATTGAAGGGAGGCCCACCCCCAGCAGTGGGACGTTAATAAGGGCTGAATACGTTTATAACGCTTTACTTATTATTTAGTCGAAACGAGTAAAACCACGGGATTTTATTAGTATTTTATATATAAAACCAGGTGTTTAATACTAGTTTATTATTTAAGTTTGAATACACGTCCAGTTCTTGCGTAAACGACCTCTGATGCGAAAACCAGTTGATCGGGTCACATATAGCCAATGTGCCAAAAACAATATTAAAAATACAAACTTTCATTGTACAATAATTATATTTTAACTAGCAACTCATTTTTGTCCCCAGGTACGTTTTAACGGTTAGTACGGAATAGATAGACTTTTCGGATTATTTAGGGAATTATTTTGGTTTTTCTGAAAAAAATTCTGTAGGCCTTTTTGAAACTTACAATTTTTTAGTACATTATTTTAATGTTTTAAAATTATTTACCTAATTATTTTATTGTTTTTTATGTTCTAAGGTTTTAAGTCAACGTTAGCCATGTAATCTTACGAAAACAGTTTTTTTGATGAAACCATTTAGACTCAGTTATTCTATAAAAAATATTCCTAAATTATATACACAAATATTTCTAATTTATTTTTCTTTCTTTTAATAAAAACCGTATCAAAATCCGTTGCGTGGTTTAAAAGAAGTAAGCGGACAAACAGACAGACGTAGACAGCAACTTTGTTTTATACTATATATACCTAGATAAAACCTCATCCTATAGTACGTTGCCGGAACTGTCAGAAATAGATTATACAGAAGATTCAAGTTATAATGAACCTGTAGTGCGAAAAAATCTAAATTTTATGGCTTAGACACGCATAAAAATCGAATAAACAACGTGATTTCCATATCAGATTATGTATCGATTATATTTAGTGTTTTGTCGAAACTCATAATATATTATTATTGAATATTTATGAATAATAAATAATAATAAATAAATAAATAAATGTGTTGGGACATTAGCACACAGCACCATCTAGTTCCATGGTAAGCTACGAGGCCTGTGCTATGGATACCAGATAGTTGATACACTACACATATATAACTTTAAATACATACATATTATAAATATAAACACCCATGACTGGAGTACAAACATTCGTGTTCATCACACGAATGAATGCCTCCAGCGGGACTCGAACCAGCGACCGCTGACACAGCAAGTAGGGTCACTACAAACTGAGCCAAACGTGTCGTCATAATAATACTAAACAGTTTTATTTTTACATATGTATATAAAAAAAAAAACTATTTCCATATTTTTTTTATTGATAATAAACACTAAAACTCGTCAACAGCTATTAATCAAAAAAAAAAAAAAAAAACGAAAATCGGTTGACAAACAGAGGAGAAAAATGTACTGAATTTTTTTGTCTTTTTCCATTTATTTATTTATATATATAGTTTTACAATAATGTATGGAAGTCTGTCCGATTTGTTGACATTTATGATTACTGCTCCACTCCCTTGAGTAGTAGCATGATGATATATAGCCTATAGCCTTCCTCAATAAACGGGCTATCTAATGCAAGAAGATTTTTTCAAATAGGATTAGTAATTCCTGGGGTTAGCAAACAAACAGACAAACTCTGCCTCTTTATAATATTAGTATAGACTAGCGACTCAACCTCGATTCGCTCAGGTGCGTTCCTAGGTAGGTTTTAATTTTTTTGAGCGAAACCCTAATTCTTTTTCTAAAATAAAAGTAGCCTAAGTTACTCATCATAATATCAGCTGTCTGCCATTGAAAGACCTGTTAAAATTGATCCAGCCGTTTCGGAGATCAGCCGGAACAAACGGACAGATACGCAGACAAAATTTTTAAAAATTGTGTTTTTCTTATAAGTACCGTATATAATTCCATATGCATTTAGTATAAAGCTGTTATTTTGACATTACAAACAGACACTTCAATTTTATTTATCTGTATAGATATATACAGATAAAATTGTTTAGTCTTCATTATTTTTTTAAAATATTCTTAGATTTTAATAGAATTCTTATGTACATTTCTTTAATTTTTGTCCGTCTGTTCATCCAATAGCGTAGCATAAAAGACGCTACGATGCTTCAATACTCCGGCCGTAGTGCGTCATGCACAAACAAAATTATCATACCAGTCGGCCTAGAAGATTGTTAAATTTTGATGACGCTCATATGTTAATATGTGAACTAGTTGGTGCCTGCAACTTTGTTTGTGTTTCGTATAGCATATTTTTTTTTAATTTGAAGGTACATTACTTTAAAATCTTCAAAGTAATACTTTCTTAGATTTACGCGAATATTTGACATTTAAATAAAATTATCTTTTCGGATTTTTTCGCGTATTTATTTTGATTTTTGGTTCCCGACGTTTCGAATGCTTTACAGCAATCATGGTTACGAGAGAGACCTTCACGAACCTTCGTATTTATAATAGTAATAGTAACACTAAAAAATCTAACTCTTTTTTGATCATGAAAATTATCTTCTTTGAAACCAAAAAAGTGGTTACTTTGTCTGAATAATAACCTGAGATGGTAGACCATATACAATTGCAATACTAAATCAACGAATCTTTTTATATTACACATAATTAGCGGTTCACCCTGGCTTCGCTTAGTTACGTCCTTAGGAACGTTTTATTTTTTTGAGCAAAACCCTAATTCTTTTCCTAAAATAAAAGTAGCCTAAGTTACTCCTTATAATATCAGCTATCTGCCTCTGAAAGTCCCGTCAATATCTGTCCAGTCGTTTCAGAAAATAGCGGAACAAACAGACAGACAAACGTAAAGTTTTTCTTATAAGTACCGTATATACTTTCATATGAATTTAGTAAAAAGCTTATATTGTGACATTACAAACAGACACTTCAATTTTATTTATCTGTATAGGTAACATATGAATTTTGTTGGAAAAAATTTGCTTTATCACGAATAGTATTGACACTAATAAAAGAGAGAATCTGTGTTTATTTTTTAACCGACTTCCAAAAGGAGGAGGTTATCAATTCGATTGGTATTTTTTTATATAATAAAAATGAAATTCTATTTGTTGTTAGCCGTGTCACTTGATAGGCTGAAGTTTTAGCTAAGTTTTATTTCAAAATAGTCTAACTAATGTTTTTAGGAAATTTTGGCAGAAACTGAAAGTGCTTTTTCTATATTACATAATTTAAGTTTTTGACAATACGTTTGGCTCAGTTTGTACTTGCTGTGCCAGGGGTCGCGGGTTCGAGTCACGCTGATTCATTTGTGTGATTAGCACGAATGTTTGTACTCCAGTCATGGGTGTTTATATTTATATTATGTATGTATTTAAAGTTATATATGTGTAGTGTATCAACTGTCTGGTATCCATAACACAAGCCTCGTAGCTTACCATGGAACTAGACGGTGCTGTGTGTTTATGTCCCAACATATTTATTTAAGTATGACCTCAAATATCATAAATAAGTTTATTGAAAGTAGGAAGAAGAAGAGGAAGTTGATCGAGTCAGCTAGTTCCGAATTAAATTAAAGCTTTTAAAGTAGTACGTTTGTTGCCATGGTAACCGTTGTTATTGTCCGACAAATGATATATAATATTATATTCTTTACTTAAATGATATTCTATAAATATATGATTGTAATATGCCTAATATGCGTTATTTTTAGTATCTCACCTATCCTAATTGTTTAAAACACAAATTGAATTTCATAAAGAGTACCGATAACCTACAGAAGTTTTACTTCTTGCGCGTGTATACATTCATACATGCACTCTTTAATATTTTAATCTATGATTATTTGCTTAATGAAAATGCTGCACTGGCTTTAAAATTACTTAAAAGTTTCATTCCACCCAGTGGCTGGATTTTTTTGAGAAGGAAGCATTTTTTATGCGATTACATTTGAATACATACAAAAAAATTGCCGAATTGAGTATCATCTTTTTAAACTCGATCATAAAGACGTAATCTATGTTTGTTTGATTCGTATAAAATCGATTTAAAAAAATCTCTATAAATCGATTTTAATAATGAAAGTTTTACTATTACATAGTAACATAATATCGATATAACACAAGAGGTTACGTATAAGAAAGTCATTAGAAAAATTAATCCGACTAAAAGCATGTTTTTTTCGTTTAAAATCTAAGTTGAAAATAAGAAAAGAAATTTCCCAACATAACATTCCGATGATATTCTTGATGTCCTTGACATTTATATATACAGTTGTCGGTCTGTTCGTTGCGATCATTAATTATATTGTTACCAAGCAATTAGGTAAGAGTTTTGTTTATTTTTGCTTAGAGACCTCCTGTGGTACTGATCGATTGTACATGTATTTTACTATAATCATATGTAAATGTTTGTTTGTATGTCTGTTACATCTTCACGTTGTAACGGCTGGACTGATTTTCATTAAAATTTAGTATACAGATAGACTATGAGCTGGAGTAACACATAGGCTACTGTTAGGTATCTACGTATGAATATGAGCGAAGCGAGGGTAAATCGCTAGTCTATACTAATAGCGACATTTTTGAAGTAAAACTTCTTTACGCACGCTTGACTTGGGGGGTGAGCTGGTGAATGCGTTACGAAAACATGTACGTACGTTTGTTGCCATGGTAACCGTTGTTATTGTCCGACAAATGATATATAATATTATATTCTTTCCTTAAATGATATTCTATAAATATATGATTGTAATATGCCTAATATGCCTTATTTTTAGTATCTCACTTATCCTTATTATTTAAAACATAAATTGAATTTCATAAAGAGTACCGATAACCTACAGAAGTTTTACTTCTTGCGCGTGTACACATTCATACACGCACTCTTTAATTTTATTTATGTGTTTCCTTTCATACTGTAATAAAAAAATGACATCTTTCTTTATAAAGGCACTTTTTCTCGTTACAAATGATGGAAAACGTAGGATACATAAATAAAAGCTTTTTAATTATGGTACAGTATCAATAAATAGTAATTTTTGTACAAAAAACGTTCCCCAAATTATACCTTAAATATATTTTTTCCACCCTTACAAGTGGAATTTATACATTTTTTATATAAGAAGATCCTTTATGATTTATACTATTTCTATTCTTTGAAAACCATTGCAAAGAAATCGGTTCTCAATAGCGAAAAACAGTTACAAATTAAGTGGATTTTTCTTTTCATCCATTTTCAAAAGAAGATGAAGCAATTTGGATGGTGGGTAAGAGCAGGTCCCTTACCCACCATCCAAATTGTTTGGTCAAAAGAAATTAAATGTCAAAGAAATTTCACAACACTTTCCTATTTAAGCAAGAATATTTCTTAAGTATCAATATTCGTTTCGAAAATTTATCTTTTCATCTTAGTGGCATTTACCCGTAACTTGTATTGTGTGTTTAACAAAAGAGTCAGTCTTTTTGTTATAATCTATACAGATAAATAAAATCGAAGTGTCTGTTTGTAATGTCAAAATAACAGCCTTATACTAAATGCATATGGAATTATATACGGTACTTATAAAGAAAAATTCATTTAAATAAAACTATCTTTTCGGATTTTTTCGCGGAGCCTCTCCCGTGACCATGATTGCCGTAAAGCAATCGAAACGTCGGGAACCAAAAACCAAAATAAATCCGCGAAAAAATCCGAAAAGATAGTTTTATTTAAAATGTCAAATATTCGCGTAAATCTAAGAAAGTAAAAACTCATTTTTTCAATTTTTTGTCTGTCTGTTTTTTGTTTGTTCCGGGTAATCTTCAAGACGGTTGGACTGATTTTGACGGGACTTTCACTGTCAGATAACTGATGTTATAAGGAGTAACTTAAGCTATTTTTAATTTAGAGAACGGAACCCTTCGTGCGCGATTCCGACTCGCACTTGGCCGGTTTTTTTCTCCGTACGATTTCAATGGACAAACACTAGTACATATATATAGTAATGTAGATTTTAAATCTCGGTACCCAAATATAATCAGTCTGTTGTGAAAAGCGCTAAAATTGAAGACCCATCACTAATACTAAATAATTAATTATAGGCTATACTCGTAAAAATAGATAGAAGTATCCACGACCTTACAATAACGTTCAAAATAAACACACGTGACCTTTAGTTTTTGAATATTTATTATCTTTTTGTTATGACACAATGAAAATGGTTGATTAAATAGTCATTGTTTGATTTTGATTGTTAATAATCGGCGTATCAAAAATTTTTACAAACATACATACGTACGATATGTCAAGGGTCGATTACCCTTGATTCTCAAGGTATCCTGTGCTATAAATAAAGCTAAGCTATATTTTTTGGATACTTCATTTTGATGAAATAAAATTAACTTTATTCAATTAGACTTATTACAAGTGCTCTTGAATCGTCAATATAATGTAAGCGTCAGTGTAGTCTGTCCGTGAGGAAGCTACCGCTGGCTCTGAAAGCAGTTCTGCTGAGAGCCGGCAAGAAACTCAACAGTTGCTCTTTTAAATATCAAAGTTAAATTTATTTTAATTTTAAGATGGTGCGATTGGTCCACCAGCTTAAGTTCGCTCAGCGTGTTATGGAGAAGGCTATGCTCGGAGTTTCTCTGAAGGACACGATCAAAAATGAAGATATCCGACAGAGGACCAAAGTTATCGACATAGCCCAAAGAATTAGCAAGCTGTGGCAGTGGGTTGGTCACATTTGTCGCAGAACCGATAACCGATGGAGTAGACGGGTTCTAGAGTGGAGACTACGTCTCGGCAAACGTAGTGTAGGACGCCCTCCAGCTAGATGGAGCGACGATGTACGTAAACTGGCTGGCAGCGGTTGGATGCGTAGAGCTGAAGATCAAGCTCAGTGGCGTGCTATAGGAGAGGCCTATGTTCAGCAGTGGACGAAAGCAGGCTGAATATGATGATGTTTGATTTGAATAACATAACAATATAGATAGCCTGCATGAGTCAATAATACTCAACTCCACACATTTTCATCAACATGTAGTTAATGCATTTGAATTTCAAGTGGTTTCAATGTACAGAGCCTTCAGTTGAAATATTGATTGGTTTCTAACCTCTTGACTGACTTGAAAATAAGAGGTATTCAATTTTTTTTAAAGTTCATTGATATAATAAATATCCTAAAAGCGATCCCGAAAATTAAGAAAAAAAAATCACTCAAAATTTAGAAAATTTTGAAGTTATTTTTCAGTCAGTATTTCATAAAAAAATTGTCTTAGTTCTGAATAATCTCAACTTATGTATGTTACTTTAGGAATGTATACTGATATTATAAAGAGGCAGTGTTTGTTTGTTTGAACGCTAAACGTACATACTACTAACATCAATACACAAGTACTAGATACACAATCAGCGACAAAAAATGTCCTCACCGAATGAGCGCTCTTTTGAACATTTAAGCGCGCTTTTAACTTAAAAGAATAACGTGAAATCAACTTTAAGAAATGCATTTAAGGTTCAATTTACATTGTTGTATATTTATTTCAACTAGAACAATTACCAAAACACAATTGATGACAGTTTTAAGAAAACTTTTGCATGGGATTGTGTATCTAGTACTTTTTCGATCGATGACTAAGGACGAACCCTAGCGAATCTTCGGTGGGTCGCTAATCTTTACATAGTATAAAATGAAGTCGCTTCCGCTGTCTGTTCGCTTAGATTTTTTAAACTACTCAACGGATTTTAATGCAGTTTTCAGCAATAGATAGAGGGATTCAAGAGGAAGGTTTATAAGAGTATGTATAATATGCATATATTATAGTACAGAAAAGCCGAGAAATTCAAAGATTTGTATTTCATACTAACCGTTAAAACGCAGCTAGGGGCGAACCTGAACGAAGCGAGGAGTCGCTAGTATTTTAATAAACGGAAAATTTTTAACTTGTCAAAATATCTAGTACCACTATCTATCACGTCCACATCCTATGACTAACTTCTAAAATATTACGATAATAATAGAGTAAAGAAGAAAAAAAATATGTGACACCTGCAGAATTGTTTAATTTGTTATTTGCGTTTCGCGAACTCGAAGGTCAAAATTTGTTGAACGTAAATATTAAAGGTTATCGTGATTATTGATAGCGCCATTGCATTAAAAACTACTGGAGACGTAAAATTTAAGTTTAACTCGAATAATAATATTTTTGTAAAGCTAGAAATAATTTTTCGAGTGTTCCGAATGTTTTAATTTCAAAATTTACTTTGTGGTAGCTTCAAAAGTTTATTGATATAGATAATCTCCGATATCTAAAACTTTTTTTCATAAACTTAATTTTTGTAACAATAGAAAGAAAATTACAAAAATAACTAAAACTCATAAATAAGGTACTGACAAAGTCTGCGGTGTTCGCATTAAAAATAAAGCATAAGTTTGACCAAAAATAGTTACTGACCTTGACTTTAACTTGCACAAAAGCGACGCCATTGTTGCACAGAGACCTCTGGACACAGGAGTAGCCTTCAGCAGAACAGGTCTGTTCCAAATCACCAGCAGATGCCTCTATACCAACATTTCCTGAACTTTGGAAGATTTCATCAATATTTTGCTGAGTTTGCTGTTGCTGTGTAAAATCGAAGTCAGCTTTTTCATTTTGGATTAGATTTACGTTGGAAGCGCCAGGTACGAATGGGGCGGGAGAGGAACCAATGTATCCTGAGGAAGCTTTGTTTCCATAAGCACCAGCACCAAAGTTCTGTGATCCACTAGCTTCAAACGCGCTTTGGAAACCTTGACCAGCCTTGTAACCACCGTTCAGGAACGGATTTTGGGATAAATCCATTTCACCCTTATTGGAAGCACTATATGAAGAAGATTCGAAAGATGAAGATTGGTAACCAGGCTTAATATCAGCTCCTGAAGAGAGATCGCCGTTTAAGAATGGATTTGCACCTAAGTTTAAGGCACCAGAAACTCCACCAGAACTTCCACTATTGGAATAACTAGAGCTTGAAGACTTGCTGAACTTTTCAAAGCTACCGCTGCCACCACTAGTTTTGAAGGGCGAGTCTTGGTTCATCCACCAGAAGGGTTGATTACCTAAAGTACCTTCTAAGGCATTGTTTGCAAAACCAGAATGGAAGATAAATTCATTGTTAATATCAGCGGCAGCGGCTGCGTTAAACGCTTCCGTGTTACCGAATCGTTCAATAATTTTTCCATCTTTAATCTTAAGTCCTGCACATCCTTTGTCACTTAAGCAGCTTTGGTAAGACTGTTGAGTGTGGACTTCTGCTCCAGGAAGCGATTTGAGGGCTGCAAACACTTCCTTTGGAGATTTAATTTTAAGGTTCAATGATGTGCAGGTGGTGCATCGTTCTACCCTCGCTTGAGGCTCTGATTCTTCAGCTTCGACTATTGGTTCTTTAGATTGGGGCAGTTCCTTGACGTCTTCGATACTTTCAGGCAGTGCATGAATTGTTAATAGCAGGCTTATTGCCACCACTGTTTTGAGTAGTGGCTTCATTATTATATCTGAAACAAATAAAAGAAAGAACATTATTTTTTTGTTTTCAATCAAATTTATACATACATAGATAATACAATAGACTAATATCACCAGTTAGATATTACGAAAAATAAGAACACCTGAAAAATAAAACAGGATTCTTAACAAAGATATATTCTTTTCTGATCTAATTTGTTGATCTTTTTAATATTTATTATTTCCATATAGTTAAGGCAGATTACAAGTAATTTATTTATAAATAAAAAACGTATGTGTGTACTTATGTACGCACGTAAGAAGTTATACTTCTTTGGCGTAACAGAATAAAAATAGCTAAAGATTTCATCCCGTATGTCACAAGTCTCTGTTTGTAAAAGGAATGCAGCTAACTTCATCATGTCGCTTTTTGGCTGTCGGCGCATCGTAAAAATCTTACTCTCATATTTTTTTCCAAACGTGCCATAAGAAGTATAACTTCAAAAAGGTCGATAAAATGATCTCATTACGTTAATTTTCACATTTAATCTCTTGGAGAACCCAAAAATGAAGAATCAAAAAAGATGAACCAAACGTTTCATGTAACAAACTAAATTTTATTTAAAAAAAACTCATCAATATTTTTTGTACTATCATTAAAAATAGTAAAGTATAGTTCAAGGGCGTATTTTAATAAAATGTAGATATCTTAAACTCTATATAGAGGTCTTATGCCAACGAGATAGAGTCGAAATTGCAGGAATTCTTGAAAACTGCCTAACAAAGATTTATTTTATCTATTGACATATAGATTTTGTGTGGATGCTGATTTTGATCTTTAACCTCTTCTTATATAAATTGGTTTTGTGGAAACGTCATTTATTACAATTTATGACATTGAATTCAGATTTTTGACTTTCTGCCATTGTAATGGCGACTAGTTTTCTGAAACAGAGTTCATGGCTCTTAAGATCCTGTAGGGAAAATATCGTTTATTTAATAGTACCTGGGTGACCCATTTTCGCTCAACATTTGTAAAATCGTGTTTTTTTTTTCAGAAAAGAAAGAAAATTTTGTTTTAGTCCAACATTTGATAGCAATGAAGCTTGCCATTTTACTAGTAAAAAAACAACGGTTGACAAACAGAGAAAAAAAAGGTACTAAATTGTTTTGTCCAAACAAAATTTTGCGCATTTTCGTTACCAACTGAGTCCTATGATCAGACATAACACATAATATAATATTATATATAATATAAGGCAAAAGTGATTGACTGATGTATCAACGCACAGGCCAAACCCTTAGGGCTAGAAACTTAAAATGTCGCACACGCATTCCTTTTATGGCGTAGGCATCAACTAAGGAAGGATTTTTAAAAATTCAACCCCCAGGGTGGTGAAATGGGGGATAAAAGTTTGTATGAAACTTTTTATTCCTTGGACATATTTGCATGAAATTTCATATTTTTCGTAGTTTGATCGCGAGCGAAGCCGCGGGTTCTGCTAGTAATATATAAAGTTGAAAAGTACTTTTGTTTGTTTGAAAGCGCTTAGCTGTGGAACTATTGGTGCGAATTGAAAAATTATTTTTTATTTCATAGTCTATTTACTAATATAGGTTTTGGGCTATCTAACATCACGTTACGACCTTTTGGGAGGAGCAATTATACAAAAATTATGCGAGTGAAGCCGTGAGCAAATGCTAGTAATAATTCAGCCCTTTTTAATGTACCACTGTTGGGAGTGGGCCTCCCTTCAGTACGAGGGGATCAGGCTATAGTCCACAACATTGGCCAAGTGCGGGCGGACTGAGCATGTCTTTTGTAGACTTGCTAGGTTCTCTCAGACATGCAGGTTTCCTCACGATGTTCTCCTTCACCGTAATACAACTGGTAATCATGTTGGAAATGATTGCCACATGAAAATATCAGAGGTGCAAGACCCGGGATTTGAATCAGCATCCCTCGGTTTTCCAAGAGTTACCACTAGGCTACCACTGCCTTAATAAATACAATGAAAATAGAGCGAAAAAAATAACAAGTTTCTAATTATGATCTAATAGTTACGTACACGTTAAATATATTAGATGTCCATATTTTAAGCCCACGGCTGAGTTAGTAATTCAAATATCATATCTATCCTTTTTCGGCAACCGCATCCTATATGGTAGGGATATAATTAATGTATACATAAAAAAGATGACGGACGGACATGTCTAAACGATGATTTTTTTAGATTTTGTTAAACTTTTTTAACCTTGCGAATGCAAATACAAGTTAGGCACAGTGTTTTTTGTTTGTTTGTCCGAAGTTATCTCAGAATGTGTCCCATTTTGATTGAACTTTCGTAAATCGATAGAGAAATTCATGGTAAAGTGTAGAATTTTAAATCAAAACAATACAATTGACGACACGTATGGCTCAGTTTGTTAGTGATCCTACTTGCTGTGTCAGCTGTCGCGGGTTCGAGTCCCGCTGGTTCATTTGTGTGGTGAGCACGAATGTTTTTACTCCAGCCATGGGTGTTTATATTTATAATATGTATGTATTTAAAGTTATATATATGTAGTGTATCAACTATCTGGTATCCATAACACAAGCCTCGTAGCTTACCATGGAACTAGATGGTGCTGTGTGTTAATGTACCAACATATTTATTTATATTTAATAATAGGGAGTTGAGTTATGGTAAAAAGCAATATATATTTTATAGTATGTGGGTTTGTATAAGCTATGTTAGAGACGGACTGTTTTTGTGATAATTGCAGTCTTTAAATGGATAGCTTATATTATGTGATAAAATTTTGATTTATATATTATTATTTATATATACAAAAATGTCTGTTTCGGATGTTATTTCGTAAAATCCAATGCAATTAAACTTATATATGTCCTTACAACCGTCTAGATTTTAATTTTTTTGTTTTATCTGAGATGTCCTGACCCCTTCCGGCCACGGCGGCCAATCTCATTGAGACTAGCCATCTGCGCAGGAGATATTATAGTGCAGCGCGTGTGAGAGAGAGCGCAGACACTACGTGCACTCTCTATTCTGTCACTCTGAAAGACTGATAATTTTAAATTAATAATTAAAATAATTTTGGATTTTTTCGCGGATTTATTTTAATTTTTGGTTCTCGTCGTTTCGAATGCTTTACAGCAATCATGGTAACGGGAGAGACGGGTTTTAGACGTCTCAAATGTCATTATATACTTGTTACAGATAGTAACTACCCACAATTTTACAAAATTAATGAATGATGAATGAGACATACTATATTTCTATTTCATCTATCCTTAACAGACCTTCAACGTCACAGCAATGT
The DNA here is from genome assembly GCA_905404265.1 of Fabriciana adippe. Taxonomy (NCBI): domain Eukaryota; kingdom Metazoa; phylum Arthropoda; class Insecta; order Lepidoptera; family Nymphalidae; genus Fabriciana; species Fabriciana adippe. The sequence continues at coordinate 7,413,544 of FR990010.1, read as the reverse complement.
GTATATATTTACTTCTCCAATACAATTTGGCCTCACACTATTGTGTAATATAATAAATATTATTATCGTGTCCGTTTTGATAGGAATTTCGTTAGTTTCAGGGTCACATCCGGAATCCATACTAATATTATAAATATAAAAGTAACTTTGTCTGTTTGTCTGTCTGTAACATTTTCACGCTTAATCCGCTGAAACGATTTAGATGAAATTTGGTATGGAGGTAGCTTGAGACCATGAGAAGGAATAGGATAGTTTTTATTCCGGAAATAATCTCTTGAAGAGGTGAAAAGGAGGTAGAAGATTTCATGGGGAATCAATCATATTATCGTCTATCTATTCCATACTAAACGTTAAAACGGACCATCCAGAGGTTATAACGGAGTAACAATAATAATAATAATAAAAACTCTTTATTGCACACACAAAAGAGGAAGAAATAAGAAAAGAATAATACATTAGTAGGAAAATGCACAAGTGGCTGCCTTATCGCTAAAACAGCGATTTCTTCCAGGCAACCTTTAGGTGAAGACAATAGCAAAGTACCCAGGGACAATCCCAAGTGAAGCAAGGGTGAGTCGCTAGTACTATATATTTTTATAAAATACTAGTTTTTGGTCACGGTTTCTCACGCGTGGTAAGTGGTACGGGGATTAAAAGTAGCCTACGTCGATTCCCACGGTCTATATCCTTGCTAAATTTTATCGAAATATGTTTAGGCGGTTTAAGCGTGAAAAAAACTTGAATTGTGGGTAAATTCTTAAAAATTATATCGGTTCTTGAATATAATCAGGCGAATTACCCTTGCTCAACTCGAGTGCATTCCTAAGTACCCTTTCTATCTATACAGATAAATAAAATTGGAGTGTCTGTTTGTAATATTAAAATAACCGCTTTTTACTAAATGCATATGGATGTATACACGGTACATATACCAAAACAATATTTTTTACAATTTTTGTCCGCCTGTCTGTCTGTTTGTTCCGGCTAATCTTTGAAATGGCTGGACCGATCTTGACGGGACTTTCACTGGCAGATAGCTGATGTAATAAGGAGTAACTTAGGCTACTTTTATTTTAGAAAAAAAATATAGGGACCCACAAAAAAAATTAAAATCAAATTAATTAATTTTGTTTTGGGAAGCAACCTAGGGACGAACCCGAGCGAAGCGAGGATGAGTCGCTAGTTTATAATATTATATACAAACAACGCCACCTATTGGAGAATTTTATTATTTATTTTAGATTTACGCGAATATTTAACATTGTATTATAATAAAAACTATCTTTTCGGATTTTTTCACGGATTCATTTTGATTTTTGGTTCCTGACGTTTCGAATGCTTTACAACAATCATGGTCAGGGTGAGACCACCAAACTCGTATTTATAATATTAGTAGTAGCATTAAACAATCGTCTTACAAAGATGACATACAAACATACACATAAATAGAGTGCATCTTTTTTAAAAATTAGTAAAAATTATAAAAAAACCTGAAGGGTCGATACGGTAACATTGTAAGGTAGATTACTCTCATGACTCACGTATACGTGGGAGGTACCAAGGTTTACTTGGCAATTTATAACGATTGTTCATACATTAAGTGTAGATAAAATATATTATTATAAACGAGACAGTACTAATGCTGTAAGTGTGAAAGCTATGTGTGAGTCAGTTAGTGAGTTTGTTATTATGTAAACGAATCTATACTAATATTAATAATATTAAAAAGCTGAAGAGTTTGTTTTTTTGTTTGTTTGTTTGTTTGGTTGAACGCGCTAATCTCAGGAACTACTAATCCGATTTCAAAAATTCTTTTTGTATTAGTCTGCCCGTTAACTGAGGAAGGCTATATATTATCCCGGAAAAATGTACAGTTCCCGTGGGATAGATTTGTTTTTGTCTAGGGACGAACCCGAAGCGAAGCCAGGGTGAGTAGCTATATATAATACTGTTCGTAACTAGGGTGGACCACCCTTGTTACTTAGGGGTTTAAAAAACAGCTTACGTCCTATTCTTAGACCTACTGACTCTACACACAAAATTTCAAAAGAATCGGTCAAGTCGTTCCGGAGGAGTTTTTTACTGCCGACGCAAAAAGAGGGGTGTTATAATTTTACAAACACTGTGACACGAGAATTTTATATATTAGATTGGATTAGATTATTTAGTTCATCCAGTGGATGAAATTGGACCTCAGTCATTATAAAAAAAAAGCTGTTTCCAATTTTTTTTATTGATAACACTAAAGCTCGTCAATAGCTACTAAACAAGAAAAAAAACCGAAGTGTTCCGTACCATTACTGTTTGTCTGTCTAACTATCACGGTTCATGAGATACAGCCTGGTGACAGAAAAACAGACGGACGGACAGCGGAGTCTTAGTAATAGGGTCCCATTTTATCCTTTGGGTATGGAACCCTAAAAAAGAAAATCGTTTGACAAACAGAGGAGAAAAAGGTACTGAACTGTTGTCTTTGACTATTTATGTATAGATTAAACTTAATTTTTTATTGAAATTGAGAATCCTAAAATGTAGCTTTTTTTAAAGATTCGTCTTTTTTATTATATACAGGAGGTACTTTATATTAGCCTATGTGTTACTCTAGGTCATTATCTATCTGTGTACTAAATTTCATCCAAATCCGTTCAGCCGTTACAGCATTAAGGACAAACAAACTCACATACAAACTTTTAGATTAATAATAGTAGTTCTATTTTCATAGGTATATAATTATTAAATATAAAATTATGTTTAAATATATTTAAAGATATAAAGAAATCTGTAAAATTCCATCGTTTTCTGTATTTTTTAACTTTCCTTCACAAACTTGGCCATTTTTTGCTTTTTTTGCTACTTAATGTACAAATATTCATAGTACAATGTCTTGAGAAAAATTGTTTAAATATCGAGTAAAACCACGGGTCGAGCCTAACATGAGCAGCCTAGGTCTAACGTAGGTTTCAAGGCTTTTGAAAGTGATGACATAGAGTGTCAAGAATGGTAGTAGGCGTTTGTTTGAGAAATGTTTTGCAAAAATGTATAGAATCATATGTATTTTTAGACTATTTATTATGAATACGTAACACATATCGCTGAATTATATAAACGTGAAAGTTTGTGAGTATGTATGGATGTTTGTTACTCTTTCACGCCAGAACGGCTGAACGGATTTGAATGAAATTTAGTACAGAGATAGATTGTAGTCTAGAATAGCATATAGGTTACTTTTTATCCTGGAAAAATGTATGGTTCCCGTGGGATAGTTTCTTTTTTGTTTTTGTAAAAAAATATAAAAATAAACTGATAAATTAAGAGATTTATTGAGGGCTCTATTAAAGCTCTATATATATCTATACAGATAAATAAAATTGGAGTGTCTGTTTGTAACATTAAAATAACCGCTTTTTACTAAATGCATATGGATGTATACACGGTACATATACCAAAACAACATTATTTACAATTTTTGTAGGAGGCAAAAGGAGGGTGGAAGTTTGTACAGGGAATCAATAATTTTTAAATTTTTTCTATGTATAGTCTATCTATTCCATACCTTTTCACACTTAAAGCGCTGAACAGATTTTGATGAAATTTGCCAAGGATTTTATGCATCCTAGGATCGGACAAAGGCTACCTTAGAACCTACTCTCTTATCAAGAGGAAAGCCGGCTAAAAACTAGTATATACGACCTTGAGTATACTGTATCGAAAATATTTAAAATATAGAAATGCTGCCCATTTTTGGGTATATCCTTGTAAATGATTTAAATGTATGTCTGTTGCTTTGTCTAACCATCACACGTAACCTAGCAACTAATTTCCATCATATTTTTCATTGAAATAATTGAATAAATATGTTGGGGCACATAGCACCATCAAGTTCCATGGTAAGCTACGAGGCTTGTGTTATGGATATCAGATAGTTGATACACTACACATATATAACTTTAAATACATACATGTTATAAATATAAACACCCATGGCTGGAGTACAAACATTCGTGCTCATCACACAAATACATGACCCCAGCGGGACTCGAACCCGCGACCGCTGGCACAGCAAGTAGGGTCACTACAAACTGAGCTAAGCGTGTCTTTAGGTGGTTCAATTTATTTTAAAGATTCAAAGATTTTTATTGAATATAATAACATACACATTAAAAATAGATCGTAAGTAACTGTATTAGTATAAACTGTGTCGTAGCTATTTACGCCTACCTCGGGACAATAGGGGCAGTTATGTTCTAAGGTTGTATGTACTCAGCCCTTTTTAACGTCCCACTGCTGGGCACGGGCCTCCCTTCAATACGAGGGGGATCAGGCCATAGTCCATCACGCTGGCCAAGTGCGGGTTGGCGGACTTCACATGCCTTTCGAAAACTTGCTAGGTTCTCTTAGACATGCAAGTTTCCTCACGATGTTTTCCTTCACCGTAAGGCAAGTGGTAATCATGTTAGAAATGATTCGCACATGAAAATGTCAGAGGTGCGAGACCCGGGATTTGAACCCGCTTCACTCGGTTACCCAAGTGAGAGCGGTACTGGGATACCACTACCTACACTCACACAAGGTTAGCATAAATATATTTTGAGCTACTTATTATATTAAAACAATGGGTGGTTTCTATGGTATATAAATTAAATAACAAAAAGTATATAAGAATGCCCACGATTATATATTTAATGTGCCTTATAATATATTATACAAATATTGATTTAACGAATCGATACAACGACCTCCAATACAATAATCGAATGATAAATTATCGATATATTAATAAAAAATATCGATGTGTCTTTGTACATCACTTACGTCATACCTTCAATGAAATTCCGAAGTCTCATGAAAGCCTTCAAAAAGGTCGATACTTTGTTTCCTTTTGAATTATTCTAGAGGTTTGATTAAATATGCATAAATACATATTGTTTACGTTAATCTGTCTGTATAGTGTAAGCTATGTGACTTTAATCAAATACGTTTTAACGTTTAGTATAGATTTCTCAGAGATGAGATATTTTCCCGCAGTAAAAAGTATCCTATATGTTGACCCGGATAACCAGCTATCATCATACCAAATTTCATTACAATTTGTCCAGTAGTTTTCTCGTGATGCGTTCCCAGACAGATAAACAGACAATAATTCTAAAAACTATAGATTCGGTCTCTATATCGATAATAATGACTGTTTCAATAACATTTTCCAAAAAATATTTAATGTACAGATTCGACTCAGAATTTTATTATATGTATAGATAGATTAAAAAGGTTGTGGTAGCCCACTCGCTTGGGAATACGGTAATAACACACTCGCTCTGATATTTTAATGTGCGAATCATTTCTAACATGATTACCACTTGCCTTACGGTGAAGGAAAACATCGTGAGGAAACCTGCATGTCCGGGAAAACCTAGCAAGTTTTCGAAAGACATGTGAAGTCCGCTTACCCGCACTTGGCCAGCGTGGTGGACTATGGCCTGATCCCCCTCGTATTGAAGGGAGGCCCGCCCCCAGCAGTGGGACGTTAAAAAAGGGCTGAATACATATAGATAGATTATATTAATTAATTTGTAAATGCTTTATATGTGCCTATGGTATAAATGTATTTTTACAAATAAATAAATATTTACATCACAAGTCTTCATCCAATGGTCGCAATTTGACTATAATCGTTAAATTACGAATTTTCAAGAAACATAATATATGAATAGAATTTACCTATCTTTATCAAATAAACCTGTTTCCAAATTTTTTTAACCCCCGACGCAAAAAGAGGGGTGTTATAAGTTTGACGTTGATGTCTGTCTGTGTGTGTGTCGGTCTGTGGCATCGTAGCTCTCAAACGGATGGACCGATTTCGATGCGGTTTTTTTTAATTTGAAAGCCAGTTTCCTTGCGGTGGTTCTTAGCTGTGTTTGTTTAATATCGGTCCAGCAGTGTAAGAGTATCAACTCTTTTCAAAAATGATGTAAGGCATTTTGGCGTATGGTTACTCGATTAAGTGCTTCACGCGTGCCAGTGTAATCGTTAAATGACAATTAATTGATAACTTCGACCTGATGCTGCAACTAGAATGGTCTCCAGTGAACCCAACTCCTCGAAAACTCACAGCAGACATATCGTATTTTTTGGGTTCAATAATTAGTTTCAATGAATAGATTCCTTGCAGGTTATTGCGCAGGGGTTTTTTTAATTTTTTAACCGACTTCAAAAAAGTAGATACCTAATCAGATATTTTCGAAGTCGGTGCCAGCCGATACAAATCAAAGCACACCGACTTCGAAAATATCTGATTAGGTATCTATTCTAAATGAAAACCCCTGTTTAGTTACTTTTTACTTTTCAGTGCCAGGAAGTCGGTTTTTATTAATTGAATAACTTGTTATTGATAAATGATAACACTAAAACTCGTCAATAACTACTTAACTCATCTTTTTGCTCTCCGGTATAAACATTTTACTAGTAAATAATTAAGTCTTGATATAATTATTCTAAACATACACACATACATACATTTGTATATACGTAAAAACAATCATTATCAAGACATTCTCACACAAAAAATTTAAATAGACCGTTTCGTTTTATAGTTTCCTTAAAATTTAGTTAATGTTTTGAAAAATTAATATCCTATTCAAGAATATATTCCCACGCCGGTGTATTCTATACATAATATAACAAAAATAATTAGATTATGCTTTAAGTTTTTACGTTGTTTGGAAAATCTTATTGAAATAGTCATTATTATCGATACAGAGGCCGGATTTATAGTTTCAGAATTTTTGTCTGTCTGTCTGTCTGGGAATGCATTATAAGAAAACCACTGGATAGATTTTGATGAAATTTGTAATGATGATAGCTGGTTATCCGGGTCAACATATAGGATACTTTTTACTGTGAGAAAATATCTCATCTCTGAGAAATCTATATAAAACGTTAAAACGTAACTAGGGACGAACCCGAGCAGAGCGAGAGTGAAAGAACTGAAGAGCGACGGTGTAAATTAAGCTCGAAATTCATATACTTAATTATTGCAATAGAAATTATTAACGGTTAGTGATTACCATACAAAATAAACAGTTCTGAAATTTTAGATTTTTCAGCTGTTTTTTTTTTGTTATCGCTATTTTTTTATTATATTTAAACCACCCCTGACACACCTCCAACAAAACAAGAAAATAATTATTCAAATCGGTCCAGCCGTTTTTGAGTTTTAGCGAGACTAACGAACAGCAATTGATTTTTATATATATACATAGATATAAAAAAACATCATCATTATATCATAAACATAAATACGTGCATATTTTCGCATATATAACTATTTGATTTTTAAATATATTTGTAGTATAATTTAATAGCAATCGTATTCGTTTAAGAAAATTAAGCGATTTTTACGCTACGGTCGTTATAATGTATCTACATAAATCGTGAGCGAATCATTCGTGAAGTTTCCAATTTATTAAATTTATTTGAGATCTTTGAGGTCATACAAATATTATAATATATTAGCGACTCACCCTCGGTTTGCTTGGGTTTGTCCCTAGGTACGTATTAATTTTTTTGAGCGAAACCCTAATTCTTTTTCTAAAATAAAAGTAGCCTAAGTTACTTCTTATAATATCAGCTATCTACCAGTGAAAGTCCCGTTAAAATCGGTCCAGCCGTTTCGGAGAATAGCTGGAACAGACAAACAGACAGACAGACAGACAGACAAACATTTTAAAAAATGTGTTTTTCTTATAAGTACCGTATATTTCACAATTCAATTCATTACAAACAAACACTTCAATTTTATTTATCTGTATAGATTTAACGATACGTTTGGTTCAGTTTATAGTGACCATTGCGACCCTACTTGCTGTGCCAGCGGTTGCGGGTTCAAGTCCCGCTGGGGGCATTCATTTGTCTGATGAGCACGAATGTTTGTACTGCAGTCATGGGTGTTTATATTTATTTAGGTATCGATTGAAATAAAACAAATACTAAATGTTAAGTGAAACATTAGTGAAAACCGCACCCAAATCGGTTAAGCTGTTTCTAAGATTAGCGCGCACAAACGCACAGACAAACAGAGAAAAAAAACTAAAAAATATTGTTTTGGGTTCTATTGCGTTAAAAAAGATCCCCAATAATAGTTTTTCCCAAATATCTTCCATATACAGACAGCGATCAGTTACAATTTTATCATATATACCTAGATATGTATGTATTTAAAGTTATATATGTATAGTGTATCAAGTACCTGGTATCCATAACACAAGCCTCGTAGCTTACCATGGAACTAGATGGTGCTGTGTGTTAATGTCCCAACATATATATTTATAAGTTTCCTCTACACTTCTGGATGTTGAGGACACAAAAGTATTTCTGAACGTACCATTAATCTTCAAAATGATACAACGCATCCATGACAAGTCACTTATGTAACTTTATAAATCAATTTGTCAATCTGTTAACATTTATTGTATAATTTACGCATTTTTCTGGGTTTTTATGGTCACGCAACCTCTAACCTCTGTAAAAAATTTGCATCACATACCTTTGTAATAGTCAATTGAAATTTTTTATGCCATGTGTGCCTAATTGGCGTTTCTATCAGTATGATTACATATTGTGAATGAAAGACCTCGTCGTGCTGAGTTTGTGTTTGTTCGTACTTATCTCAGAAACTACTGTACACATTTTGATATGATTTTCACTAACAAAAAGAGGAGGAATCTAAGAAAATAGGAAAGGTAAGGTAAATACATACTAATATTATATAAGTGAAAGTTTGGATGGATGTTTATTAATCTTTCACGCCAAAACGGCTGAACGGATCTGGAAGTACACAGATAGTGTATAACCTGGAGTAATACTTAGGCTACTGTTAGGCACACAAGATTCCCCCCCAATATGTGTTGACGTTTTCGTGGTGGGGGAGCTCATTAGCGTCCAGCAATTCAGCTGGACGCGAAGCCAAGAAACGCATTGGGATGCGGCCCACTTTGATGGGCGGTGTACCATGCTGGTTGCTCCTGGTACTTCTGTGTCTATTATATGACTATTGGAGCAACCCCATGGTTGTTGTGGTCTGCTTCGGCTGACCTGCCGTCGGGGCCGAGTGGTTGAGTGCGTAAGTGATGCCCCGTTAAGACGGGGGAGGTTCTGTTGGGTTTTAGTGGGTAGTACTGGCTTTTCTAGTCGGTGAATCCCACATAATCACCTGTATATATATAGGTGGTATGTGTAAATGCATTTCCCAACGTTAAAAAAGGCACATAAGGTCACTGAGCGAAGTGACGGTAAGTCGCTAGTATGCTGAGATGGATATAACTAACCTTCTAATCTTCGGTTAAAAAATAACATAGTAAAATAACATTTTGAATCAAATAGTGACGTTATATGTATGTACAATACATTATTTGTTCGAACATATCGAAATATTTACTGTTTTCCACAAAATTACATATTTTCAATTCTATTTTAATAGGTTAAGGTACAATTTTGTGTAGCAATATGAGTTGTGTCATCACATTACGAAAGGTGTCAGTTATCGTATAAATAATTTTGTTAAAAGTGAAATTTTTTACAACTTGTTATTATTTATTATTGGTTAACCTCTTGGGATGGAGGTCGTGGGTTCGAATTTTTAAAATGTGATCTATATCTATGTATTCAGGTCTTATTAACGTCCCACTGCTGGGGGTGGGCATCCCTTTAATACGAGGGGGATCAGGCCATAGCCAAGCATGCTGGCCAAGTACATGTCTTTCGGAAACTTGCTAGGTTTTCTCAGACAAGCAGGTTTCCTCAGGATGTTTTCCTTCACCGTAAGGCAAGTGGTAATTATTTTGGAAATGAGTCGCACATGAAATAATCAGAGGTGTGCGACCCGGGATTTGAACCCGCTACACTCGGTTTCCCAAGCGAGCGCGTTACCACGGGGCTACCTCTGCCTAAAATAATATTATGAAACAATAATTTAAAAAACCGATCAAATCCGTAGAAAACAACTAGTATTATCACAATATTGTATTACTATAGAATATTTCAACGAAATGTAAATTTAAAATTTCAAAAACTAAACAAAAGTTGCTCGCCTTGATCGATTTCTATATAAATAGAAGAAAATGAACCAAATTACAACACTACGAAGTAAGATTAATTTAAATAAGAAGAGATTGTTTAAATATTTAAATGGTTTTTCATTTATGGCCACACAAGGTTATGGATTTGCATCAAAATTTCATAAAATTACAGTTTATATTTTACTAGCGACTCACCCTTGCTCGGGTTCGTCCCTAGTTACGTTTTAACAGTTAGTATGGATAGATAGACTGTATATTATATGATATATAGCCTATAGTCTCTCTCAATATACGGGCTATCTAATGCAAAAAGAATTTTTCAAATCGGATTAGTAGTTCCTGAGATTAACGCGTACAAACAAAGAAAGTCTGCCTCTTTATAATATTAGTATAGATATAGAATAGTGATAGATTGGAAATGTAATATAATATTATAAGATAAAAAGGTTGTTTTTATTTGTTTGTTTGAACGTACTAATGTTTAGAACAAACTATATTTGAGAAATCTTTTTGCTTTAAAAGCCTATTCAATGGGAAAGCCTATTCATATAGGCTATCTCGTATCACCTATCTATACCTCGTAATCTCTATCTAGTATGCCTAAATTTTTCATTAAGGCTCAAATTTAGCTCAATTTTTTTTTTATCAATTTAAAAACAAAAAATATAAAATCCAAAGAAAAAAATATGAAATCAAAAATAAATTAAATTACGAAATACCTACAACAAGAATATCTGACGAACTTCGGATCTAAATTTAAGTGCTAAAAAGAAAAGATGCCATTTTTCCATTTTGCTAAACAAATTTTGCGACCAATTTTTTTTAAAGCAATGAAAATTATTTGTGAAATATAAATTTAATATAATAAATGTACGAATCATTTCCATCATGATCACCAATTGTCTTACGGTGAAGGAAAATATCGTGAGGAAACCTGCATGTCTGAGAGAATCTAGCAAGTTTTCGAAAGACATGTGAAGTCCGCCAACCCGCACTTGGCCAGCGTGGTGGACTATGACCTGATCCCCCTCGTATTGAAGGGAGGCCCGCCCCCAGCAGTGGGACGTTAAAAAGGGCTGAATACATAGTACACATCTTTTTGAACTTAATTGCATATTTCTTTTTACATGTACAAAACGAGTTTAAAGCTATTATATAAGCGATATTGCGATTTGCAACATTCTTTTAAGAGTAAAATTATTTAAGTGAAAATGAAAGATCCGGGATTCGAACTTGCTTCACTTGGTTTCCCAAGAAAGCTTCGTTTTCCACTGATCTATTCATATTTTGTATTATTTTGTGTACATGATGTCAATGTTAATTGGACATCGATTTTTCTAATTTTTTATTAAACAGGTTATCTCATAGATCGTCTCATATTTCTTCCCAATTATTATGTATACATATAGATATATAGGCAGTGGTAGCCCAGTGGTAACGCGCTCGCTTGGAAAACCGAGTGAAGCTGGTGCAAATCCCGGGTCTCGCACCTGTGATATTTTCCTGTGCGAATCATTTCTAACGTGATTTTCATTTGCCTTACGGTGAAGGAAAACATCGTGAGGGAACCTGCATGTCTGAGAGAATGTAGCAAGTTTTCGAAAGACATGTGAAATTCACTAATCCGCATTTTGGCGTGGTGGACTATGACCTGATCCCTTTCGTATTGAGGGGAGGCCCACCCCCAGCAGTGGGATGTTAAAAAGGGCTGAATACATGTATTTAAGTTGGTACGGAAATATGACTACTACAGACTACGTTTATATGTTATGGGATATATCTCACGCACTTTGAAAAACCTTGATCTATAAGAATAAAACTCATGACCTTTGACATGTAATCTGAATAAATCATACGAAAATTTCGATAGGTGACCTAGAAAGAACTAGACCGATCAATTTCGTAATTCGGCTGTTTGTCTTGACCCGGGGTCGAACTCGTGATCTGAGTCCAACCCTTTCCAAACACCTCATATATTCATGTCGAATAGTAAAAATGAAACAAAATACATTTTATATATAGAACTTCTATTGTTGCCATAGTAACCGTTGTTACTAAATTATTTTTTTAGTATCTCATCTATCCTAATTATTTAAAATATAAATTGAATTTCATAAAGAGTACCGATAACCTACAGAAGTTTTACTTCTTACGCGTGTACACATTCATACACGCACTCTTTGATTATTTTTTTTGCTTCATCAATAGTTACGAGCTTTAGAGAACAGTTTGTTTTTTATATATAGACAGGTAAATTCTATTCATATTTGTTTTCCTCAAATTTTCAATAACGATTATGGTTGATTTTCGATCATTAGACGAAGAACTGTGTAAATAAATTATCAATGAACGATAAATTCTAGTTTTTATACTTAAAATAAATATTTTGTGCTCCTTTATAAGTAAAGTAAAAATTACTTTTAGTATTAACTTTTTACTTTTTAATATCCTATACAGATAATATCATCTTTTGTAATATTACCCACTAGCTGTAACTAATTTTGCTCCAATTATCATCTATTTATGTAATAAATTTCATCCAAATCAGTCCAGCCGAGTAACAAACGTACAGATATACAAATTTTTCACATACGTAGTAATATGATGACGAGTAAAGACGTAAGCTACAGTTAAAATTAACATACAAACACACAGTTAAATTATCTTCTTGGTCATATGATAATGAAAGATTTATATCAAAATTTTTATAATAGCATCGTATTTGATGAAATATGGGAAACTTATAATATTATAGTTTTTATATTTATTAATTAATTTTATTCACTTCCGTAATTAGAGCGGAACTATGGCCAGAACCTAAATAACCTCTTTTCGAAGTCGGTTAAATAGGACTATTATTGATTATTTAGGTATTCGTATATTTTCTATATAACCTATATTTCTATTATATAACTAGCGACTCAACCTCTTCGCTTTGGGTTCGCCACTAGTCAAAAACAAATCTATCCCACGGGATACTTTTTTCCGGGATAAAAAGTGACCTACGTGCTATTCTAGACTATAATATATCTCTGTGTCAACTTTCATCCAGATCCCTTCAGCCATTCTGGTGTGAAAGAGTAACAAACATCCATACATCCCTACAAACTTTCACATTTGTAATATTAGTATGGATTTCAACTATATATTCGATTTTTTTAAATAAAATCAGACTTTGATGTGATATTATATAGCCCAGTGGTAACACGTTCGCTTGCAACGCCAAGTGAAGCGGGTTCAAACCCTGGGTGTCGCACCTAATATTTTTATGCGTGAGTTATTTCCAACATGATAACCACTTGTCTTATGGTGAAGGATAAAAACGTCAGAAAATCTGATCGAAACCTGTCAAAAGATATTGTGAAGTTCGCCAACTCGCACTTAGCCAACGTAACTTTAAAGCTAGGGAAATAGAATATATGTACATATAAATGGCCTGATCTCGGAAAAAACTATGTTTTTCAACAACAGGTATTGTTTATACAATGTATAGCATAATTTATTTAATTATCAGACACGGATAACTTCATAACAAACGGATAATGAAAACGGATACTTGGTACCATTGTATCCGTTACGAGTGTATCCGTGAATTATAACTAAATGAAGCTATCAACGTAATTTTATTACAAGATGTAACTATAAAATGATTAGTAAACATGTCTTCTACGATTAATTACCGCATTATCTCGCAAGGTCGCGGGTTCATTTAATTGCAACTCGGTGAGAAAAATAAACTTCCTATATGAATGTTGATGAAATTTTATATCAAAAATTCATATTTTATGTATACTGAGTTGAGTGGAGATGGGACTAAGGTTCGATTTATGATCGCGCTAGTATTATAAATGTGTAAGTTTATACGTTGTTTGTTTGTATGTTTTTTACTCCTTCAAACTGAAACGACTGCAATTTGAATGAAATTTAGTATAATAAATAAATATGTTAGGACATTAACACACAGCACCATCTAGTTCCATGGTAAGCTACGAGGCTTGTGTTATAGATACCAGATAGTTGATACACTACACATATATAATTTTAAATACATACATATTATAAATATAAACACCTATGACTGGAGTACAACATTCGTGCTCACCACACAAATGAATGCCCCCAGTGGGACTTGAACCCGCGACCGCTGGCACAGCAAGTAGGGTCACTACAAACTGAGCCAAACGTGTCGTCAAAAGTATATAGATATGAGTAGATATTGACACAGATAAAAGGTATATAGGCTACTGTTAGTTATAATACCTGGCAAAAGGTAGCGCTGCTAGCATATCCATACTAATATTATAAATGTGAAAATGTGTTTGTTTATTTGTTTGTTTGTCCTACTTTCGCGTCGAAACAGAGTGACGGATTGGCGTGTTTTTTGTGTGGAGAGAGTTGGAGGGCTAGAGAGTGACATAGGCTACTTTTTACCGCGGGAGATCATTTCATTCCCACGGGAAACCACTTTATAATACAAACCAAAACAAAAAATATGATTAGAATTACTTAAAACTTGATATTAATGCTCTTCAATACAATTAAATAAATACGCATTTTAAGATTTTCTGAAATTCATCCCATAAAGGAGTAAAATAGGGAATTAAAGTTTGTATGAAACCTACCTTTTGAGTATTTTATGTATTTTTAGAGCGAGCAAAGCTGCGGGTTCTGCTAGTAATATTATAAATACAAAACTCATCTAGAGACGCACCCGAGCAAAGCGAACTTAAGTGCGAGTAAAAAATATATTTTTGCCACGATTTTGTTACAAAAATATTATATTTAATTAAATCTAAGGTCAATTAAATTGTCTTAGCATCATAATATTTTTAAGTTTTTTTCAAAATGGGCCCAGTTAATTTATACAGATAAATAAAATTGAAGGGTCTGTTTGTAATGTCGAAATGAAAACTTTTTGTTAAATATATATGAAATTATATATGGTACTTATAATAGAAGAACAATTAAAATTTTTTGTCTGTCTGTTTGTTCCGACTAGTCTTCGAAACGACTGAACCGATTTTGACGGGACTTTCACTGGCAGATAGCTGATGTTATAAAGAGTAACTTAGACTATTTTTATTTTAGAAAAATAATTAGGGTTCCGCTCAAAAAAATTTAAACGAACCTAGAGCGAAGCGAGGGTAAGTCATTAGTTATATATAAAGTTTGAAACAACCGGTCTCCACATCGTAAAATGCAAATAACATGAGCTAAGAACAAGGTATTTATTACGAAACTTCAAACGTACATACATATTAATTTTATTTACATATATATATATATATATATATAATTAGACGACACGCGACAATGAATTTGTTATAAAGCAACTTTTTTTCCAAATCGAGTCATTTTTTTTGTGTGTGTTTTTGTCATTTCTATTATGATAAAGTATAATTGTCACGAATTAATTTTGTTTGTAATTTTTGAGGAATTTCCATGATGCCGTATTTACATGATGGCGTATCCGGCTGATGTCACATATGTTTTGTAAGGGTATTTACGTAAAGGTAAAATGACGTACGTTCAGTTTGAAATTCTACCATAATATTATTGAAAACTTATATTTAACGTTTAGTATATATTTCTCAGAGATGAGATATTTTCCCGCAGTAAAAAGTATCATATATGTTGACCCGGATAACTAACATATCAAATTTCATCAAAATCTGTCTAGTGGTTTTCACGTGATGCGTTCTCAGACAGACTGATAAAAATACTAAAAACTGTAGATTCGGCCTCTGTATCGATAATAATGACTATTTCAATAAGATCTTCCAAAAAATATTTAATGTACAGATTCGACTCAGAATTTTATTATATATATAGATTTGACGAAAACATATATGAATAGCCTATCTATTTATATAAAAGATACTATTTGCACAATGTTTTATTGATAGCATTAATGTCAGAAAGAAAATCGTTTGACAAACAGAGGAGAAAAAGGTTAAGGATTAAGTTTTTTCCGCGGTTTTGCTCGCGTTTTTTGTATAATTATTCCGCTCTTAATGCACAAAGGTTTGTTTAAATTGGACTGCTAGTTAACTATAATCTGTTATGTTAAAAAAATAGTTACTTATGTTATTAAAAGAGTTCATATTATTTCTATAGTTTTGTCTTATCTATACATATAATAAAATTGTAACTGATCGCTGTCTGTACATAGAAGATATTTGAGAAAAACTATTATCGGGGTTCTTTATTAACGCAATAGAACCCAAAACATATTTTTTAGAATTTTTGTCCGTTTGTCTGTGCGCACTAATCTCAGAAACGGCTTAACCGATTTAAATGCGGTTTTTACTAATGTATTGTGGTAAGCTTAACTTAACTTAGTATTTGTTTTATTTCAATCGGTTCATACATAAAAAAGTTATGTCAATTTAAAGAATCATCTAGGGGCGAACCCGAGCGACGCGAGGGTGAGTCGCTAGTTTTATCATAAATCTGAATGACTAAAGCTACTTGACAATACGATAAGGATTTCAAAACCACAAATGGCTATTTTAAAATATTTTATGTGCTGATGATTGTATGGAATGGCTTTTCTAGGTAATAATAATGTAACATCCGTATATCTATACTAATATAATAAAGTTGAACAGTATGTTTGTTTGAACGCGTTAATCTCAGGAACTAGCAGTTAGATTGGTTTTTTTTTCTTTTTTATGGGACAAAAGGGGCAAACGGGCAAGAGGCTCACCTGATGGGAAGTGATAACCTCCGCCCATGGACATCTGCAACACTGTAGGGCTTGCAGATGCGTTGCCGGCCTTACAGGAAAGGGAGGAGGGAGGGGGGGGGGGGGGGAGGGGGAAAGGAGGAGGTATGGGGAGTGAGTGGATTTTATTGGATTTGATAGCCCATTTCTTGATGATCGAAACAGTATATATAAATAGATTAGGTGAGTAGAACCGCGACAAAAGCTAGTATTCTAATAATACACTAAGTTGAACGTTAAATTCATCCACTTAGTTTGTAATTAAGTAAAAAAAGCGCGTTTTCTGGCATATACAATACAATAACGTTAGTATTATTATAAACTATTTGTTCACTCGACTTTGTTCGTGTGAACTAAAAATTGAAAGGGAAAAAGTTTTATACGAACTTCTTCTCCATTTTCCTCTTAAAGTGTGAATTCCTAAAAATCTTTTTTTGCGACTTTGCATTACACAAGCTATTATTAGAGCAAATAACATGATTATACTTTTAGTCATTTGTCAGTCAGTTAGTCAGTCAGTCAATTTCATGGAAAAATATTGTAATAAATATGTATGTATTTATGTATGTATGTATGTATGTATGTATGTACAATAACCTAATCTATTAACTAAGTGGTTTTAAAATTTCAATAGAATTTTCCCGGTACAAGTTTTAGTTAATTTTTAATTATTTTTTATGATATAACTATGATTATTTAGAAGTTATATACATATATTTAATGCTTTGTCTATACTAATATTATAAAGAGAAAGAAAATAGTTTGAGACCCTGGAAAGGGTATAGGATAGTTTTTATCTCGGACATCCATTAAGGGGGTGAAAAGGGGGATGAAATTTTGTATGCAGAATCAATCATTTCTCAATTAAGGGATATAAAACTTATCATACCTTTGTATGTATGTATATATATATATATATATATATATATACATACTAATATATAGTCTACCTATTCTATAGTAACCGTTAAAACGTACCTAGGACCAACCCGAGCGAAGCGAGAAAAGCGAGGGTGAGTCGCTAGTTTTATATAAGTTTTTACGTATAATAACAATTTTACATAATTATATTGCTTATCTCTTTTATTGAATTAATAGTTATTAAACTAATAAATCATTTAATTATAATACATATTTATAGTATAAGATACGTTTGTCTGTTAGTTTATTGTAATTTTAGTTTTATTTATTCAATTAAAAAAAGATTGGTTATTTATGATGTATTTTTTAAAATTAAGATATTTGTTTTGAGTATGACTTAATTATAATGTAAATGATAGTAATAAAAAATATATTAATAAATTTTAGTATAAATATTTTTTTTAAATTTATCAAAATTCGATTGTCAATTTTTTTGTTTAAAAGACATCAACGGGTGCTCGATTTGAAGCTCTATTTTTTGCTTTACTTATTTTTATTAGGTTTTATAAATTAATTTTAATTAAATAAATTTATTCATATAATTTAGATAAAAATATTTATAATTAACATATCTCAGATAGAAATTAATTTAATTTACATAGTAAAATCATTACTGATAGAAAACTTAATAATAAAATGAAAAAAAAAAAAAATCTATAATAAAAACTAAACCATCAAAAAGTAATCATTAATCCAATCAAATTAAACTATTAATAATAAAAAAAAACAATTAAGAAAAATAAAAAAAAATTAAAAAAAAAAACCGTCTAAAATTGATACATAGAGCCACAGCATCACTATCTCTACATTCTCAAATCTCACTAAAAAGCACATGCGCGTGAAAATTAAAAAAAAAATCGACTCACATGCAGACACACAAACACTTCACTAAACACTGTGTCTCTGACGTCAAACGTCCACACTGACGCTTACTTATGAAATAGCCGAAGTATGCGTTCGTCCCATTCTTATATACTTGGGTTTTGTAATGTCGCGTGACCTTTAACGCGATGAAGTGCTTTAAAGCGATGCTGGCTTTATCACATAGTTTTGCTCATCCAAACTTTTATAAAAACCCCTTTTAATTACTTAGGGGTTTCTGAATTTAACAATAAACCCCTCTTTAAATAATATGGGGGTTACCGTCAACTAATATGACAGTACAGCAATAACACGATTGATTGAAGGTTCACTTTGTATTTGATTTGGAGAGTATTTAAATATTATTTGAATGTCTCTATGTAGAGCTATCTCAAGTTGACATTTACATAAATATAATAAAAAGTTGAGATAAAACCTTTTATATGTATGGTATTTGGGCTTCTATATATACATACATATTCTATATATACATGATTAAAACAGCACTGTATATAACGAAAAAAGCTGAAATATTTTAGGTTTTAAAGATTTTATGTATGTAACGTTTTAACGTTTAGTATAGATTTCTCAGAGATGAGATATTTTCCCGCAGTAAAAAGTATCCTATATGTTGACCCGGATAGCAAGCTATCATCGCACTAAATTTCATCAAAATCTATGCAGTGATTTTCTCATGATGCGTTTTCAAACAGACAGATAGGTAGACAAAAAATTCTTAAACTATAGATTCGGCCTCTGTATCGATAATAATGACTATTTCAATAAGATTTTCCAAAAAATATTTAATGTACAGATTCGACTTAGAATTTTAATATACGTATAGATAAAGATATAAAAGGTTCTATACACAGCATACAAGTTAGCTTATTAAAGGATGTGGCAAAAAACCCTCTCTATATTTGTTTATTTACCTTATATTATCATTTAAAGCATCTGAGCAACCGGGCTACGCTCGGCATTTTGTAAAACCGTGTTTTCGGAAAAGATGTAAGAATTGCGTTGTTTTTAGAAAAGACATCTACATATATAGATAAAATTTAAAACAAAACCTTGCAATGTCATCAAAACGGTTTGGATCAAATGTTGTACAAAATTTGATCCAAATCGTTAGAGCCGTTTTCGAGATACCCGATATATATATATATATATATATATATATATATATATATATATATATATATATATATATATATATATATATAGACAAGAATTGCTCATTATAAGATACAGTTTTACTGAAGGTGCTACATCATACCTGTAGTTATCAATTGTAGAGCTTATGAGCAGAGTATATAACATGTAATAATAATCAAAATAAATCAAATTCATAGCACATATGGATGCGACTTAGCCTACCATTTATACTTAAAATATTTTACAATGTAGTGGGTTCGAGTCTCGATCTTGACAATTTGCATTGGCTTTATTTATTGCAGGTGTTAATTTTGGGGTATGCATGCCTCATGAACTCTCGACGTAGGGTATCTTAGTATCCCCTCAACGTGCGTTCACCTTGTCATGGTAGGGAGGGGGGGGGGGGAGGTCTCATTAGCGCCCGGAAGTTCAGCTGCTGTTCAAATTTGGTATGATAATAGCTGGTTATCCGGATCAACATATAGAATCCCTCCCAAAATGCGTAAGCGATCCTGCGACGTCTTATTAAGTCGGGGGAGGTTTTGTTAGGTTTTAGTGGGTAGTACTGGCTTTTCTAGCCGGTGAGTCCCACATAACCACCTGTATGACTACAGATGGTATGCCTAAATGCATTTCCCAACATTAAATACAAAAAAAGGGTATCTCAGTAACTATTGAGTGGGTATAATAAACGAGTAAAACCAGGTATAAATATAAGTTTAAATATAAACTGATAAAAAGAATGAGCTAATATCCTTTATATCTATTGATGTATTGAATTTTAATTAAATCTGATATAGATTAGTCCAATGCTACATGCTTTTATGAATGCGTAAAAGGTATAATATTTAGTGCAGTGGCTACCTTAAAGGTTATGCGTAAATTTTTATTTAAAGATATTTAAAAAGGACTTTTACAGAGTGACCTAGAAGTATTTATGGAGGCACAGACACAACACTATACTAATACAGTTGTCTCATCTATACAAATAAATAAAATTAAATTGTCTGTTTGTATTCAGCCCTTTTTTAACGTCCCACTGCTAGGCACGGGCCTCCCTTCAGTACGAGGGGGATCAGGCCATAGTCCACCACGCTAGCCAAGTGCGAGTTGGCGGACTTCACATGTCTTTCGAAAACTTGCTAGGTTCTCTCAGACATGCAGGTTTATTCACGATTTTATTTCACCGTTAAGACAAGTTGTAATCATGTTGAAAATGATTAGAACATGAAAATATCAGAGGTGCGAGACCCGGGATTTAAACCCGCTTCACTCGGTTTCCCAAGCGAGCGTGTTACCACTGGGCTACCATTGCCTTAAAGTGTCTGTTTGTAATGTCAAAATAATAGCTTTTTAGTAAAGGCATATGAAATTATGTATGTATTCAGCCCTTTTTAACGTCCCACTGCTGGGGGTGGGCCTGTCTTTAATACGAGGGGGATCAGGTCATAGTCCACCACGCTAGAAAAGAGCGGGTGGACTGAGCATGTCTTTCAGCAACTTGCTAGGTTTTCTCAGACATGTAAGTTTTTTCAAGTTGTTTTCCTTCACCGTAAGACAAGTGGTAATCATGTTGAAAATGATTCGCACATGAATTTATATACGGTACTTATACGAATATGAAATTATATACGGTATTTATAAGAAAAACCGTTTTTAAAATTTTTCTCTGTTTGTTTATTTCGGCTAATCTCTGCAAGGGCTGGACTGATTTTGTCGGGACTTTCACTGGCAGATAGCTGGTGTTATAAGGAGTAACTTAGACTATTTTTATTTTAAAAAAAGGTTTAGGGTTCCACTCAAAAAATTAAAACCTAGGGACGCACCCGAGTGAAGCGAGGGTAAGCCGCTGGTCACCTAATATGATAAAAAGGTGAAGTTTGTTTTGTTAGTTTCTAATTTTGGCTGTAGGGAGATTGTCTGTGAGGAGAGGGAGTTCTGTAGGCTAATTTTAATTCCGATACAAATGTGCTTACTATCAGAAATCATAATAACTTTAATTGTAGGAAAACTGGACGTTGAATTGTTTGAAATAAATTAATTAAAACTAGCGACTTATTATCGATTCGCTCGGGTGCGTCCCTAGGTATGTTTTAATTTTTTTGAGCGGAACCCTAATTCTTTTTCTAAAATAAAAGTAGCCTAAGTTACTCCTCATAATATCGGCTATCTATCAGTGAAAGTCCCGTTAAAATTGGTCCAGTCGTTTCAGAGATTAGCTGGAACAAACAGACAGATAGACAAAAAAATTAAAAATTGTGTTTTTCTTATAAGTACCGTATATAATTCCATATGCATTTAGTATAAAGCTGTTATTTTGACATTACGAACAGAAATTTCAATTTTTTTATCTGTATAGATAAATGTTTGTTTGTTTGAAAAGCAATAAAATCTATACAGATAAATAAAATTGGAGTGTCTGTTTGTAATATTAAAATAACCGCTTTTTACTAAATGCATATGGATGTATACACGGTACACATACCAAAACAACATTTTTTACAATTTTTGTCTGTCTGTCTGTCTGTCTGTCTGTCTGTCTGTCTGTCTGTCTGTTTGTTCCGGCTAATCTCCGAAACGGCTGAACCGATTTTGACGGGACTTTCACTGGCAGATAGCTAATGTTATAAGGAGTAACTTAGGCTACTTTTATTCTAGAAAAAGAATCAGGGTTCCGCAAAAAAAATTAAAACCCATGAAATTGTGAACAAAAACACCCGAGCGAAGGTTAATCGCTATATAATTTAAATGAATATCTTAGGAGTAGCAAGCTACTATTTATGTATAAACATAGCTAACCGTAAAAACGTACCTAGGGACGAACGCGAGCGAAGCGAGCGTGAGTCGCTAGTATATAACAAAAAAACATCTAGGGTCATTTCCGAGCGACGGAAGGATAAGTCGCTAGTCCTATACAAAGAAGTTGGATAACTTAATTCGAGCCATTTATGTTTATAGTTTTAAAGATCGATGGCGTTGATTAGTAAATTATTGTACTATTTTATCTTATAAAGTAGCGACTCACTCTTGGAACGTTTTAACGGTTAGTATAGATTTCTCAGAGATGAGATATTTTCCCGCAGTGAAAAGTATCCTATATGTTGACCCGGATAACCAGCTATCATTATACCAAATTTCAGAAAAATCTATTCAGTAGTTTTCTCATGGTGCGTTCCCAGATAGAAAGACAGACAGACAGACAAAAATTCTAAAAACCATACATTCGGCCTCTGTATCGATAATAATGACTATTTAAATAAGATTTTCTAAAAAATATTTAATGTACAGATTCGAGTCAATATTATATGTATAGATAGAGAGTAAATATACTAAAATGTAATACACTTAAGGAAGATTTATTTCACATTTATTAAAAAAAATCATCGTTCATTCAAGAACGCATTTGTTTTCCTATTCTTTGGCATATTTTATTTATTAACTCAACAAAAATATTGATAACAAATCGATACATATAACGACATCTATTGAAGTTTTTTTGAAATAATTTTTATGAGACACGTTTGGTTCAGTTTATAGTGACCCTACTTGCTGTGCCAGCGGCCGAGGGTTCGAATCCCGCTGGAGACATTTATTTGTGTGATGAGCACGAATGTTTGTACTCCAGTCATGGGTGCTTATATCTGTCTAAATATTTTAAATATGAAAAGTTTGTAAGTATGGATGTTTGTTACTCTTTCACGCCAGAACGGCTGAACGGATCTAGATGAATTTGACACAGAGATAGATTATAGTCTGGAATATGTTTGTATTTAAAGTTATATATGTGTAGTGTATCAACTATCTGGTATCCATAACACAAGCCTCGTAGCTTACTATAGAACTAGATGGTGCTGTGTGTTAATGTCCCGACATATTTATTATATTATATTTATTTGCCACTCTATAGCTCCAGGCGATACTTGTTGATTTAAAAGATTAGTTGACTTGAAAATCAAATTTAAAAATGACTATTTCAAGCAATCTTAGATAAGGATTTTTCTTTAACTTATATGTTAGAGTTAATAAGAGCACTCCATCTCATAGTCTATCTGTGTACTAAATTTCATCCAAATCCGTCCAGCCGTTTCAGGGTAAAAGAGAAACAAACGTACAAACTTTCGTATTTATAATAATACTCCGACGGTGAGGTGTCAAAGTTTAAGCCGACCTTTATCTGGATATGGCTTATCTCTTATCAATCTCATCTATTGCAAATCTCAATTGTCATGTCACTTCGGTCACCCATCAAGTTTGGGAACCTACTCAACATTGCTTAACTTTGGTAATCTTATATCCTTTAACTAGCGACTTACCCTCGCTTCGCTCGGGTTCGTCCCTAGGTTGCTTTCCAAAACAAAATTAATTAATTAATTTGGTTTTAATTTTGCAGTTTTCATACAACATATCATTTTACTGTTTTCTTTTACACATTTTTTATTTAAGTTTTATTTATAACTAGCGACTCACGCTCGCTCCGCTCGGGTTCGTCCCTAGGTACGTTTTAACGGTTAGTACCTATAGATTTCTCAGAGATAAGATATTTTCCCGCACTTAAAAGTGTTGACCCGGATAACCCTCTATCATCATACCAAATAACATTAAAATCTGCCAAGTGTTTTTCTCGTGATGCGTTCTCAGACAGACAGACAATAATTCTCAAAACTGCAGTTTCGGATTCTATATCGATAATAATGACTATTTCAATAAGATTTTCTAGAAAATAATGTACAGATTCGTCTCAGTTAGAATTTTATTAAGTATACATATGTACCTATAGATTTAACTTTTTCTCTTGTTCTGTGTTATAGAATTTGTTTTTATTGTTTTTTTACAATGTGTGTCTATCTATGTATATATATCACGTAGATATAAAATAATACATATATAAAAAAATGATTAAGATATATTTGTATACTAGCGACTCATCCTCGCTTCGCTCGGGTTCGTTCCTAGCTTGATTCCCCATATTAAGTTTCATCCCTATTTTCATCCCCTTAAGGGATGATTTCCGGGATCAAAAGTATCCTATGTCCTTCCCAGGGTCTCCAACTATCTTTTTACCAATTTTCATCCATATCGGTTCAGTAGAACGTCACAAACTTCAGGAAAAAACCTGTTTTTCTTCATACGTTCGATTATCCGGATTTTCGATTATCCGAATGCCTAAGGACAACAATTAGTCCGGTTAATCGAGTTTCTACAGTAATAAAATAAACTGTAGAATATACTAGAGCATCGCTTTTATTTCCTTAGCTTTAAACGTTAGTTGAATAATATCACGTTGAATTAACAATCGTCATCGGACAATTAATTAATTAATTAATTATTTCAAATATTACAATAACTACAATTAACTGAGATGAAGAGATAATATCTACTACATTACAACATAGATAATAAGGTTAGTAATAAGTTCTTATTAGAGGCAGTTTTACTATGGAAGTACAACTGGACCCTTTGTATTTTAATATTATTTAAGTTTTGAATTTATCGATAGATGGCGCTGCTTTATAAGATTGAAAATAAATTGCTGTTTAAATCGAGTTATGTGTTCAGCCCTTTTTAACGTCCCGCTGCTGGGGGTGGGCCTCCCTTCAATACGAGGGGGGATCAGACCATAGTCCACCACGCTAGCCAAGTGCGGGTCTTTCGAAAACTTACTAAGTTCTCTCAGACATGCAGGTTTCCTCACGATGTTTTCCTTCACAGTAAGGCAAGTGGTAATACATGTTGGAAATTAGTCATAAGTAGGTTTATTTATCAAATACAAATATATTTTGCTTCCGATATATAATAAAATTGTATTTATGTATTATATTAGCGGTTAGTATAGAATAGAAAAACTCTGTGAAAGACAAAAACAAATCTATCCCACGAGAACCATACATTTTTCCGAGATAAAAAGTTGCCTATTTGTTATTCTGATGTATGAACTATATTATTGTAAAGTTTCATTAAAATCCAATCAGTCGTTTTTGTGTACTAAGCTGTATAAGTCACTATAGTTTTTTAACTATCCCACGGGAACTCTTTAATTTTCCGGAATAAAAAGTATCTAAGATGTTAACCTGGTATATAAGGTACCATCATACAAAATTTTATTTAAATCGTTTCAACAGTTTCGGAGATTAGTCCGTACAGACAAACTGACAGAGAAATAAAAAATATGAAAAAAATCTGGACTTGTTCTTTTTCTGACTCGGTTTTTAGATTTTTTTCTATGTACTGACATTCGACCTCTGCAGTTTTATTACATGTATAGATGGGATTGTTATTTAAAAGGTTTGAACTAGAAGAAGTTTTCGATATAATTAAAAAAATGAATCTTTCAGATTCGTTCTATAGATTTGAACGATTTTCTATTCAAAAAGTTTTGTTAGAAACAAAAAAAAATTGGAAGTGACTTTAAAAATTAATCGCTAGCTCTTAGACTATGTCGCGTCTCATTGTCATTATAAATATGCGTTGAAAGTATAAATAAAAGATTGGTGTGCTTTTTCACGGTCAATAAGAAGTTTCCAGATGGAACTATTAAAAGTTCGAATATAAATTAAATTTTAATATTTATTTGATAATGTAAATGACTTTTTCTTAGTTAAAAGCTATTTATAAAAGAATAGTAGAAATTAAACAGTCGACTCTACTGGCAGAAGCTAGTTGAGTCGACTGATGTCGTGTGTATTTCTATCCATACCAATCGATACATATAATAAAATTGTAACTAAGCCGTATCTGTATATTAAATATTTTTTGGAAAATCTTTTTGATGTAGATATTATTATATAAAAAATAGATATTCCACAATAAAATACAATAAGAGAAGATGCTGTGGAATTATCTGAAGTAAATAAGTCTAGCAGTGTTGACATCTGTTAGCTGCCTGACTTTTCTAACAGTGAAAACAGCGGAGCTCAATCTACCCGCAAAGGAACGAGAGATGAGGGTCCAACTGAAGACTTGAATTCAATGTTGTTCCCAAGAACACCGTGGAATCTATAGTATTTAGGATGTTATTATTTAGAAGCAATTTAAAATTCTGGCTTCTTACATTATGTCAAGTAAACTGCATATATTTTGTCTTCTTTGTATTTAAAACTAGATTATTAATGTTAAACCAGTGAATGCGATACTACACTGTTCACTTCGTCATAATTATTTGAGTCTTTATTAAATTTAAAAATTACAGAGATATCATCTACAAAGAATACAATATTACATAACTTCTCAGCATAAAACTTCCGTTCATTTATATAAGCTAGAAATAAAAATGGATCTTAAATAGATCCCTGCGGAACACCCATTTTCAAAGGAGATCCAGAAGAATTGATATTATTTATAGCGACTTTGCGAACCCTACCACTAAGATAAGAAGCAATGAGATCAAGAGCAACGCCAAGAATACCGTAATGAGCAAGTTTATGCAAAAGGGTTTCATGTTGCACAAACCAAAAGCCTTAGACAAATCACAGAAAACAGCAATTGCATTCTATGATTTTTCCTAAGTGTTATGAATGTAATTGAGTAGCGCGATCCCCGCATTGACTGTAGACCTGCCTTTAGTAAAATCATACTCTTCACTATGGAAAATATTATTCATGTTAAAATGAATCAAAAGTTGGCCTAAAATAAGTTTCCCCAAAATTTTACTAATACATGGCAATATGGAAATAGGTCTAAAGTTGCCAGGGTTTTGTTTCCGTCATTTTTATAGACAGGTATTATTTTACTAATGTTCATGAGATCTGAATATTACAAACTGTATACATTTATCGAAGATAAGAGATAAATGTGGTGCAATGTATGTTATTATTGTGTTAAGTAATTTAACAAATATGTCCCAATAATCACTAGTTTTCTTAAGATCGATATTAAATATTTTAATTATTTCATTTGTATCTACATATGAAAACTTAAACTGATCGTCATAGTGATGAGTATGTTTTTTCAAGAGGCTGATAATATCTAGAAGAGAAGATTTTAATAAAAATATGACCTTTACTGGGATTTTCGAAAATCAACTTTCAAAAATATTTGCAACATCTTCATAGGAATTCAGTGCTAAAATCAAAGACCGTACAGTAGTTTTCCATCCATCCTTACAATTTTTCGCAGTAGGTACCTAGTGACTAAAGTTAAATCATTTTTGCTAAAATTATTCGTCCGCCATTAAGACATTGTTATCTTTTACTACATACAAAAAATCATATATAGCATTATAATTTTATTCCTAATGTTTCCTTTATATAAATAATGAGACCGACGTTTTTCAGTCTATGTATAATAATTATATTTTTATGCTGCTTATTAAAAGATATCGTTGTTTTGATTTTTATTGTCTGTGAATATTTGAGGTTTTTGACCGATTTCAAGGGAGGAGGAGCACTTAACTCGAATAATAAAGATACATATATGTTTTCCGTTTTCGCGCTAATTTTGAATCGATTTTCAAATTTGTTTTAAAAAATAGGTTCGTTTTAACGTTAGAATAGATAGAAAATAGAAAATATTGGCTTCTCTTGATTCTTAAAGATTATATATTTGTGTGATCGTAAACAGAAAGAGTAAGTATTTGATAACTGTTGAGCGACGATTCATTCATACCTTACAGCGTCCCGCATGGCAGCGTTTTGGGCCCGACTTTGTTTCTAATTTATATTAATGATGTATTCCTTAAACATGAACGGGGCTTATGCCGATGATACAGCTATAATATTGGATGAGCCTACGTGGGGTACTGTTCATGAAGCTTTAGAAAGAGAACTCCGAACTTTAGAAGTTGCCTATTGGCTTAGTACAAACCTACTTACGTTTAACACCGAGAAGACAAACTACATTTGCTTTTCAAAATAAATTCATTCCTGCTAAAGCACTTCTTATCAAAACTGTAGTTGTCTTACAATTAACACATTCTACAATTGACCACACGTTTGGCTCAGTTTGTAGTGACCCTACTTACTGTGCCAGCGGTCGCGGGTTCGAGTCCCGCTGGGGCGATTCATTTGTGTGATGAGCATGAATGTTTGTACTCCAGTCATGGGTGTCTATATTTATAATATGTATGTATTTAAAAGTTATATATGTGTAGTGTATCAACTATCTGGCATCCATAACACAGGCCTCGTAGCTTACCATGAATCTAGATGGTGTTGTGTGTTAATGTCACAACAACATACATACATACATACACAAAGTACCCACAATTAAATATCTAGATATTATGGTTGACCAAAGACCTTCGTTGTACTCACATTTTAATTTAGTCACTTCCACAGTCGGAAAATTAGTATGGATTTTTAGGAACTTAAGATATTAAGCTTAAAAAATACTTTCAGATAAAATATATGTCGCATTAGCCCAATCAGTATTGTGTTACTGTATATCAGTATGGGGTGGAGACTCAAAAGTGAAATTTCTGGAAATTGAAAGAGCACAGCGGTTTTATTACTTCTACAGTTTTATTATATGTATAGATAATTTTCCCGTACATTTACCATTTCAACCCATTTCCAAAAGTCCTGTGTTCTTTTTTTATCTGTATGTTTTAAAATATCCACATATTAAACATCAAAATTTGTTTAGTTTTTTTTAAGACTATATTTGAAATTTTTACCTATTATTTTTTAACATCTTATCTACTGTTAAAAAAGTTAAGAGAAAGGAGCATTAGCTAATGTTCATTGGTACATGATTTATGTATTATTTTCATTTGTTTAAAAGCTTTGAGGTTCTCACTCACTATAACTATTATAAAAGTAGCAAAAATCCTAATAAATATTATAAATGTTTCTGTCTGTTGGTATATCACGTTTTTCACGTTTAAGCCTCCAAACCAATTTTGATGAATTTTGGTATTGAGATAGATTGGACGTTGGAAAAGAACATAGGATACCCTGACTTATATTCAGCCCTTTTTAACGTCCTTTTGCTGGGCACAGGTCTCCCTTTAATACGAAGGGGATTAGTCTATAATCTACCACGCTGGCAATAAAAAATAAAAAACTTAAAGGGTGTAAAATAGGGGATGAAAGATTTGTATGGAACCCGTCGTTTCTCAAGTGTAAGCATTGGGGAGCTCGGAAATGACATGTATGCTTCTGTTTCTCAATGGAGAACCCGAGCAAAGCAACGGTGCATTAACTAGTTGTAGTATAATAAATGTTCATATTATATAAGCTACTTAGTCTTTTTTTTTAAAGATTAAAAAATAAGGAGTTTGTTTTTAATACTGTAAGTAAGTAAGGTGGTACTGTCTGCGTAAAACATCCGTAGGTTGATTGGAAGAGATCTCTGTAACCGATAAGTCCTTTGCCCTCTTAAAATACTATATTTTTTTAATTTTTTATGTGCATAAAAGAATATATAAAATACCTACAAAAACACATAACCTTCCTTTGGGTTTCACCACAGTCGAGTAAAAATATAGACAAACTAGCAGAACCCGCGGTTTCGCTCGCGATGAAACTACGAAAAATACGAAATTTCATGCAAATATGTCCAAGGAATAAAAAGTTTCATACAAACATTTATCCACTATTTCACCCCCTTGGGGGTTGAATTTTGAAAAATCCTTCCTTAGTGGACGCCTTCGTCATATGAGGAATACGTGTGCGAAATTTCAATTTTCTAGCCTTAAGGGTTTGGCCTGTGCGTTGATACATCAGTCAATCACTTTTGCCTTTTATATATATATATATATATATATATATATATATATATATATATATATATATATATATATATATAGATGAAGATGATTAAGAACGTCTTTATTTGAAGTCACTCAAAAAGGATTTGAGACAGCTTAAACGTGGTGTTAGGTGGGCGGTGACCTTAACGAAGTTTGCTCCATTGATCTAATAGGGCTGTGCAAGTTTAGTTACTATGTAGATTTTTTGTAATCCCACTATTATATTTACACGATAGCGAAAGTAACGAAATATTCAGTTACTTTCTAATAATATCTAAGTCAAAATGTATGATCAATTCATACAATTTTGTGATTAATTTTACTTATATTCATGATTATATATGATGATTATATGATAGGTTGATTAGCCATACAAACTTTCATCCCCATTTTCACCTCCTTAAGGGAAGATTTCTGGGATAAAAAGTATTCTATGAGCTTTCCAGGGTCTCAAATTATCTTCTTACCAAATTTCGGCTAAAGAGACTACCCCCTACATCCTCACAAACTCACAAACTTTACCTCTTTATTTTCCGCCACGGTGGCCAATGAAGAGACATGCCAACTGCGCAGAAGATATTATAGCGTATGCGCAAATACAAATGCACTGTTTGAAAAAGTATTATATGTATATATATATATATATATATATATATATATAGATTTCGCCAACCCTAATGTAACTTACATTCTGGGTTAGGGTCAAAAGTGACTCGGTCAAACTGATAACGCATTTTAACTTTTCAAATCACGTATTATGAAATTTTGAAATTAATGATCATTAGGTAGATATTTTAAGTTCGATTCTCGATTAAAGTTAAAGTGAAACATTTGTTATTTTGTACCGACTTTACTCCGTGGTTTTGCCGCGACAGACAGCCGGGGCGTCGTGGTTGAGTGTGTAAGCGATCTTGCGACGTCAAATTAAGACTGGGGGAGGATGGGTTTTAGTTGGGTAGTACTGGATTCTCTAACCCACATAACGACCTGTAAGTATGCAGATTGCAGGTGGTATACGTAAATACACTTTTAAAATTATTGTTCTGCTCTAGATAGTGGAATATGTTTTTTAAAGTGTAAAACCTAATAGGTGTATCTATACTTAATATTATAAAGCTGAAGAGTTTGTTTGTTTGTTTGTTTGGTTGAACGCGCTAATCTCAGGAACTACTAATCCGATTTGAAAAATTCTTTTTGCATTAGATAGCCCGTTAACTGAGGAAGGCTATAGGCATATATCATCCCGGAAAAATATACGGTTCCCATGGGATAAATTTGTTTTTGTCCAGCGACGAACCCGAAGCGAAGCGAGGGTGAGTCGCTAGTGTAAAGATATCTATTGAATACAAAATGATTAGTCAAAATCAATAAAGGTAATCGCTATAGAATTAACCTCATCTTACATTTTTGATAGTCAATAAAAACCTATTCATGTCGTCATTATAAAAATATAACCATTTCAAAGATGTAAATTTAATATACTTGAAGGATTTAATAAATGCTCAAACTAACTCTTATTTCAAGCAGTGGTAGTTCAGTGGTAACGTGCTTCTTAAAACAAGTGTAGCGGGTTCAATTCCCGAGTCTCGCTTTATTTCCAACTTGACAACCACTTATGGTGAAGAAAAACATCATGAGGAAATTTGATCTGAGAGATCTGAGAGAGCCTAGCAAGTTTTCGAAAGACATGTTAAGCTCGCTAACTCGCACTTGGCCGGCGTGGTGGACTATGATGCCCCTCATAATGAAGAGAGGCCCACCCCCAGCAGTGGGACGTTAAACGGGCTGAACACATACATACAAATCTATCTCAATACTTGTTAGATTTATCTATAACATATTATGTTTAAGTAAACTGCCGTGGACTATGACCTGATCCCTGAGTTTCCCCTATTTAGGACAATGATTGCTGTAAAGCTTTCAAAACATTTTTATGTTATACTAGCGACTGATCCTCGCTTTACTCGGGTGCATAGAGATGCATACCTAGAGAGGTACGTTTTAATTTTTTCGAACAAAATCCTAATTTTTTTTCTAAAATAAAGTAGCCTAAGTTACTCCTTATAACATCAGCTATCTACTAGTGAAAGTCCCGTCAACATTGGTTTAACCGTTTCAGAAATTAGCGGAACAAACAGACAGACAAAC
This sequence comes from Fabriciana adippe, assembly GCA_905404265.1. Lineage (NCBI taxonomy): Eukaryota > Metazoa > Arthropoda > Insecta > Lepidoptera > Nymphalidae > Fabriciana > Fabriciana adippe. The sequence continues at coordinate 7,380,975 of FR990010.1, read as the reverse complement.
GTAAAGTTTTTCTTATAAGTACCGTATATACTTTCATATGCATTTAGTAAAAAGCTTATATTGTGACATTACAAACAGACACTTCAATTTTATTTATCTGTATAGATTATATATGAATCTTATTGGAAAAGTAGTAGTCTTTTCGGAGATTAGCTGGAACAGACAGACAGATAGACAAAAATAAAAAAAAATCTTATATGTAGGTATCGTATAAACTTTCATATTATGCATTTAGTAAAAAGCTGTTATTTTAACATTACAAACAGACACTCCAGTTTTATTTATCTGTATAAATGTTAAAAGACAAAAAATAATAATGAATCTAGGAAGATAAGCTCGTGACCAAATTATAAAATATGAATCTGGTTTCATTGGTTGGTTTTTAAAACCTGCAGAGTGCAGGTAGTAGATATATGTTACAAGAAACCCAGCGTCTAAATTACAGCGATTTTAATTTGATTCTCTTCTTCTAAAACGGGTTTTTAGGATTTTCCTTAAGGCGGTCCCTCACCGGGAGCATTCGCTTGTAATGTAACAGTTCAGATTTAGAGTGAGGGAGAAGAACTGAGGATGTTAATATTAGTAATGCTCAGTTCTTCTCCCTCACTCTAAATCTGAATTGTTACATTACAAACGAATGCTTCCGGTGAGGGACCGCCTTTACAAATGATTGACGAAATGCTAAACTTAGTTGAGACTATATATTTCTCATTTTCTTATAATCATCTTACATTCCATTTTATTCTTAGAATCATATCATACATCTTCTTTTACTCTTAAAAACAATTCACGTATATAATCTTGTAAATCCTACATACATACATACACACATACATAATATAATATAAGTATGTTGGCACATTACCACACAGCACCATCTAATTCCATGGTAAGCTACGAGGCTTGTGTTATGGATACCAGATAGTTAATACACTACACATATACATATAACTTTAAATACATACATATTATAAATATAAACACCCATGACTTGAGTATGAACATTCGTGCTCATCACACAAATGAATGCCCCCAGCGGGACTCGAATCAGCGACCGCTGGCACAGCAATAGGGTCAACACACTGAGCCAAACATACGCAACATATACATACATATATACAACCATTCCATATTTTTTATAGTCATAATAAAGATATCCACTTAAAATGTTATTATACTGTTGATAGAACTAAAAAATAAGTTCAATATTTCAAAATAATATGTTAGGAATGGATCACAGAAAAACTACTATAGGTAAGCTCTTAAAATATTTAAGCATGGCTTTCCAGTAAAGCACACGCTATAAAAGGCTATATTTTAAAACATACATACAGACGAATATAGAACCTCCTCCTATTTTAGAGGTCGGTTAATAAAACAATGTTACTCTACCATTGACGTCAAAAAAGAGCAAATATTGTTTTTTTTTAAATATATAAATAGAATATATGAATGTACTAGCAACATACCTATGCTTCGCTCGGATTCGTACCTAGTGAATTACAAAAAGAAATCTATCCCACGGGAATCGTACATTTTTCCGAGATAAAAAGTAATCTATGTGCTATTCCAGACTATAATCTATCTCTGTGCCAAATTCCATCAAGATCTGTTCAGCCGTTTTGGCGTGATTGAGTAACAAACATCCATCCAAACTTTCGCATTTATAAATGGGATTATTTAAATAATAGGCAATGGTAGCCCAGTGGTAACGCGCTCGCTTGGTTCAAATCCCGGGTCTTGCACCTCTGATATTTTTATGTGCGAATCATTTCCAGCATAATTAAAACTTGTCTTACGGTGAAGGAAAACATCGTAAGGAAACCTGTATGTCTGTTTGTCTGGCATAAGCTTTTTTTTTTTAAATTAAATGCAGTTTTTTTTAAATAAAAGAATGTTTCTGATAACTTCAATATTTAAGGTACTTTTCTTCCATGTCTCATCATTTTTTTCATATAACATGCTCTCTGTGGACTACAATCCTAATTTATTTTGCCGTTACTAGGAGCTTTCAAACAAAAAACGTCCTCGCGATTAAATTCATTAGAAAGTCGCGGGTTTTAACCAAATTTACATATAATATGGCAAAAAGTTGAATTTTTTAAATACCATAAATAAATATGTTGGTACATTAACACACAGCACCATCTAGTTCCGTAGTAAGCTACGAGGCTTGTGTTATGGATACCAGATAGTTGATACACTACACATATATAACTTTAAATACATAGGGGAATACGCAATGAAACGGACGGGTTATGAAACGGACACTATCGATATCTCAAAATTCTTGAACAAAAATATTTATGTTATTTGGTCTTTGGCAGCACTGATGATCATAGAAAAACCCACAATAATGACAGCTTCCGGCAGCCAATGTTTTTGTTTCCTTTTTGCACGTTCTTAAATCGCTTGATTTTTGTAAAAAATATCGTATATTTGCGAACTGGTTTAAAATTCGATTATAACTTGGGCTACAATTGTTATGGTCGTGTTTGTTGTAACATATTCTCAAAAATACATGGAACGGTGATTTATAATTATATCAATACTTATTATTTGGAATTTGCTTAGTAATGTTGTTGGGGTTAGGTGTGCAATGAAACGGACAGGCACAGACGCTTTGAAACGGACATTCATTACTCCTGTATTAAGTATACAATATATACCTAGTTTCTTAAATAAAACTATCTTTTCGGACTATCGGTTACAGATAATGTTATTACAGACAGTGCCTACCCACAACTTTACAAAAAAATAAAAAGATTTTAAAAATTCAAAAATGGCACCAAAGTAGGTACCTTACAATATTTGTTGATTTTAATTCTAAATATTTAAAAATAATAATAAGTATTATAATTAAATACAGCAATATTATTTATTTAATTTTAGCTATTATTTTTATAAATATTACATTTTTTTAAATACTTTATTAATAATTATTTAGTGTTGCTTTTACTATAATATGTATAACCACAAAGAAAATTAAAAATTAAAAATATTAATATTATTTAAAGTTAAAATATTAATTGCTGTAAAGCATTCGAAACGTCGGAAACCAAAAATTAAAATTAACCAAAGTTTTTAATTATTTTGTTGTTTTTTCTCTTTTTTTAATTGCTTCATTTTTTGATCTCAGTTTGTTTTGTACCAAAGTGTTTGACTTGTTTAAGTAAGAGTTATTGTGTAAAAGCCAAGAATTTGTGAAACCTTGCTTATTTATGTGGCACAAAGTATTGCATTGGTTCCTGTCCGTTTCATGACACTCACTGTCCGATTCAATGCGCCCGGTGTCATGAAACGGACAATAGTGAGTTGAAAAAAAATCGTTATATTTCGTTAAATAAATTTCTTTCTCTTAAAATATTGTGTATTACTGATAGTATATTACCTATGAATTTCTTAAGGATAGTTAACAAGTTTCTAAGTTTTTAAGAACACAATGAAATAATACTCCAAAGTTAAGTGTCCGTTTCATAGCGGATCTCCCCTACATATTATAAATATAAACACCCATGACTGGAATACAAACATTCGTGCTCAAATGAATGCCCCTAGCGGGACTCGAACCCGCGACCGCTGGCACAGAAAGTAGGGTCACTACAAACTGAGCCAAAACTCTCTTCACCACGATAATTGCTCCTCCTCCACAATACGATCTATAAAAAATTAAAATAAAAAAAATATGCTTGATATTTAAAATTAACTTTAAATACTAATGCAGTTAAAAGTAATATTATATATACAACCTGTTGTAAAACTATCCAATTATATATATTATATCCCATCCCATTGATACTTGCACGTAAGTTACTTTTTATCCTGGAAAAATGTATATTACTCGTGGGATAGATTGGTTTTTGTATTTCATTAGGAACGAACCCGAGCGAACCGAGGGTTAGTACCTAGTTAGTTAATCTATATATATATATATATATATATATATATATATATATATATATATATATATATATATATATATATATATAAAAGGCAAAAGTGATTGACTGATGTATCAACGCACAGGCCAAACCCTTAAGACCAGAAAATTGAAAACACGTATTCCTCTTATGACGTAGACATCCACTAAGGAAGGATTTTCCAAAATTCAACCCCCAGGGGGTGAAATAGGGGATAAAAGTTTGTATGAAACTTTTTATTCTTTGGACAAGTTTGCATGATTTTTTGTACTTTGGTCGCGAGCAAAGCCGCAGGTTCTGCTAGTTATAAATATTAAAGTTTACTATGTTTTTTGTAACTATTATATTTAAGATGGAAGATATCTATTTCACAATATTTTAAATTAAATTAATTAAATGCACGAGATACAGAATTAATTATATGAAGCATACTGTGTTTTAACTTTAGATAATGCAAAAAGAGGTTTATTTAATACTAGCGACTCACCTTCGCTTCGGTCGCGTTTGTCCCTAGGTACGTTTTAATTTTTTTGAGCGAAACCCTAATTCTTTTTCTAAAATAAAAGTAGCCTAAGTTACTCCTTATAATATCAGCTATCAGCCAGTGAAAGTCCCGTTAAAATTGGTCCAGCCGTTTCCGAGATTAGCAGAAACAAACCGACAGACATTTTTTTTTTAAAATTGTGTTTTTCTTATAAGTACCGTATATAATTCCATATGCATTTAGTATAAAGCTGTTATTTTGACATTACAAACAGACACTTCAATTTTATTTATCTGTATAGATTTCGGGCATCTAACCTGTAATTCACGTGCAAGCTTCACTTTGGTTAAAGAGCGGAGATTCGAGATATTAAATGTAGCAAAATACGTTGAACAAAATGTATATTGTTTCGGGATAAAAGGGAACCTATGTGTTATTCCAGACTATAATCTATCTCTGTGCCAAATTTCATCCAGAGCCGTTTAGTCGTTCTGGCGTGAAAGAGTAACAAACATCCATCCAAACTCCGGTTTTTTAAAAATGTATGTATGTATTCAGCCCTTATTAACGTCCCACTGCTGGGGGTGGGCCTCCCTTTAATACGAGGGGAATCAGGCCATAGTCCACCACGCTGGCCAAATGCATGTTGGCGGACTTCACATGTCTTTCAAAAATTTGCTAGGTTTTCTCAGACATGCAGGTTTCCTCACGATGTTTTCCTTCACCGTAAGGCAAGTGGTAATCATGTTAGAAATGATTCGCACATGAAAATATCAGAAGTGCGAGACCCGGGATTTGAACCCGCTTCACTCGGTTTCCCAAGCGAGCGCGTTACCACTGGGCTACCACTGGCTATTTTTAATAATAGTAAGATGGGATTATTTATTAAATAGATTATGTACTTTATACAAGATGCCATTCATATCTATACATATAATAAAATTGTAACTGATCGCTGTCTGTACATGGAAGATGTTCGAGAAAAACTATTATTGGGGATCCTTATTAACGCAATAGAACCCAAAACAATGATTTTTTAGTTTTTTTGTCTGTTTATCTGATTGTCGGTTTGTCTGTGCGTTTGTGCGCGCTAATCTTAAACGGCTTGACCGATTTGGTTGCGGTTTTCACTAATGTATTGTGGTAAGCTTCACTTAACATTAAGTATTTGTTTTATTTCAATCGGTTCCTAAATAAAAAAGTTATGTCAACTTAAAGAATCATTTAGGAGCGAACCCGAGCGAAGCGATGGTGAGCCGTTAGTTAAAAAAAATATTTTTTAGAGCTAAAAATAATATTAGGTTATCTCTGTATTCAAAAGTCATTATAGTCTATATATGATATAAGACTGTAACCAAAATAAGAATTGGTATACATTTACTCAACGATATATTGTAAAGCAATTTCAACTATGGTGTTACATCGTCCTTGACGAAGAATGCGGCGCCATCGCCTACGCGTGTCAGGATCCGGGTTCGATTCTATGTTATTTGGAGTTAAGGCACATCTCTACATAGTTAAAAACCAAACTAATATTATAAATGCGAAAGTAACTCTGTCTGTTTGTCTGTCACCTTTTCACGCTTAATCCGATGAACCGATTTAGATGTGTATAGTTAGAGATAGTTTGAGACCCTGAGAAGGACATAGGATAGTTTTTATCCCGGAAATCATCCCTTAAGGGAAAGAGGTGGGAGGTTGTATGGAAAATTAATCATTTCTCAAGTAATGGAGATATTTTTTTTTGTTTTTTTTTTAAGTACTTTAACCTACTTTTCTATACCTATATAGTCTATCTATTCCATGCTAACCATTAAAACCGTTCGTATCGTCATATGTTAAAGATATTAAGATTAATGTGTCTGTTTGTTTGTTTGAACGCATTAATCTCTAGAACTATCTTCTTGCATTTTATGGGCTACTAGTGGCTTACTTTTTACTGAACTGCCTCGGTGGTGTAGTGGCTAGCATGTACGGCTGCACACCCAGAGGTCCTGGGTTCGAGTCCCGGGTCGGGCCAAGTTTAGTTATTGTGTCTTTCTGTATAGTAAGCCTCAGTAACAGCCCGGAGTTGGGAAGTTGGCGGTGTTTCACCCCCGTGCCTCGGAGAGCACGTAAAGCCGTCGGTCCTGCGCCTTAACTCTCACCGGTCGTGTCGAATAGTCGTCCCACCGGAGTATGAGAGTGACAGGAATAGAGAGTGCACTTGTGTCTGCGCGTACATTTGTGCACTATAATATCTCCTGCGCAGTTGGCTAGTCTCAATGAGATTGGCCGCCGTGGCCGGAATCGGTCAGGAGGACATTATTAGTGGCTTACTTGTACGATGTGTTTCCTTGATATTTTGTATATATAACATGATATACAGACAACGTGACCCGTCAGAAAATTTTATTATTAACAATAGCCTATGTTTTATCTCAAGACACAGTCTATCTATTTACTAAATTTAATCCAAATCGATCCATCAGTTTCATTGTTTCATAACTTTATGATTCTAGTCTATACATATAATAAAATTGTAACTAAGCCGAATCTGTACATTAAATATTTTTTGGAAAATCTTATTGAAATACACATTATTATCGATACAGAGGCCGAATGTATAGTTTTTAGAATTTTTGTCCGTCTGTCTGTCTGTTACCGCATCACAGAAAAACCACTGGAGGGGTTTTGATGAAATTTAATATGGTGATAGCTGGTTATCCGGGTCAACATATGGGATACTTTTTACTGCGGGAAAATATCTCATCTCTGAGAAATCTATACTAAACGTTACAACGTAACTGGGACGAACCCGAGCGGAGCGAGGTTGATTCGCCAGTCATATATAAATGTTAAACTTTTAACACAACACCTGTTCATTTACGAACGTCTGTACCTTTCGAGTAGGAGGTCATAAGTTCAAACTACGACAGTTAAATGTATATTGTATCATCCATACATACATTACTCATGTACTAGTTAAGTCAAGCCAGTCGTCATTACGTCCTTTATCTGCTGTTAAAGGATATAGTGAAAAGTTATACATAACTTGCTTTTGTGTATGACTTTGCTTGCTGATATTTGTAAGCAACCTTCGCTTTTTATGAGATTGTACAGAAGAAAAAAGAAGTTCGTTGAAATCCAAACGAGAGATATTAAAATAAGTTAGCTTTTATTATGTACTAGAGACTCACCCTCGCTTCGCTTCGGGTTCGTCTCTAGACAAAATAACTCTATCCCACGGGAACCGTACATTTTTTTGGGATGAAATATAGCCTAAAGCCTTCCTCGATAAATGGACTATCCAACACAAAAAGATTTTTTCAATTCCATCCAGTAGTTCCTGAGATTAGCGCGTTCAACCAAACAAACAAACAAACAATCAAACAAACTCTTCAGCTTTATAATATTAGTATAGATAATAAAAAACCTAAAGAATAGAATTAAAAAGAAGAAAAAAAAAAGATGAGAATAAAGGATGAAGGAAAAATACAAGATTTTGACTGCATTATTAAAATCGAAGTACACGCCTTGCTTTGTAGTCAAAAGGTGAAAACAATATAAAATATTTCTACCTAGTTTGACGACACGTTTGGCTCAGTTTCTAGTGAGCCAAACGTGTCGTCAAACGAACACAAGCCTCGTAGCTTACCATGGAACTAGTTGGTGCTGTGTGTTAATGTCCCAACAAAAAAGAAAGAATAAAGAAAAACAAAAAAAGAATAAATTTTTCTCACTCTCTTTTTTTCTAACGTGATTACCACTTGCTTTACGGTGAAGGAAAACATCGTGAGGAAACCTGCATGTCTGAGAGAACCTAGCAAGTTTTCGAAAGACATGTGAAGTCCGCCCGCACTTGGCCAGCGTGGTGGACTATAGCCTGATCCCCCTCGTATTAAAGGGAGGCCCGTGTCCAGCAGTGGGATGTTAAAAAGGGGTTGAATACATACATACAACTCTCTTTTAGAGTTCCGTAGTCAAAACTACTAATTTTATTACCGCGAAATTTTGCTAGGATTGATGTATGGATAATTTCTTTAAAGTTTTATAAAACAACCTTTAAATATAACCTACTAGCCGCTCACGGCTAGTATGGCACAGGTAGACCTATAGTACAAACTTCCACCCCCCTTTTCAGCCCCTTAATGTATGATTTCCGGGATGAAAACTATCCTATGTCCTTTCCAGGATCTTAAACTATCTTCGTAAAAAGGCAACAGACACAGTTACTTTAGTAACAGACAGAGTTACTTTCACATTTATAATATTATTAATGGCTCACTCTGGGAAAACAAAAACAAGCCTATCCCACGGGAACCGTACATTTTCCGTAAAGTATCCTATGTGTTATTCCAGACTATAATCTATCTCTGTGCCAAATTTCATGCACATCAGTTTAGCCGTTCTGGTGTGAAAGAGTGACAAACATTCATACATACTCACAAACTTTCACATTTATAATGAAAATAAATATAAAAATTGGTGTTGGGATATTTTTTGAAATTTTATATACGACTGCCCTCTACTTTTAACCTAAGCTAAAGTACATATTATGACAATTAGTTTTAATAGCCAAGATATATGTACATATACACACGTACACAAACAAACAAACATATCGAGTACGACAAAATATCTATATAAATTCTAGATCCTGCTCAGTCTCAAAAACCTCGTAGCTTCCTCACAGACTGTCAACACTGACTATCTGTATAAATTATCAACATCTATACTACTAATATAAATAGAAAAAAATATTTTTTTGTATATTTGCTTGTTTGTTTGTAATGGTTAAACTAAAAAATCGCTGAACCGATTTAGATGAAATTTGGTATGAAGATAGTTTAAGACCCTAGGAAGGATGCAGGATAGTTTTTGTCCCAGAAATCGCCCCTTAAGGGGGTGAAAATGGGGATGAAAGTTTGTGCGGGGAATAAATAATTTCTTAAGTAATTATGGTGTTGTCATCCGAATCTCATTACTGCTTATGATTCAAATTGACACGATACTTACAAATAGGTTAAAATTGACTTTAAAAATTTAAGTTAATATTACAAGCGTAAAAATAATTACTAAAATAAAAAAAAACGACTGCGTAAAAAGCGAAAGAGATGAGAACAAGTTGACGAAAGAATATAATATTATGTAATTTAGATTTTTAATTATATATCCTTTGAATAGAACAACGTATGAGTAATCAAAATCGGATTAGCTGTTTAGTAATTACGAGGGAACGTAAGATCGGACAAACATACATACAGACAGGTCAACATAACCTTCCTTTGGGCTTCGCCACAGTCGGGTAAAAAAACGTTTTAACAATTTATAGCAAAAAATGTTAATTTACCAAGCAACGCCGCATGAAACCATTAGTTTTAACTCTAACATTTTAAATCATGGGCATTGTACGTACATTAAATCTTCTTTGCACATTGCTATTTATCTTTTCCACCAATGACAGTTGATATATTATAAAGAACTGTCGACCTTTTCAACGTTTACTAGCCATTATCAAACGTACAAACATACATAATTATTTATAATAATAGTACTTGTAACCTTAGGTTCTAAGCTAGTTACTACATGCAGTTTCGTCCGTACCTGTTTTTTATTTGAGTCCGCCAGGCGCCAACCTACACTAGGCCCAGGTGGACTATGGCCTGATCCCCCTCGTACTGAAGGGAGGCCCACCCCCAGCAGTGGGATGTTAAAAGGGGCTGAATACATTCGTATATACATACACACATATATACATAAATACATGTTTATTTAGTTTGCAACCATATAATCAAATGATTTTTATTGAATCGCTTTAAACAGACTCTTAAAACTGTTTCCAATTTTTTTTATCGATAACACTAAAGGTCGTCAATAGCTACTAAACAAAAAAAGAAAAAGAAAATCAGTTGATAAATAAAAGAGTAAAGGTACTGAACTGCTCTATTTTTGCCTGTTCATATATAAATAAATATATTGGAACATTAACACACAGCACCATCTAGTTCCATGGTAAGCTATGAGGCTTGTGTTATGGATACCAGATAGTTGATACACTACACATATATAACTTTACATATAAATATAAACACCCATGACTAGAGTAGAAACATTTGTGCTCATCAAACAAATGAATGCCCCCAGAGGGACTCGAACCCGCGACCGCTGGTACAGCAAGTAGAGTCACTATAAACTGAGCCAAACGTGTCGTCGAATATAGATATTTATTAAAATTAACTTAACCGGACTTTTCTGAATGACTGACACATATCAAATTGTAATTTTGAGGTTGAGCTTATATAGCATAGCATTTGCCCGCGGCTCTGCCTAGATTTTCATACAAAAATACAACCCTCTTTGCACTTCTCTAGGGGTTGAATTTTCGAAAATCCTTTCTTAGCTTACCTTATTTCTTATAAGGAGAAGTCCACTTCCCCAATATTGTAGCATTTATACTTTTTGAAATTTCATAATTAATAAGTAAGTTGTATTGCGTTTTGAAATAACATTAGTTTTTTCCCGCGGCATCGTTCGTGTGATAAGTGGGATGGGATCAAAGGTAGCCTATATCCGATCCCGTAATGCAATCTATGTCCTTGCCAAATTTTATCAAAATCTGTTCAGCGGTTAAAGCGTGAAAAGGTAACAGACAGAGTTGTTTTAAAAACTAGCGGAAAAACAAAATAAAATCTATCCCACGGGAATCATACATTTTTCCGGGATAAAAAGTAGTCTATGTGTTATTCTGATATATGAGCTATATTACTGTAAAGTTTCATTTGAATCTATTCAGTAGTTTTTGCGTGAAAGAGTAACAAACATCCATACATCTATACATCCAGACATCCATACATCCTCACAAATTTTCACATTTATAATATTAGTATAGATGTTCTATAACGTTTTCGAAGGGATTTTTTACTTTCCAATAGACCCTAGCAAGCTATAAATTTTTATCAAGGCAACTAAGCCAGGTATAAAAATGACTCAATTTTTTTCCAATACGTTGGTCCTTCAATATTTCGACGCCCATCCGGATGTGACTTTGGTTATATACGCTTAACCTTAAATAAATTTCTCAAAATTACCCACGGTGCATCAAACTGGACAATGTCATGGCCATACAATGAATCATAATTACACTGTCGTTATTGCGGTAACTATGTATAAGTAAAACTAGCTTTTTTTTCCGGATGCGCGTGCGCATGTTTTTGTTTAGTATACAATCATTTAGGCAATGGTAGCCCAGAGGTAACGCGCTCACTTGGGATATTTTTTGAAGTAAAACTTCTTTACGCACGCTTGACTTGGGGGGTAAGATGGTGAATGCGTTACGAAAAAATGTACGTACGTTTGTTGCCATGGTAACCGTTGTTATTGTCTGACAAATGATATATAATATTATATTCTTTCCTTAAATGATATTTTATAAATATATGATTGTAATATGACTAATATGCGTTATTTTTAGTATCTCAACTATCCTAATTATTTGAAACATAAATTGAATTTCATAAAGAGTACCGATAACCTACAGAACATTCATACACATTCATACACGCACTCTTTATTTTTTACTAAATTTTGTGTAGTGATAATTTATTACTCGGGTCAATATTTAGAATACCTTTTACTACAGGAAAATCTTTCATTCCCACGGGAAAACACAATAACTGGTTTTATCAAGTGACTAAACCTTAAGAGATACATCAAAACAATGTACTAGAAAATTGTAGGTCTTTATAAGGCCTATAGAAAAATCTGCAATAGCATAAGTCTTTCTCCTAAACCTAAGGTACACTCGCAATAACTATTCATATCTATTTAATCTTATACAGATAAATAAAATTGGAGTGTCCGCTATAACCGCTTTTTACTAAATGCATATAGATTTATACACAGTACATATACCAAAACAACATTTTTTACAATTTTTGTCTGTCTGTCTGTCTGTCTGTTTGTTCCGGCTAATCTCTAAAATGGCTGGACCGATTTTGACGGGACTTTCTCTAGCAGGTAGGATTGTAATAAGGAGTAACTTAGGCTACTTTTATTTTAGAAAAAAAAATAGGGCCGCACGAAAAAAAAAACCAAAATAATTAATTAATTTTGTTTTGGAAAGCAACCCAGGGACGAACCCGAGCGAAGCGAGGGTGACTCGCTAGTTTTAAAATAAATTGATATTATTACATAGAAATTGTGATCATATAATTATTTTTGTTGTTTTTAATACAATTTGTTCAAGCAAAACTGCGGGCAAAAGTAGTATATATTAAAAACAAAATGGACATCCGTTATTAGAATTGCCTAAGAATAAGGAAAATCTCATACTAATAATACTAGAAATTCTTGAAAATACTACGTATTAGCTTATCACTACATAGTATAAAACAAACTCGCTTCCCGCTGTCCTTCTGTCCCTATATATGCTTAGATCTTTAAAACTACGCAACGGATTTTGATGCGGTTTTTTTAATAGATAGAGTGATTCAAGTGGAAGCTTTATACGTATAATACATGCATAATATAGTAGAGAAACACTGATAATTTTAGAGGTTTCTAATGTGATGTCGTAAATAAACACATTTATTTTGCACTTACATTGCAAACGCTGGCTGAACTCTACGAGATAGATCAAAATAATGTACTACAGTATTGTACACCTTAAAAAGGTCTACCAAAAAGTCCGCGATGGCATATGTCTATATCTTAAGGATAACATACTATATCCATTGTACTATATCCAAGCTAGGGACGAACCCGAGCGAAGTGAGGGTGAGTCGCTAGTTTATATCTATACTAATATTATAAAGAGGAAGAGTGTGTTTGTATGTTTGTTTGTTTATTTGAACGCTCTAATTTCAAGAACTACTAATACGATTTGAAAATATTCTTGCATTAGATAGCCCGTTTATTGAGAAAGGCTATAGGCTATATATCATTATGCTACTACCCAAGGGAGCGGAGCAGTAATCATAAATGTCAACAAATCGGGCAGACTTCCATACATTATTATAAAACGGATATTTTTAATAAACCAAATTAAACGCGGGTGAAATCGCGGGGCACAACTAGTTTAAACTATTGACTGCGATTTTGTCTGTGTTTGTTTTTATTCAGCCCTTATAACGTTTCACCTCTAGGGGTGAGCCCGCCTCAATGCGAGGGGGATCAGGCCATAGTTCACCACGCTGGCCAATTGCGGGTTGGCAGACGAAAGTGCAGGTTTCCTCACGATATTTTCCTTCACCGTAAGACACGTGGTAATCATGTTGAAAATGATACGCACATGAGTATATCAGAGGTGGGAGAATATATAAAAACTAGTGACTCATTCTCGTTCCGCTCGGGTTCGTCTCTTGGTACGTTTTAAAAATAGTATAGATTTCTCAGAGATGAGATATTTTCCCGCAGTACCGGATACTCAGCTATCATCATACCAAATGTGATGCGTTCCTAGACAGAAAGGCAGACAAATAAACAGATAGACAAAAATTCTAAAAACTATAGATTCGACCTCTGTATCGATAATAATGACTATTTGAATAAGATTTTCCATAAAGTATTTAATATATGGATTCGATTCAGAATGTTATTATATGTATAGATTATAAAATTATATATTTGTAACTTCAATATTTTTTTACTAAAAAGTACATATTATATATAAAGGAGTCTGCCCACTAGACCGTTCCGTCACCGACCGGCACCGTCGCTGCCGCGCACGGAACGGCAACAATTGTCAGCGAGAATATTTCGCCGGTGTCGGTACGCTCCGTGTCTGGCACGCGACGTTGCGGGCACGGTCGGCATACGCACCACTAAAACCGTTATGTATGGGTATAATACGCTGTTGATACGTTCTAGTGGGCATAGTAGTCCATGCCATGCTCGTTTCCGTGCATGATACGTTCGTAGCACGGTCATGGTATGAGACGGTGTAGTGGGCAGACACCTTTAAGGTTAAATAACACTATCGATTTCGTAACTGTGGGCTGTTACTGAGAGTTGGTGGGGAATCCCGTCGTATAACTACTAATCTATCTTCTACATCTATACCTAATATAAAAATGAATCGCTGAATGTGTTGCTAAGCGCAAATCTCGAGAGCAGCTGAACTGATTTCGCTAATTCTTTTTTTATAACATTCCTTGAAGTACGAGGATGGTTCTTACGGAGAGAAAAATTTAAAAAATTGCCTGAGAAAGTCTATAAACAACACTTTTCTATATTCCCATACAAAGGATTCGTAATAATACTTAAAAGTCAATTTGAACTTTAATACCATGCCATAAAGTTTTTTATATGGCTAACGCTGGCAAATACTATTTTAAATATCTATGTAAAACGTACCTAGCGACGAATATGAGCGAAGCGAGGGTGAGCCGCTAGTATGTAAATGAAAATGAATCTTAGTAAGCACAAAACTCGAGAACGTCTCGACCAATTCAGCTAATTTTTCTCGCATGTTCCTTTAAGGTACACGGAAAGTTTTAATAAAGAGAAAAAATATAAAATAACCTGCCTTTTTTTTCTATACCTATGTATGTACATTGTAGTTACCGTTAAAACGTATGTACCTAGGGACGAACCCGAGCGAAGCCAGCGTGAGTCGCTAGTAATTTAAATAGATCACAATTTGGAAATTAGTGTCCACCAACTAACCAATTTAATGATTTTATTATATGTATCTGACATACATATAAAAAGCCATAAAAACTGACGGCACGTTTGGCTCAGTTTGTAGTGACCCTACTTGCTGTACCAGCGGTCGCGGGTTCGAGTCCCGCTGGGGGCATTCATTTGTTGAGCACGAATGTTTGTACTACATTATGCGTGTTTATATTTATAATACGTATGTATTTAAAGTTATATATGTGTAGTGTATCAACTATCTGGTATCCATAACACAGGCCTCGTAGCTTACCATGGAACTAGATGGTGCTGTGTATTAATGTCCCAACATATTTATTTATTTATATTTATAAAAAGTGTTACTATTATAATAAAACTATTATATTTTATGCTCAACATAAAATATGATACGTTTTTTTTTAATTCTTTGAAGTTATACTTCTTTTGGCACTCTTCTTCTTTGTCCTCGCCTTATCCCGTTACGCGGGGTCAGCTTTCCTTACCATGCGACGCCACGTAGATCGTGTGTTCGCGTCCTCATCGGTGAGGCCGAGGCATTTCATGTCCCTCCGGACATTTGCCATCCAAGTAGCATGGGGTCTTCCCCTGCCCCTCTTTCTCGTAGCTATGGAAAGGCACTTTTTCACCACGTAATCGTCGGGCCTACGCATTACGTGTCCATACCATCTGAGCCTTGATTCCAATATTTTGTCGGTTATGGGTGCAACTTTAAAGCTTCCTCTTATATATTCATTGCGTACTTTGTCTTTGAGTGTTACTCCTCCCGCCCATCTCAGCATACGCATTTCGGTGGTGTGTAGCTTCTGTTCATGAGTCTTTTTAGTTGCCCAAACTTCGCTACCGTACAGTAGTGCTGGTCGTACTGCCGTTTTATATACCTTGCCTTTAGTTCTTATGGGCATTTTTGCGTCACATAGTACCCCTGTGAGAGTGCGCCACTTCATCCATGCCGATGTCGTTCTCTGTGCTATGTCCGCTTTAATAGAGCCATCTTCGGAGAGAACGGATCCTAGGTACTTGAATGTCTTAACTCTAGCGATGGCTGTGCCGCCCAGTGTGATGCCCGGGTCAAGTGGAGCGTTGGGATTAAAGTTACAAAACATATACTCTGTTTTAGTCCTGCTAATGCGTAAGCCATTTTGTTCCAGCGACTCTCTCCATCTTTCTATGTCTTCTTGTAAATCTCGCACACTGTCAGATACAAGAACCACGTCGTCCGCATACAGAAGATTCCACGGGATTGGTTTTTGAATTTTTGCCGTCAGATAGTTCATGACTACATTAAATAGCAGAGGGCTCAGTGCACTGCCTTGATGAACGCCAACTTTTATGTCAAAGCTGTCAGATAGACCTGCTGAGCTTCTGACGCAGGCTTGGACGTTGTTGTACATGTCCTTAATGAGGCATATGTAGCATTCAGGTATGTTGTGCGCCCTAAGCGCCTGCCATATCACAGTCCTTGGCACTCTGTCAAAGGCTTTTTCTAGGTCTATAAATACTATCCACAAGTTTTGATCGTTTTCCTTAGCTTTTTCCATTACCAGTCTTACAGCATGAATTGCATCCATGGTTCCCTTTCCCGCTGTGAAACCAAACTGGTTTTCCGTTAGGGAGATTAAAGATGTTAGACGTTCACTGAGCACTCGTTCCCAGATTTTAAGGGTGTGTGAAGTGAGTTTTATCCCCCGGAAGTTCCCGCACTCCCTGACGTCACCCTTATTCTTGTAAAAGGGGATAAGTGTGCCTTTTCTCCAGGCATCTGGCATTTCTTCAGCTGTTAAGATGTTATTAAATAAATTAGTTAGCCATACTTGCCCGCCCGCTTTCAGGGACTTCCACAGCTCAGCTGGAATGTCATCAGGCCCGCAGGCTTTGTGATTTTTCATTTTCAGAATGGCCTTTTCGACTTCCGTTATGGTGATTTGATTTACGGGTCCTTGTGTTCTTGGTTCTTCGATTTCAGCCTGTCTGGGAAACTCCTCATTTAGCAATGTATGGTAATACTCTAGCCACCTTTTACAGATATCTTTATCAGATGTTAGTAGCGTGCCTTTGCTGTTCTTTATATACTTTGTAGCCCTAAAGTCCTTAGTGCTATTATGCCTGTGCTTAGCTATTTTATATATCTGTGTGTCTGAAGCTAGTTCTAGTTGCTGATAAAGGTCCAACTCTGCATTTTCTTTCTATTAATGTATATATGGGTTTTTAATGACATAGGCAACAAACACATTTATTATTAACTTTACTTTACTGAACTAATTAATACAAAATACTATCTACTAGCGTTACATCTTGCTTAACGAACCGACACCATTATATAAAGGAAGTATAAAATAATGCAAAGACAATAGGAGTGTTGCCACTTAACCTAAGCATAGATAAAAACCAAAGAGTAAAATCCTAACACCCCCTCTCAATATTTATTTTAACGAAAATACAATATTGCCTAAACAAACAAAAAACTCTTTTATAATAATTGACTATTAAGTTTATATACAAAATCAAGTCTTAACAAAAAAGCAAATTACTTATCACACTATCTTATACAATAAAATATTTATTAGTATAAAATTTATTACATAACTAACAATTCCTATTACACTATACTTATGTTAGTAAATAAATTTTTAGGCAATTAACATTCAAACAAATCAGGTAAGTATATTATGTATAATATGTAAATACACTATACAATTTTTAATTTGTTAATCAGATATGTATGTTTTATATTATTGAGTGATTTTGTTAATATATCTGCTATGTTGTTTTCTGATGAGACATAGGATATTATAATGGACTTATTATCAATAGCATCTTTGACAAAATGAAATTTTATGTCTATGTGTTTTGTGCGTTTACTGTTTTCATTACATTCACACATTTTTATAGCACTTTGATTATCAACTAGTAAATATGCATCAATATTTGGGTGATTAAAATTGTTTGATATACCTTTCAGATATAGTAGCTCGCTTGTAGTCATTGCTGCAGCAACATACTCTGCCTCTGATGAAGATAATGAAACTGTTGACTGCTTTTTTGAGAACCAAGAAATTAAATTATCATAATAAAAAATTGCACATCCACTTACGCTTTTTCTATCTTCCTTGTCTCCTGCCCAATCTGCATCACTGTAAGCTAACAGCTGAGCATTGTTTTTACTGCGTTCAAAACTAAGAGACTTGTGTGAAGTGTGTTTTAAATACCTTAATATGCGTTTTGCTGCTGTCCATGTCTGTTTTGTAGGCTTATCAAGATACCGGCTAAGATATGAAGTTGCATAGGTAATGTCAGGCCTTGAAATAGTAGAAATGTAGGTGAGGCATCCAATTATCTCCCTATAGGGTACATTTTGCAGAATTTCATCATCTGTAAATAGAAAATTTTGTTCCATTGGTGTAAGTATACTCTTGCAATCTTCCATACCAAATTTGGTTAACATTTTTTGTATTAATTTTTCTTGTTTTATATATAATTTATCTTCAGTTCTATATATTTCCATTCCTAAATATTCTTTTAATTTTCCCAAATTTCGAACATTAAATTCTTCTTTTAGTCTTGTTATAGTTTCGCTAGAATCTCCCATAATAACTATGTCATCCACCCATATCAATAACCAAACATTTTCTTTGAAATAAAGGCAAAAGTCATACTTTGACTGTTGAAAACCTAATTTTGACATATAGTGATGAAACCTTTCGTTCCAGCATCTAGGAGCTTCACGTAGACCATATAGAGCTTTATTAAGTTTTAACACTTTACCTTTTGTTACTTTAACACCCTCTGGTGGCCTAATATACACTTCATCTTTAAGATCCCCGTTCAGGAATGCGGTCGGCACATCAAGTTGTTTTAGTGACAAGTTATGCTGTACGGCATGGCTCATCATCATTCGTATAGTTGATATTCTTGCAACTGGTGAGTAAACATTATGCCTTGTATCTGTCTGGAAACCTTTTGCTACAAGTCTTGCCTTTTTTCTTCCATCCTGCTTAGTTTTAAAGACCCATCTGGTGTCAATAGCCTTTTTGTTCTGTGGTAAATCAGTTTCTTGCCATGTATTTAGTTTGTTTAATGAATTCAATTCACTGTTGATGGCATCTTGCCATTCAGCATCCTTTACTGCTTCTGTGTATGATTGAGGTTCAGTAAACAAACAAAATGCAATATTTGCTTCATTTTCATCAAGTATATAATCTTGTAGGTAAGTTGGTTTTTTCTTATTTCTTTTTGGTCTGTTTCCTGATAAATTTTGTATATTTTCTTCACTTATTTCTCTATCTCTCATGCCTTGATGTTGTTCTTCCTTATATTCCGAATCTATTATTTCATCATCTTTCTTTTTGTCTTCATCCACCTCTTCTTCAATGATACACTGTGTTGGAGTCACTTCTTCTTTTATATTATATACAAAATCAGATTCATCAAATCTTACATCTCTTGAAATAATTATGCAATCATTTTCAGGATCCCATAGGCGATAACCATTCAAACCATATCCTACCATCCTCATTTCTTTTGCTCTTTGTTCAAATTTATTACCTTTTGGCATATTAACTACCCAGACTTTACTTCCAAAAATTCTTAATTTAGATATATCGTTTTGTCCATACATAATTTCTGCAGGTGTTCGATGACTAATTGCCGCTGAGGGACATCTATTCAGCTGATATGCTGAGCACATTATTGCTTCTCCCCATAAGTATTTAGGTAAGTTAGTTTCAATCATTTGTGTTCTCGCTTTATTGTACAAAGTGCGGTTCGTTCGTTCTGCTGTTCCATTGCTTTGTGGTGAGTATGGCTGTGTGTACTGTAGTTGAATTCCTTTTTCACTGCAAAAATTTTTTAATAAATTGTTTTTAAATTCTCCACCATTATCACATCTTATATTTTTAACTTTTACACCTTTGTCTGTCTGTAGTCTATTTATGTAACTGATTAAATTATTAGTAGCTTCACTTTTGTTTTGCAATAAATAAGTGGTTACAAAATGAGAGAAATCTTCTACAATAACTTGAAAGTAAATTTCATTATTAATACCTGTGATGTTAATAGGTCCGGCAATATCTGTATGTATGAGATCACCAATTGCTTGAGATTTTGGTTGCTTCACTATAGGAAATGGTAGCCTGGTGGATTTTCCCTTCATACATGGTTCACACACCTTACCATCTACGGGTAGCTGTAATAACTGAAGTCCTCGGCGATTCAAGTGACCTAATCTGCGATGCCATAGCTGTGGATTTAAATTATTAGTATTTACATTGTAACAAGTATTGATGCATATAATGTTTGTGTTTAATATGAATAATTTTCCCTTACAATATCCTGTCATGAAATTTTTTGTGTTTAAATTGTATATAGTAACATAATCTTTGTTAAATTGTACACTACAATTATTTAGTACCATTTTTTTAACTGATAATAAATTGAAAGATAAATTTTTGACAATTAAAGCTTCTACTGTTATTGTCTGATTATTACTGAGTAAAGAAATATAACCTTTTTTATAGGAGGTAATGTATTCACCATTAGCTACATATATTTTTACTTCTTCAATATTAATAATATTGTACATATATTGTTCATATTCTTCCTGTATTAGATTTTCTGTACATCCTGAATCTAGTATCCATTTAATGTGTTTACAATTCGTTTTTAAGTTATAGCATTGTTCATCACTTTTCATATTGGCAATGAACAAATATTCGGTGTCATTTGTCACAGCTGCTGCTACATTATGTTGTCCTCTATGATGTGTATATCTACCTCTGAACCTTCCCCTGAATCCTCTACTTTGTCCTGCTCTCCGAACTCGTCCTGTACCATTTTGATATTTGTAGCATTCTGTTGAGATGTGACCTGGTTTTTTACAGCGATAACATATAAAAGAATGTATTGGTTCGTTTCTATTAGTTAATTTTAATTCCTCGTCCAGTAACCTCGCTTTAACAAATTCTAGATTAATTTCGTTATTTACCGTTTCGATGGCTGTAATTACTGTATCATATTTTGAATCGAGACCGGTCAGTAAATAGCATATCTTATCTGTTTCAGCAATTTTCTCATCGGCACATTCTAAGTCGCGTAACACGTTGTCGAATTTTTCGAAGTACATTTCTAATTTTTGTCCATCACACTTTATGTTAAGTAGTTTTCTTCGCAAATGTATTTTTGACACAATAGACTTCCTTTGGAATGTACATACGTAATACGTATACGTAAGCATTGTACAATTATATTTTTCGTCTTCGCGTCATTTATTTTATCCTCTATTTTTATGTCTTCCAAAGTAAGAAATTTGATGAGCTGTTTTTCTTCTAAGTGCATCTTCAAACGATATAACCAATTGTCGAAATTATTGCTTTGTAATAACGGCGGTGTCGTACCATGTGAACTTTGCGCAGACGCCATTTTTTCGAACACGATTTAATTGTATGCTTTTGTTTCTTGAATACTAATTCGCTAATAGCCCATAACCTATTAATGTATATATGGGTTTTTAATGACATAGGCAACAAACACATTTATTATTAACTTTATTTTACTGAACTAATTAATACAAAATACTATCTACTAGCGTTACATCTTGCTTAACGAACCGACACCATTATATAAAGGAAGTATAAAATAATGCAAAGACAATAGGAGTGTTGCCACTTAACCTAAGCATAGATAAAAACCAAAGAGTAAAATCCTAACACTTTCTCAATTGCAACTGATCTTCTTGCAATCTTTTTAGCTTTTTTGTACTCTAACTTATCCTCCTCTGAGCCACTCTCTTGCCATTTCTTGAATAGGCGTTTCTTTTCAGATACTGTAGCTTTGGTGTTATTGTTCCACCATTTGGCATCTTTTTCGTTATGCAGGGGACCCTTGGAGATACCCAGTGTAGTTTTCGCTTGGGAAATACAGACATCTTGAAATTTAGACCAGATTATTGTGGGAGAGTCGTCAGATGAGAAGTCGTTGCTCATGTACTCCAGGATTTTATTCTTGAAATTGCTTCCCTTTTCTGTATTAAGTTCCCGCCATTTAATTCTATCTGTTCTCGGTATTTTATAGTTAATTTTTCGTTTGAGTTTTAAAGCTGCTAATAGTAATCGATGTTGTGATGTTAATGGCTCGCCTGGAATAACCTTACAATCTTTAATATGTTTTAGATTCTTTCTATCTGTTATTATATACTCGATTTGTGTTTTGGATTTCCCACTTTTATAAGTAATGAGGTGTTCCTCTTTCTTTTGAAAAAATGTGTTAACTACTGCTAGATTTAGAGACGCTGCAAATTCCAGTATTGTGGTTCCTTCTCTATTTCGTGTTCCATACCCAAAGCCCCCGTGATGATCCTCAAACCCATCTGCGCCACTACCCACATGCCCGTTAAGATCTCCGCAGATAATTCTTTGCTCAGTTACAGGTATAGCATTCATGTGTGTACACAATTCTTCCCAAAACTCTTGTTTATCTGTTTCAGGGCAGCCGACCTGGGGCGCGTAGGCACAAACAATGTTTATGCAGGTTTGGTTCTCTAAGGCTAGTTTTACAGACATGATGCGGTCACTCGATCTATTTATTTCTATTACCTTTTGGCTCAGATGTTGATCTAGAATAATCCCAACCCCATTTTTCCCACTTTCAGTACCGTAGTATATGAGTTTAA
Organism: Fabriciana adippe; assembly: GCA_905404265.1. Classification (NCBI taxonomy): domain Eukaryota; kingdom Metazoa; phylum Arthropoda; class Insecta; order Lepidoptera; family Nymphalidae; genus Fabriciana; species Fabriciana adippe. The sequence continues at coordinate 7,358,270 of FR990010.1, read as the reverse complement.
AGCCCTTCCCGATTTGTCGTGATTTTGCACCTTTCCATTTTGTCTCTTGCACACAACAGATGTTGATGCGGCGTCGTTCTAAGATGGCGCTTAATTCAGCGCTGCGTCCTGTCATCGTGCCAATGTTCCAGCTAGCAATACGTAGTTCGGATATTGTCACGGTGCCTTGATGTTTAGCTCTTCCGTCGCTTTTGGGGGACGCCCTAGTATATTTCGCAGTTCCATCATCTCCAACGTCGCTTAAGGGGAACGCCCTAGTATTACTCGTGTTTTTTACGTGTTGTCTTTTCATGATAAGTATGGTATGTTGGCTTCTGTTTTACAGCCGGTTGCCACCTGACGCCAAGGATGTAACCCACTACGGGGCTTGGGCACCGCCGTTGGTCCGCTTAGGACTCATCCGCCGCCATCCCTACTGAGTACTCCATCCTGAGCACCCAGCACGCACGTAGTCTCTGCTTCGAATATGCCGAAGAAGCCTGCGTGTGGGGTTTGATAACGGAGTATCCATCTCCGGCCTTGTGGTCCACGGGAGGTATTTTATTTCCCTCCTACCCTATGGGGGTTTGCTCCCCATCGGGCATCCCCCCATCCGCCACCTGGGGACGCGTCCTCTAGGGAATCAGGCTACCCCGAGGATTATACTATATTATTACTACTATACTATTATACTTCTTTTGGCACGTTTGGAAAAAAATATGATGGTAAAATTTTTACGATGCACGCGCACACCGACAGCCAAAAAGCGGCATGATGAAGTTAGCTAAAACCAACATGATGAAGTTAGCTGCATACCTTTTACAAACAGAGAGTTGTGACATACGGGATGAAATCTTTAGCTATTTTTGTTATGTTACGCCAAAGAAGTATTACTTCTTACGTGCGTACATAAATATACACACACACGTTTTTTTTAATAGAACGCATTTTTTTAGCCTATTTCGGAAGTGTTCACATACCTGTGTCTCTTAAGGCTGACTATACAGAAAACTATACAAATCAAAATATACAGAGAGTACCTATATGAGTTTTCTTATAACGTATTTTCCCGCAGGAGTAAAATATTTTTCCGCCGTAAAAATTTGCCTATGTCTCTCCATCACTCCAATCATCTCTGTACAAAAAGTCACAACAATCCGTCGTTTCGTAAAACAAGGACAAACAAGAAAACATAAACATTTATAATATTACTAGTGATTTACTCTTGCTTCGTTTGGGTGCATCCATGGGGATGAATGGCGCAGGAACGCATACGACAACGTATAAAAAAAATCTTTTCTACCAGGAACTTTTCCGGATGTACTCATAATAACTTACCAAAGTTTCATCACAATGGGAATAATGGTTTAGAACATACAGAGGACAAACATACAGAAAAACATGTATTTATATTTCTATAGATTATTTATTTATGTTAACATTACATTAGGAGTCTTATTGATCCTTAAAAGCGGAACAATCTATACACATAAAATAAAATTGAAGTGTCTGTTTGTAATATCAAAATAACAGCTTTTTACTAAATGCATATGGAATTATATACGGTACTTATAAGAAAACATTTTTTGAATTTTTGTCAGTTTAACCGTTTGTTTGTTCCGTCTGATCTCAGAAACGGCTGGATCGATTTTGACAGAATTTTCACTGTCCGATAGCTGATATTACACAGAGTAACTACTTTTATTGAAATCAAATCTAATCAGATCAAAATAAACTTTATTCAAATAGACTTTTACAAGCACTTTTGAATCGTCAATTTTACATTTTAAATTTAAATTAAACGTCAGTTTAGTCAGTCCGTGAGGAATCTACCGCCTGCTCGGAAGGCAGTTCTGCTGAGAAGAGCCGGCGAGAACCTATACCTACCTACCTATTGAAAAAGAATTAGGGTTTCGCACCACAGAAAAATTAAAACCCAAAATCCGCGTATCTAGGGAAACACCCGAGCGAAGCGATGATAAGTCGAATATTTAATACGTAATTAAACTAATAATAGATAGTAAATGATACATTTAGTTAGTATAAGTTAACACTTTTTTGAGTCAGCGAAGGCACGTGAAGGTTGTTGTGAAATATGTAACATAAATAAAATTTGGTATGCATCGATGAGTCAATAATATCAATATTTGGACATATCTAAATATTTAAAATAAGATTAACACATTGTTAGCCCAGTGGTAATGTAAATTAAGAAACCGAGTGAAGCGGGTTCATATCTCGGGTCTCACAACTCTGATATTTTCATGTGCGAATCATTTTTAACATAATTATCATATTGTCTTACGGTGAAGGAAAACATCGTGAGGAAACCTGCATGTCTGAGAGAACCTGGCAAGTTTTCGAAAAACGTGTAAGTCCGCCTCGAACTTGGCTAGCGTGATAGACAATGGAGTCATTCCTTCATTGGTGGCGTGTTAGCTATTAAATTGTAGTTAATTGAGATCAAACTAAGGCATCGACTGAATGGCTTAAGACATAGACATTTCTGTATATACTCCATTAATAAAATTAACTCTTAACTATATCCCCATCCACACGCAGAAGCATTTACGCATACCACCTGCATACATACAGGTGGTTATGTGGACCTCACCTGCTGGAAAAGCCAGCACTACCCTCTAAAACCTAACAGAACCTCCCCCGTCTTAATGGGCCATCGTAGGATCGCTCTGACGGCTGCTTGTTGAGGCAGACCACAATAACCATGGGCTTGCTCTCACTCTGCTATCAGAGAAGTACCAGGAGCAAACCGCATGGCACTCCTTTTACCGGAGTGAGTCACCTCCCTGTGTGTCTCTTGGCTTCACACCCGGCTGGATTGCTGGAAGCTAATGAACTCTCCAACCACGACAAGGAGAAAACACTTTGGGGGACATTTTATTTTTATATTGTGTACTAAACTGTATAAGTTTTTTAACTATCCCACGGGAACTCTTTAATTTTCCGGGATGAAAAGTATCTAAAATGTTGACCGGGGATATAAGGTGCCGGGGATGTATGGTGCTACCATGAAAAATTTTATTTAAATCGGTCTAACAGTTTCAGAGATTAGCCCTTTCAAACAGACAAACAGGCAGAGAAAAAAAAATTGGAAAAAAATTTGGATTTGTTCTATTTCTCTTCTTACATCCCCCTGACTCGGTTTTTAGCATTTTTTTCTATGTACAGACATTCGACCTCTACAGTTTTATCATATGTATAGATATTACAAGCAAACGGACTCGCGATCAAAAACTAGTATAGTATAACTCGACCAATGAGATGTCACTGTGCATACTAATATATTCTTAACGTATTGTAAGTTAATTTAAAAGGCCATTTTAAATTGAATCCGGGTAGTAATGTGATTCAGAAAGGATATTGTTTTGTAATAATGTTTCGAAATAAAATGATGGTTGGTCATCTGGCTGCCTCATAGTATGAGATATGTCCTGGTACATTTTCTTTAACATGAATTATCTTTTCGACTGACGACACTTTTGGCTCATTTTAAAATAAAACTATCTTTTCGGATTATTTCGCGGATTTATTTTGATTTTTGGTTCCCGACGTTTCGATTGCTTTACAGCAATCATGGCCACGGGAGAGACTAAGGTGTTAGACGTCTCAAAGGCGTTATATACTTGTTACAGACAGTGCCTACCCACAATTTACAAAAATGATTTTGAAAATTCAAAAATGGCACCAGAGTACCTTACAATATTTGTTGATTTTAATTCTAAACATATTTAAAAAAGTTTAATAAGTGTCATAATTAAATATTATTTGTTTAATTTTAGCTGTTATTATTATAAATATTACAATATTTTAAAAAACTTTAAGAATTAATAATATAATATTGTTTAGTGTTGCTATTACTATAATATATCTAACCACAAAGAGAATCAAAATATTAATTATTTATTAAATACTAATTATTTATTAAAGTATTATTATTGTTTTATATGTAATTTAGAAAATTAAGTTTTTAATTTAGATTTCTAATGTAATTTTAAGATAGAATATTAAGCAACACTATCTCCACAGATAAATTATATATTAATTTGAATCACTGTTACAGCGATCCACACAGTATGAACTAACTACATCTACAGGTCTGTTATCTTTGTTTTTGTTGTTAGATTTTATTATGTTTATTACAGGATCCCACGATGATGGTAGTACCCAGCCATCTTCCCTATTGAAGTTTGGATGTTTTTTAATTTCAATAGCTTCGCGAATCATCCTGGGGCGATAACGGCTTTCTTTCGCAAGTATTTGTGGATTATCAAAGCGAATGTAGTGGCTTGGGCGATCCTGGCTATGCTTACAGACTGCAGATTTTGTATTGCGATGGTGCTTCACATCAGCTATGTGTTCTTTGATCCGAGTTCTAATGGATCTCTTTGTTTGTCCGATGTAGGAGAGCCCACAATCACAATCAAGTTTGTATACCCCTGCATCTTGGAGAGGGATGTGGCACTTGACTGGTGGTAAAAACTGACTAATTTTTTTTGGCGGCTTGAAGTAAGTTTTGATTAAAGCACGCTTTAAGATGTAGCCAATCTTGTCAGTGACTCCTCTCATGTATGGCAGGACTGCAGGGACTCGCTCGACTGTGGCTGGTTTCACTCCGCGCCGCGCCGCGCCTGCGTCACAGTGACCGAGTGAAACCAGCGTAAAGCAAGTGGTAATCATGTTAGAAATGATTCGCACATGAAAACATCAGAGGTGCGAGACCCGGGATTTGAACCCGCTTCACTCGGTTTTCTAAGCGAGCGCGTTACCACTGGGCTACCACTGCCTATTATTTTAGATCTATTACTACTTACTTATAAATGTCACCCAACGTTTTTTATTTTTAATCTTACAAAGATTCTCATAGTTATTAAAGATCAATTATAGATCGTAAATCTAATTGTAAGTACGATTACATTGTATGTATAAAATTACACTAGCGACTCATCCTAGCTTTGCTCGTTTTTAATATATATTCACTGATTTTTCGTATACAAGTTAAATGATTTTGCTAGTTGAAATTGTATTCTATCAAGTAAGATCCCGAGGTAATTACATAAAATTCAATTTTGTAGAATTGTCTTTTATAATCTTATTGTATAAAAGGCAAAAGTGATTGACTGATGTATCAACGCACAGGACAAACACTTAAGGCTAGAAAATTAAAATTTCGCACACGTATTCCTCATATGACGAAGGCATCCACTAAGGAAGGATTTTTCAAAATTCAATCCCCAAGGAAGTGAAATAGGGAGGTTTGTATGAAACTTACTATTCCTTGGACATATTGGCATGAAATTTTGTATGAATTGGGTACGGCCAAAATAACGAGTTACATATTTCAGCGTTTTCCAAAATTCAACCCCTAAGAAAGAGGCTTGAGATATTTTTTTGTAGTTTTAGCACGAGCGAAGCCGCGCGTTCTGCTAATTTAACATTAAAAAAATTAAAAAAATATTTCTAGTCAAGCTGAGTTTCCTTCGCCAGTTTTTCTCAGGTCTGAGGCTTCTTCTTTCCGAACTGGTAGTAGACTCATGACCTTCAGTAAACAATTGTAATATTTTTTTGCTAAATAAAATATATTAAATTAGCGACTCACCCTCGCTCCGCTCGGGTTCGTCCCTATTAGGAATTGCAATCCAGCACTGTTTTCAATCCACCGGGATTTTTGATGGATTGACATCAATCCAGCGGGATCCCGCGGGATCCCGCAAACGTTATAGCTTTCTTTAAATTTAATAAATATTCTTTGTTATACTATAATCAAATGTTAATTAAAAATTACAAAAATTAATAATATCTTACTACAAATAATTGACTAAATATTTTACTTTTAACTACTTACTTATTAATAAAAAGTTCCAAAACAATAGCAAATACTCAATATTTGATAATTTTGTAGTCTTTGTACTCTCTAGTTAACTAAAATATTACTTATAATCTTTATCAGAGACAGTCTTCATTATTCAGAGTATCATATGAATTTAAGTTTACTAATTGCATTAATTTTTCTTACTAAAGTAAAAAATCAATAAAAAATGTAAAAATTTATGACTATCAAATAATAAGTCACTTCTCTTTTTGGAAATATGATATTTAAAAACAAAAAGCCATTAATAGTTTTGCTACTTTTCTTATAAGGAATATTTTCTTCAACAATATTTTGTGATGACGTGGATGATTTAGGTAATAACACCGTATTTAGTTGATGTAATTGACCTATTATTATACAATGTTTAGTTTTCAAATGGGTTTTCAAGCCAGGAGTCGAACATTGGCTAATTTTCAATAAATTAGAACATATAATACATTTTGCATTCCCACCATCTTCAGACTTTTTGAAATAATGCCATAAGTTTTTTCATTTTTTTCACCAATACCGCGGATTGCGGATCCGCAGAGGCTGTTGCGGGATCCCGCAGTTCCTAAAATTATGCTGGATCCCGCTGGATTGCGGGATCCCACTTTGCTGGATTGCAATCCCTAGTCCCTATTTACGTTTTAACATTTAGTATAGATTTCTCAGAGATGAGATATTTTCCTGCAGTAAAAAGTATCCTATATGTTGACCTGGATAACCACCTATCATTATAGCAAATTTCATCAAAATTTGCCCAATGGTTTTCTCGTGGTGCGGTCACAGACAGACAGACAGATAAAAATTCTAAAAACTATAGATTCGGCCTCTGTAGCGATAATAAAATGATTGTTTCTATAAAAAATATTTTATGTACAGATTCGACTCAGAATTTTATTATATGTATAGATAGATTTGAATTTGAAATATTTGACATAGATAGAACATACTTTGGAAAAAAAAACATGAAATTTCATGTACGTATGTAAACAAATGAAGTTTTTTTTACTTGCTTCTCATGTCATATTGGGTTGAAACTTTATATTATAGACTAGCGACTCACCCTCGCTTCGCTCTGGTTCGTCCCTAGCTTGGATATAGTAACATGGATATAGTTTTTTTTTGAAGTATTAAAACCTTCCGTGGACCTTAAGGAACAAACAAAAAAAATAAATTAGCCGAATTGGTCCAGCCATTCTTGAGTTATGCGCTTACTAACATTCATTTTTAATTATATAGATGACAGCACAAAAATTTGGTATCATCGATTTGAGACAACTTAAGGTGACAACGAAACTCTTCAACGGATACTAGTAAATACTTGAGTTTGGGCTTCTTTGATTTGTTTTCTGCCATTAAATTTAATATTTTGTTTTTCAATTTTGCGTTTGAGTGGGTTTTTGAGATAAAATAAAGCCGTTCAGAACTTCTCAACTAATTAAGAAAGCGATGTAAAAAAAAACTCATACTTTTTTGGCGTAACAGAACAAAAATAGCTAAAGATTTCATCCCGTATGTCACAACTCTCTGCTTGTGAAAGGAATGATAAATTAATAAAATAATTAAATGAGGCATATTAGGCATATTACAATCATATATGCATAGAATATCATTTAAGGAAAGAATATAGTATTATATATCATTTGTCAGACAATAACAACGGTTACCATGGCAACGAACAGTTATTAGCTAACTTCATCATGTCGCTTTTTGGCTGTTGGTGTGCGCGCGCATCGTAAAAATTTTACTCTCATAATTTTTTCCAAACGTTCCAAAAGAAGTATAACTTCAAAATAATAAGTATATGTAGGTACTTGCCCTTGCGCATGTAATCGGCGAGGACGACTCGTTAATATCCATACTTATATTATAAATGTAAAAGTGTAATTTTCTGTGTGGAGAATGGAGATAGTCGGAGAGCTGGAGAGTGATATAGGCTACCTTTTAATGCGGGAGATTATCTCATTCCCACGGGAAAACACGTTATAATAACCCCCAACAACTCATCATACTCGTACCTCTCTATGCAGATAAATAAAATTGAAGTGTCTGTTTGTAATGTCAAAATAATAGCTTTATACTAAATGCATATGAATTTATATACGGTACTTATAAGAAAAACACAATTTTTAAAATTTTTGTCTATCTGTCTGTATGTTTGTTCCGGCTAATCTCCGAAACGGCTGGACCAATTTTAACGAGACTTTCACTGGCAGATAACTGATGTTATATGGAGTAACTTAGGCTACTTTTGTTTTAGAAAAAGAATCAGGGTTCTGCGAAAAAAAAACCATGAAATTGTGAACAAAATCCGCGTAGGTACGGCGTACGCACCCGAGCAAAGCGAGGGTAAATCGCAATATAATTTAAATGAATATCTTAGGAGTAGCAAGCTACTATTTATATATAAACATAGCTAACCGTGAAAACGTACCTAGGGACGAACGCGAGCGAAGCGAGCGTGAGTCGCTAATATATAATATATAGTCGATGTATTACATACTTACCGTTAAAAAGTACCTAGGGACGAACCCGAGCGAAGCGAGGGTAAACCGCTAGTGTAATTTTATAAATTCAAAAGCCGTTGCATTACATTTGTTTGTGAATATAACTAACATATTGACACTTTACATTTAATTATATACATTATTATGATCGTAGCTATTTTACAATAGCGCCCACGCGTGCAGACGAGGCCGGGGCACAAGGCTAAGCAAAATTTCTACTGACTAAATATTCACTAATTTGAATCATTAATTCTAATAGACTAAGATCCGGCAGTAATATTTTGAAAGTATCTGATTTTTAATCAAACCTAATCTATACAGATAAATAAAATTAAAGTGTTTGTAATTTCAAAATAACAGCTTTATACTAAATGCATATGGAATTATATACGGTAGTTTTAAGAAAAACACATTTTTTATATGTTTGTCTGTCTCTCTATCTGTTTGTTCCGGCTAATCTCCGTAACGGCTGGACTGATTTTGAAGGGACTTTCATTGGCAGATAGCTGATGTTATAAGGAGTAGTTTAGGCCACTTTTATTTTAGAAAAAGAATTAGGGTTCCACTCGAAAAAAATTAAAACGTACGTAAGGACGCACCCGAGCGAAGCGAGAGTAAGTCGCTAGTTCAAATTAAGCAAAGATTTTTGTTAGTTACTTAAAAGATAACAATTTCAATATATTGTATTAAAGGATTAAGCATATTTTTTACAACCAAGAAGTAATGAATTACATTATTTATTATTAGCTTACTTAAATTAACTTTATAAAAAACACAGATAGCTACAGAATTAAGATGCCGGATCCTGTTCTGTAAATTTAAATCGATAAAATTGTTTTTATTTTTATTGCTTTACATTATCAATTATGATCCAAAAATCGAAATAAATCCGCGAAAAAATCCGAACAGTTTTATATAAAACTAGCAACTCACCCTTGCTCCGCTCGGGTTCGTCCCTAGAATTATATTATAACGTTTAGTATAGATTTCTCAGAGATGAAATATTTTCCCGCAGTAAAAAGTATCCTATATGGTGACTCGGGTAACCAACTACCATCATACCAAATTACATCAAAATCCCTCCAGTGGTTTTTCCGTGATGCGGTCACAGACAAACAAACATTAATTCTAAAAACTATAGATTCGGCCTCTATATCGATAATAATGTCTATTTCAATAAGATTTTCCAAAAAATATTTAATGTACAGACAGATTCGACTTAGAATTTTATATTATCTGTAGGTGTCAAGTATTCGCGTACATCTAAGAAAGTATTAGTTACAATTGATTTTAAAGCCTTGTTTTTTAAATGGTTAGAATCTCTATATTCTTTCTGGCAAACCCACAACCCGCACTTGGCCAGCGTGATGGACTATGGCGTGATCCCCCTCGTATTGAAGGGAGGCCCACGCCCAGCAGTGGGACGTTAAAAAGGGCTGAACCCACAAAGCCAGGGCGTTGAGATGTATCATTAGTCTTAAGGTCAAATCTAACGTAACACAAATCATTTCTTTGCAAGAAAATCGATCGCTAATTATTATTAAAGAGCAATTTTCTTAACTATGTGATATCTTGAACAATGAATAAGTTTCGTAACATCCTTTTGCTTTGTTTATTTCTGAAAACTAATAATAATTATACGTTGTATGTATATAAGACTGCGATCGTCATTGCAGGTTCGATTCTAATGTGTCAAATTCAAATTAATTATTTATATAATATTGGTGTTCCAAAAATACACTTATTGTTTGTTGAACTCTGCTATGTATTTCTTCCAAAATGGAAGAAATACATCAAATCTAAAAGAAATTGTCCTTTGAAAAATGAAACTCTGCGGGTATATTAAATGAGTAATTCTTTTATATACATATATTAGTCCGGTCGAAATAGTGATTCACCCTTGCATAAATTCCTACAAAGCTAAAAATTTATAATATGGACGTTAGGGTTACCATTATAATGAAATTGTAAAAAGTCCCCATCAATCCTATGTATGTCTAAGTATAAACATATATACAGGGTGTAAAAACGATGGAACATGGAAGAAAAGTATCTTAAATATTGAAGTTATCAAGATTTACTCAAAGGAAACATTTCTTTATATATATGCGTTTAGTAAAGATTTCTCAGAGATGAGATATTTTCCCGCAGTAAAAAGTATCCCATATGTTGATCCGGATAACCAGCTATCATCATATTAAATTTCATTAAAATCCCTCCAGTGCGGTAACAGACAGACAGACAGACAGACAAAAATTCTAAAAACTATATATTCGGCCTCTGTATCGATAATAATGTCTATTTCAATAAGATTTTTCAGAAAATATTTAATGTACAGATTTGACTTAGTTACAATTTTATTATATATATATATATATATATATATATATATATATATATATATATATATATATATATATAAACTGCTACTTTTATATATATAGATAGGTAAATTCTATTTATATAATATGTTCTCCTCTAATTTTCAATAACGATTACGGTCGAATTTCGGCTACTGGAGAAACACTATTAATTATGAAATTAAATCATCACAAGAATTTGCCCTTCATAAGTCAATTTCACATATAGTTTATGAGTTAATTAAAAACGAATATAATTAGCGACTTGCGTTCTTCTAATATTAATCTCATTATTAATATTATAAATACGAAAGTTTGAATGGATGTTTGTTGATCACGCCAGAACGGCTGAACAGATCTGGATGAAAGGCACAGAGACAGATTATAGTTTGGAATAGCACATAGGTTACTTTTTATCCCGGAAAAATGTACGGTTCCCGTGGGGTAGATTTGTTTTGTTTTACACTAGAGAAAAATAAATAACTAAACGCAAAAACACACAGACATATAAACGCGAAAGTTTGGATGTTTGTTACTCTTTCACACCACCAACCTGACCAAATGATCAAAGGCCTGTAGTCAAAACTACTCTTGACCAACCTCTTTGGTCAAAAGTAGTTTTGACTAAAAAATAGTTTTGACTGTAACATATACATACATTTGTACCTATATAAAATACATTTAACGAGGAAATCCGTATTGTAAACTATAATTATCGACATAAATTAGTCCGATTTTAAAATGTTTTCTAAAGTAATATTTAGTTATCATTCGACATTTACACGGTCCTTAAGACAGGGGCTTCTTAACTATTGTTGGAGGGGTCGCTTCATTATTAAAAAAGTTTTTTTTTAAATATGGCTACAATGATTATTGCTATGACAAGTTAAGTCAGAAATAATTAAAACAAAAAAAAAACATTTTTATTAGTCCTGAAAAAAAAAATAAGAACAAAATGGGCGCAGTTTTATGTGTATTGATATTTTTTTGTCAAATCTACCGAGTGGCATTAAAAAAGAATGATTTTAAAACGTGTTTATAAAAATATATTTAATTTATAAGCTTAAAAATAATTAATGCCGAAACTAAAAAGCTACATTACAAAAACAAAAACGAGTGTGTGTTATGTACGCACGTAAGAAGTTATACTTCTTTGGCGTAACAGAACAAAAATAGCTAAAGATTTCATCCCGTATGTCACAACTCTCTGTTTGTAAAAGGAATGCAGCTAACTTCATCATGATGCTTTCAGCTAACTTCATCATGTCGCTGTTTGGCTGTTGTTGTGCGCGCGCATCGTGAAAATTTTACTCTCATAATTTTTTCCAAACGTGCCAAAAGAAGTATAACTTCAAAAAATTCGACTGCGAAAATGTTACTAAAAGATGGGAACAAGTTGAAGAAGTTGACGAAGATAAAGGAAATAGTATTATGCAGTCTTAGACATACAATACACGTAGCAAGACTCGCTAATATACGCAAAACTAGTAGAATCCGCGGTTTCGCTCGCTTCGCTCGTGCTAAAATTACAAAAAAAAACCCTTTGACTTTATGCTATTAGTAATAATGTACGGAAGTATGTCCGATTTGTTGATATTTATGATTACTGCTCAGCTCCTTTTGGTAGGAGAATGATGATGAACGTGAACTACGTTGCATATGAGTAAAATGATTGCGTGAACCTATAGCCTTCCTCAATAAACGGGATATCTAATGCAAAAATAATTTTTCAAATCGGATTAATAGTTCCTGAGATTAGCGCGTTCAAACAAACAAACAAACAAAAAAACCATGCCTCTTTATAATATTAATATAAAGAGATATAGATAACAATGTCAGAAAGTAAATTAAAAAAAATTATATTGATTTCTGTATTTGAAAATCTTTTTTTATTATATACTAGTAACTTGCTCTTTCTTCGCTTTCTGCGTCTCTAAGCTTGAATGGTTTAGGAACGCACAAGAGAAAACCGTCCAAAGAAAAATTCTTTTTTTTTGCCCCAGAAACATTCGCAGTCGTACCACAGTCTATAAAACAATACAGTCATCCAACGAAGCCGTCTAGACAGGGCAATCGTGCGGGGTGTGAGAGGTGAGACGCGGGTAGGCGACCCGAGCTGCATTCATTTCTGCCGCCCGAATTAGTTAGCAGCTCGGGACACGACTTTAAGGGCTGTCGCGCGTTTATTTTAATTTGTAAGCAATTAAAATGGTTCATACTACCTGTGCTATATTATATATTTTGTGTTAAAATTATTTATTAGGATGAGGATTTTTTACATAATCAAGTTTAATAACAGAAATTTCCAATCCAGTTAATCTACAAACCGAAAATTTTGGTCCGTTGCCCATTTATAATAGGTGATTTGGAAATTTATCAATTACATTATATCATATAAAACTAACTTTGCTAAAAAATTGAAAATAATGATAAATTTATATATAACTAAATTCAATTTGACTTATGTAATATAATTTGCTAGATTTAATTTATTTTTATTATAATTTAATTTATTTCATTCTAATTATCTAGTCATTCATTAAATTAATTATAATGTTACATAGTATTCATAATATTCATTTAATCAAATCAAATAATTGTTAAACCAATTGTATATTATATTTTTTATTAAAGATATAAAAGGCTTATTATTATTATTATATGAAATTTTGTAAAACTTTATTTGAATTTGCCTCCGCGAAATGCCTTTTTGTATTCTTTGCTATGAAGAACTTCGATAAATAACTAAATAATAATATTATATTTTAATTAAATTACAAAAAAAACTGTAACAACCCTGCGTAATGCAAAGTACGCTACGTGGTGTCGGCTTTTCGTCAAACATCAAAGGCGATAGCCCACTGTAATTTTTTAGTACACTGTGGTCGTACTCAGAATAACCAACTAGAGTTTCATCAAAATCAGATCAATGGTCTAAGAACGCACAAAGGACATACAAACATTTATTTTTATTTATATTAGATTATAAAATTATTACGCACTGTGCATAATAATAAGGATACATTTTTTTGTCAGCGTTACGACAAATAAATAATTTATAATACTATTTTAGGCTTCCGTCATATTTTGCTGTGCGCTCTACAGAATATACAGTTTCCCGTTAGTAAAAAAAATTGAAGAGTACGTTCTTTGGAATTTAAGTGAAGACTAACCCTGATATTATTAATGATATCATACTAAATTTTAAACAGTAAAGGTCGACGATTTGAACTTTGTTGACTACGACCTTCGAAGTACAATGCTTCAATTATTCTTAATTTCGTGTTACCTCATAATGTTTTAGCCGTTGTGACAAGTTAGGTGATGTAAAAAACAAAATAAAAAATAAAATAGACCCCTACGACGTGTGTTCACCTTGTCGTGGTGCAAGCAACCCCTTGGTTGTTGTAGTCTGCTTAGGTATTCAGTGGTAGCCACCCTCCCCCCCCCCCCCCTCCCCCTAACGTGCGTTCACCTTGTCGTGGTGGGGTTCAGTATCCTCCGGCAGTTCAGCCGGACGCGAAGCTAAGAAACGCTCAGGGAGGTGGCCCACTTCAGTGAGCAGTGGGAGGAGGCTCACTTCGGTAAGCGTTGTACTATGCGGGTTGCTCCTGGTACTTCTCTGATAGCAGAGTGAACTGTGGAGCAACCCCATGGTTGTTGTTGTCTGCATCGGCAGATCTACTATCGGGGCATCGTAGTTGAGTGCGTAAGCGATCCTGTGACGCTCTATTAAGACGGGGGAGGTTTTGTTAGGTTTTAGTGGGTAGTACTGGCTTTTCTAGCAGGTGAGTACCATATAATCACCTGTATGTCTACAGGTGGTATGTGTAAATTCCCAACATTAGAAAAACAGAACAAGAGGTAGGCAGTCATCGGGGCGTCGTAGTTTAGTGGCTTTACTAGCCGATTCTAGCCTTTTAGTCCCACATCACCACCTGTATGTATGCAGGTGGTATGCGTCAATGAATTTTCCAACATTAAAAAAACGTGAATAGAATTTTCGTATTGACATTGAGGTTCGGGAGTTTGTTTTCGAAAACATATACATACGTCATAGATACTTGGAAATGTTGTTCAACATTTCAAACAAAACTATTTTTTGGGGTATTCACGGTGTTAACTTACATTTTTGTTCTCGACGTTTCGAATGTCTTATAGCAAACATGGTGAAGTTATAAGATTTTTGACGTCTCAAAAGTCATAGTTATACGGATGGTGCCTACCCATAAAATTATACAAAAATTTGGAAGAAGAAAAGAATTGCACTGTACTTAAACTTATACTGTAATTAATGTTGCTGTAGTTTTACAATTAGAAATTATTTAATTTGAGTTGTGATTATTGTGATTTTTTTTTGTGGCAATATTATGTAGAAGACAGTGATGAAGCTTGAAATAGTATTATAATTAACTTTTTCATAATACTCGTACAATTTCAGCCACTGTGTACTGTTTTCCTTAAGTGTAAGTGACACCGCTAACTTTCCAATTCCAGACTGCTACTGAGAACTTCAGAAAGACTTAATAACTAAACTTTGCCCGACCTAGTACTCAAACCCAGAACCACCTGTACCCTTAAATGCTAGTCACTAGGTATATCTAGACAGTTTATAAATATGTTGGGATGAATATGTTGGTACATTAACACACAGCACCATCTAGTTCCATGGTGAGCTACGAGGCTTGTGTTATGGATACTAGATAGTTGTTACACTACACATATATAACTTTAAATACATACATATTATAAATATAAATACCCATGACTGGAGTACAAACATTCGTGCTCATCACACAAATGTATGCCAGCGGGACTCGAACCCGCGACCGTTGGAACAGCAAGTAGGGTCACTACAAACTGAGCCAAACGTGTCTTTCATATTATTTTGTAAACTTTAACGCAATGAATTACTTTAGTTAAAAAATAAACCGTTATGGTCATTTTTATGTAGTATATCACAAACTGGTTAGTCGGGAAGGATATTGTGTGTCGAATATTTAATTGTTGTAAAATTTTGCAAATTATAATAATGATAACAATAATAAAGTTATGTTAAATAAAAATAATTGATTTAAAATATTTTAAACTATACATTTAGTATTTAGTAGTATTTTTAATATGAGATTGCATTGAGATTTATTTATACTATTTTTATCATGTAGAGTATACATTTTTAGAGAATAAGGAAAGTCTACATATTATATAGTAATTGAATTTCTACAATTTGACTTTTTTACATATTTGGTATTTGGCACTCAATTGTCTTTGGTTTTTTAACGTTGGTTTGGACTTTCGCATACCACCTGCATACATACAGGTGGTTATGTGGAGACTAAACCTCAACGGAACCTCCCCCCCCTGTCTTAATGGGGCGTCGCAGGATCGCTTACGCATTTCATCACTGTATCCTGACGGTTGTTTGCCGAGGCAGTTCGCGACAACCAAGGGGTTGCTCCTACGGTCCACTCTGCCGTCAGAGAAGTACCAGGAACCAAACGCATGGTACTCCGCCCGCAGAAATGGGCCATCTCCCAGTGCATTTCTTGGCTTTGTGTTCGGCTAAATTGTAGGATGCAAAAGAGCCCCCCCCCTACCACCCCCCACTATCACGACAAAGTGAACGCACGTTTGGGGTTAAGACCCTCATTATGACAAGGTGAATACATCGAAGGAGTCAATTGTCTCTGGTTATCCTTCAACTCATCTTCGACAAAATAAATTTCTACTATCGTGATCTTTAACACAAAATAAAAGAATGTGTGGAAATGACATATCTGTTATGTCACGAATGCAAATATGTGGAGAGGGCGTTTGGCTTTCCTTGTAAAAGTTTGCAACCATTTGTGGTCGCTCTGATTTTGACAGTTTTTTTTTAAATTAAAGGTGCGACAAGTGCTTGTGATGCATCTACACGTTTTGAAGTCATTTGAAATTTTTGACAAATGACAAGTGTGTGGATCCGGCATTATATTTTTTAATTTAATTTAATAATTTTAATTTTATTACTGTGTGCAAAGTCATTCCGGTCATTGGTATTATATAAAAACATAGATACACATTTCCCAACAAATATCTCTTCAAAAAGTGGCGTCGAAATGTGACGTTAAATCAAACCAAAGAATAAAACTCAAAAATTAAAAGTTCTAATTGTCCAAACACAAATTCGAACTTACGCACACCACATAAAGTACTTTTTTAAACGAAACAACGTGCGTTTTAATTTTATAATCCGAAAAGCAATGAACAAAAGAGGTTTGAAAAAAGCGCACAATTTCAAATTGTGCGCATCTTTTTGAGGACACTTTTGAGACGCTAATTGTGTATCTTAAGTTTTTGTTTATTAATGATTCCCATATATATTTCGCTTCCTATTAGCCATATTAATATAAAAAAATAATTTGTCTATAAAGGCAGCATAAATTATAGATATAGCAATGTTTTTAATATTTCGGTGTTTGTTTATCCGCATTTTGCTTCCTTAACGAGTGAATACTATCGTAAAATTTAAATACGAAAATTGTCGATACAAAACTATTTGTAGACGTCTCTTTGAATAAAGTATAAGAGACGTATTCAGCCCTTTTTAAGGTCCCACTGCTGGGGGTGGGCCTCCCTTCAATACGAGGGGGATCAGGTCATAGCCCACCACGCTGACCAAGTGCAGCCGAACTTCACATGTCTTTCGAAAACTTGCTAGATTCTCTCAGACATGCAGGTATCCTCACGATGTTTTCCTTCACCGTAAGGCAAGTGGTAATCATGTTAGAAATGATTCGCATATGAAATTATCAGAGGTGCGAGACCCGGGATTTGAACCCACTTCAATCGGTTTCTCAAGCGATCGCGTTACCACTGAGCTACCACTGCCTTTTTAAAAAGTATAGGAGATATTTTATAGAAATAGCTAAAGCTCTCTATTTTACTCGTTTCTATAAGAAGAAAGAGTCATGTCATGTCATGATAAATAATAAGTTGTGTAGTATGTATTCAGCCCTTTTTAACATCCCACTGTTGGGCGTGGACCTCCCTTCATACGCGGGAGATCAGGCTGTATTCCACCACGCTGGCCAAGTGCGGCTTGGCGGACTTCACATGTCTTTCGAAAACTTGCTAGGTTCTCTCAGACATGCAGGTTTTACTCTCGTTATCCTAAGTTGTGAAGTAAACTAATAGAAATATAAGGTACACGTGTAAAACTGCACAGTTAGTACTAAAATATTACTGTCCTATACAAATAAAACAAGTTCTGTTCCACACTCCTCCCCTCCTCTATAACAGCTGTAGATTTTAAAATTCAATTAACTACTAATGCCTGAGGTCACAGAATTAATATTGTTAGATGCTAATACATATATCGATATAAATAAATATAAAATGGTATTCTTTTTTGTAATATTCACTTTATTACGTCTGGATCGATTTGGCTCTTGGACGACATTTTTTGAATTTTCGTAAAAATCCGAGTTTTAGGGCCAAAAATTGAAAAAGTTGCCCGGAAAATCGGGAAAAACTATAAGAGCTTTTTCTATCAATTTTTTATATATAAACTAGATCATAAACAAAATAGATAATTGGACAAGATAACATCTGTCGGATCAGCTAGTTAGTATTAAATATATTTATAATAGTGGTTCATTTAAAGACATTGTGCTGAGCCATTTCTATCATTGTGGCCAACAACCCGTAAGACATTATACTGTATCCCAAAAACAAAAACGACTTTCCACCACATAGATGTTATATTTTCCAGACCTATTTCCATTCCGTTAAGCCATTTACGTAGGAGATATATACAAGCGAATGCGCAAACATAAGCCTACTCTATTCATTGATGAGTCCACTATTCGACATAATACGCAAAAGATTAAACGTAAAATTGACGGTTGGTCTTACTTGCTCTCTGAGGTAAAGTAACACCACAAACTTTCCGATTCCGGACTTTTGGGCAGAAAATTGCAATAGCTATACTTCATCCTCATCATCATCATCAGGACCTCTAAGCCAATAAGGCAGTTGAATGTTCTTTACTATGTTTGGATTTGTATTTTTTGTTTGTTTATTGTTTTTTAGTATCAAATATTTGGTCTGGTCTGATCAATAAAAACATTTGGTTCCTAGGAGAAGTGAACACAATATTTCTGGCATATTAGACAGTTCCAGACAAAGATGATGATATTCATAAAAACCAGTATATTCGCGGTAATTTTTTTTAATAATAATTATGCAAATTTGGAGGACAGATGACTAAGACTTTATTTGTAGAACTGTCTATGAAGCAATTATGACGACTTAATTTTTTAATCTATACTAATATTATAAAGCTGAAGAGTTTGTTTGTTTGTTTGTTGAACTACTAATCCGATTTGATAAATTCTTTTTGCACTAGATAACCCGTTAACTGAGGAAGGCTATAGGCTATATATCATCCCGGAAAAAGGTACGGTTCCCGTGGGATAGATTTGTTTTTGTCTAGGGACGAACTCGAAGCGAAGCGAGGGTGAGTCGCTAGTCGATTATACATATGTTGTCACATATTTAGCGATTTGTATAAAATATAATAGTATCTTTTCATTTATTCTGACTATACTGAAGTAGAAAGCGCTGAGTTATTAAATTGATATAGATAGGGTCGATAAAAACGAACTAAAAAGAGAGGAATAAGTTGTCGATGGAAAATAGTACTCTGCAGTAGGAGATATTTGTACTTACATGTTTTATCCTTGTTGCGAATTTACTAATACTATTTTACATATATAACTTCTTTCTTTTTAGTTCATATAGTCAGGTTTCACTTGCATACATACATACAGATATATAAACATATCCTTTTGGGCTTCGCCGCAGTCGGGTAAAAATGAGGAGATATGCAGGAAGGAACGGGGATGAATAGAATGGATAGCAAATGGAGATGAAGAATTCTCTAAGGATATGGGTAGGGATCTTTAAAGTGAATCGACTTGATGAAAAATCGAAAGAATATGCTTGATGTGTCACTCCAGGTCAAGGTCTATCTATGAACTAAATTATTATCAAATCCGGCCAGTCATTTTAGAACGTTGGAATTTATTGTAGTCCAATTAATGTACATTAAAGAATATATTATACTTTCCTAGATTTACGCGAATATTTGACATTTTAAATGAAATTATCTTTTCGGATTTTTTCGCGGATTTATTTTGATTTTTGGTTTCCGACGTTTCGAATGGGATATCAGAGTTTTATATCACTAGGCTCATTATTAAATTGTCATTTTTGATTAGAGCCTCCAATTTTTCCTTCTCCATCGAAATCGATATTAGAATATAGATTTGCCTTACGGCGAGTTCCAATAACCTATCTATCTGTGGTTTTCCTTACTGGAGTTAGAGTTTTGATGTGATTTGCATACAAATTATGCCGAATTCCTATTGCTACTAACAATAAGGAGTATAGATAGGTTATTGGGATCTCATCGTCTCAGTCATCTCAGTGCTTATTTGTCCAAACGAACATATAACCGAAAGAGTTTTTAATACACATTTGATTTAATTTAATAATTAAATACACATTTTTCTTTAATAAAGCCATTGCGCTTTTTATTCCTGTCATTCTCATACTCCGAGTACTTGTCACGGCCGGTGAGAGTCAAGGCGCAGGATCAATGCGACACGTGCTCTCCGAGGCATGAGGGTGAAACACCGCCAACTTCCCAACTCCGGGCTGTTACTGAGGCTTAGATTTAATAACTAAACTTGGCCCTACCCGGGACTCGAACTTGGGACCTCTCGATGTGCAGCCGTACTTTCTAGACACCACACCACGGAGGCAGTTAATCACAGATAGACTATGATATAGAACACAAAGGCTACTGTTGGAAATAAAATTTACCAAAAGATGGCGTTATCTGGAACGCTACTCGCTAGCAAAAATAAAAAAGGCATTATATATGTTTTTTTTTCTCTAGATATATTACAATCAAAATAAAAAAAAAAAAAAAAAAAAAAAAAAACGACGAAAACGAAATTTAAATAATAAACCGATTAATATATTTAAATTATTAATACAAAATAAATGACAAAAAGTTTATATTTTTTTTATTTTAGGATGCAAATTTATTTCATAGTGTTTGACTTCTACCTGACCTTATACATATATAAAACTATACTATTAACTATATTAATTAATATTATAAAGAGGAAGGATTTGATTGTTTGTTTGTTTGCACCGAATAGGCTCCGAAACTACTGAACCGATTAAGATGAAATTTGGTAAGAAGATAGTTTGAGACCCTGGGAAGGATATAGAATAGTTTTTATCCCAGAAATCATCCCTTAAGGGAGTGAAAATGGGGATGAAAGTTTGTATGGGGAAGCAACCTAGGGACGAACCCGAGCGAAGCGAGGGTGAGTCACTAGTAACATATAAAGTTAAAGCGTATGTTTGTTTGGACGCGCTAATCTCTGGATGTAGTGGTCCTACTTGAAAAAATCATTTTTGTGTTTCATCATAAATTATTTAAATTCATACTAAGACGTAAGACACCATAGTAATTCTGCAATTAAACGGTATAGACGGAACCTCGAGAATATCTACATATATATTACTAGCGACTCACCCTCGCTTCGCTTCGGGTCCGTCCCTAGGCAAAAACAAATCTATTCCACGGGAACCGTACTTTTTTCCGGGATGATATATAGCCTTCCTCAGTTAACGGGCTATCTAATGCAAAAAGAATTTTTCAAATCGGATTAGTAGTTCCTGAGATTAGCGCGTTCAAACAAACAAACAAACTCTTCAGCTTTAGAATATTAGTAAGGTAATATAAATTTAAAAAAATATAATTTTCACAATTCCAAAGCAATTATTGCAGGAAAGTTTAAAATAAGCGAACAAAGCCAGGGTTTCTGAATAGTTCTATAATAATATCATATTTGACTATTGTACGGGTGACTTATTTTAATATTGTATATTATTAATAGTATGCATAAATATATCCGCCATCATTTCTTTCAATCTAAACTTCACTCAACTCCTTCATGAGACACGTTTGGCTCAGTTTGTAGTGATCCTACTTGCTGTGCCAGCTGTCGCGGGTTCGAGTCCCGCTGGGGGCATTCATATGTGTGATGAGCACGAATGTTTGTACTTCAGTCATGGGTGTTTATATTTATAATATATATGTATTTAAAGTTATATATGTGTAGTGTATCAACTATCTGGTATCCATGACATAGGCCTCGTAGCTTACCATGGAACTAGATGGTGCTGCGTGTTAATGTCCCAGTGTATCAAGACTATGGCCTGATCCCCCTTGTATTGAAGGGAGGCCCGTGCCCAGCAGTGGGACGTTAAAAAAGGGCTGAATACCTAAGCTCAATGAGTCAAGTTCGCACTTATTCGATTTCTACATTACCGGTCCAATTATTTACAAGTTATGAAAGATTTTAATGAACCAATCTTAAAAGGAAGTTGTAATGTTTCAAATTACTTATTTCTTAAGATGCTAAGCCGGTTATGAGTTGACTATAAATCTATACACATAAATAAAATTGAAGTGTCTGTTTGTAATGTCAAAGTATATAACGGAACCTACTTATAAGAGAAAATCAATTTTTAAAATTTTTGTCTGTCTGTTTGTTCCGGCTAATCTTCGAAACGGCTGGACTGATTATGACGGGACTTTCACTGGCAGATAGCTGATTTTATAAGGAGTAACTTAGGCTATTATTTTAAAAAAGAAATAGGGTTCTGTTTAAAAAAATTAAAATGTACCTAGAGATGCATCCGAGTAAAGCGACGGTAAGTCGTGAGTATAACATAAAAATGTTCCATGCTACGGAAGCCTGTGTCAGACTCGTAATTGACCGTTTTTTATACTCATCGACATTTGACGACACGTTTGACTCAGTTTGTAGTGACTTACGATTACTTGCTGTGTCAACGGTTGCGGATTCGAGTCCCGCTGGGGGCATTTATTTGTGTGGGAACCACGAATGTTTGTGCTCCAGTCATGGGTGTTTATATTTATAATATATTTAAAGTTATATATATATATATGTAGTGTATCAAATATCTGGTATCCATAACGCAAGCCTCGTAGCTTACCATGGAACTAGATGGTGCTGTGTGTTAATGTACCAACATATTTATTTATCGATATCGATAAGGTGAGGCCTAACCGATCTGTTTAGTTTAAAAACATCTAATAACTCATCCTCTGTACTTACTTTTAATTAAACTGTATACAAATATGCTTTGCGATTAGTACATGTGTCGACCTTCTCGATCATTGAAACCCAGATGACTAAACAAATTATGATGCAATTCTTATTTAGTTTATATATTATTTAAGGGAAAGTAAGTCAATTTGTGATGTAAACAAAGATACGGCGTTATTTGGGAACTCCGAGAGATGTGAATCATAACACACGTAATACGTGGCATTGAAGGTATTTTGTAATAATTATATTTTTAAATAATGAAATTTGTTTAAGCTATCCCGCGGGATTCCTTCATTTTCCCGGGATAAACGACGTTTGGCTTATTTTGTAGTGACCCTACTTGCTGTGTCAGCAGTCGCGGGTTCGAGTCCCGCTGGGGGCATTCATTTGTGTGATAAGTACGAATGTCTGTATTCCAGTCATGGGTGTTTATATTTATAATATGTATGTATTTAAAGTTATATAGGTATGTGTAGTGTATGGACTATCTGGTATCCACAACACAAGCCCTCGTAGCTTACCATGGAACTAGATGGTGCTGTGTGTTAATGTCCCAACATATTTATTTATTTATAGATTAAGTCTATCTTTAGTATATAAACTATCTGTTGTCCTAAATTACATCAAAATTGGTTCAGTAAATACGCCTGATTTAACGGATATGTAACCGTGTACATGATTCATAACTATTTATTATTGTACGTGACGCGTGACATTGAAAATATTTTGAATCATTTCTTGCATAATATTATTCCAAACGTAAACAATTAGGCTACTATTATAAAGGCGAAAGTTTGTATGTATGTATGTTTGTCCTTCAAGCCGTAAAGGCTGAACGCATTTGGATGAAATTTTATACACAAATAGAGTATAAGCTGGAGTAACACATAGGCTATTGTTGGTAATAAAATTTGCTAAACGATGGCGCTGTCTGTATATCTATACATATAATAAAATTGTAACTAAGCCCAATCTGTACATTAAATATTTTTTGGAAAATCTTATTGAAATAGACATTATTATCGATACAGAGACCGAATCTATAGATTTCAGAATTTTTGTTCTGTCTCTCTGTTTGTCTCTCTGTTACCGCATCACGGGAAATCCACTGGAGTGATTTTGATGAAATTTGGTATGATGATAGCTGGTTATCCGGGTCAACATATAGGATACTTTTTACTGCGAAAAAATATCTCATCTCTGAGAAATCTATACTAAACGTTAAAACGTAAGTAGAGACGAACTCGAGCGGAAGCGAGGGTGACTCGCTAGTACCTAACATTATTGTATAATATTAAATGAGCAATTCTTGTATATACAGGATCGAACAAACGGATGGGACATGGTAGAAAAGTATCTTAAATATAAATATATTTATCAAGTTTTACTCAAAATAACGGACCGGAAGGCGAAGATTTATTAAAAAATAATTCAAAAATTCATCCAACCAAGCAGTAAAAAAAAATACACTGCTAGATGTTACTATTATTATTTATAGGCCTTTATTTTTATGTTAATGAATTATACCTACTATTTAAAATTTTATTACTTTTTAACAATAATACGTACATTGACTCCAAGAATTAATAGTAATTCCGTTACAAACGTTAGACGTGTAATTTTTTATTTTTATATATTTATATACCTACTAGCGATTCACCTCACTCCGATCGGGTTCGTCCCTTGATACGTTTTAACGGTTAGTATAGATTTCTCAGAGATGAGATATTTTTTCGCAGTAAAAAGTATCCTATACGTTGATCCGGATAACCAGCTATTATCATACCAAATTTCATCAAAATCTGTCCAATGGTGTTCTCGTTATACGTTCCGAGACAAACACACAGACAGATAAAAATTATAAAAACTATAGATTTGGCCTCTGTATTGGTAATAATGACTATTTCAATAAGATTTTCCAAAAAATATTTAATGTACAGATTCGACTCAGAATTTTATTATACGTATAGATAGATATTTTTTAACTATGTTAAAAATAGCCTTGAGGTTTACCTTATTTAAAAAAAAAGTAATATGAAAATTGGCCCACCATGTGCAAATATATCACGTATATATATACATAAAAACCATATTTCCCCTTTTTGAAATCAGTCAAGAAACTAAAATAGTTTATATTTAAAAATTCCCTAAAGCAAAGTATTATAAAAATCGATTTTACAGTCAAAAATATTAAAATCGAAATCTTTATATTATTCGATTCCTAAAATCGATTATTAAATGAATAAACATATATGTAAATGTCTTTAAATTACTAAGTTTTCAAGGTGTATTGAGTCAGAGGTCAGTAAAAGTTTGTTTGAGCTAATTTCGTTTCAATATCACAAATATTAGTCATATTTTAATTTTGTATGTCTATTTGTTTGCATCATAAGCCTACATGGCAGTGGTGGGTCAGTAACACGCTTGTTTGGGAAGTAGGTTCAAATCCCGGGTCTCGCACCTCTGATATTTTCATGTGCAAATCATTTCCAACATGATTACAACTTGTTTCAGTGAAAGAAAATATCGTGAGGAAACCTGCATGTTTGAGAGAAACTAGCAAGTTTTCGAAAGACATGCTCAGTCCGCCTGCACTTAGTGCGTGGTGGACTTTAGCCTGATTCCCCTCGCATTGAAGGGAGACCCGTGTCCAGCAGTGGGATGTTAAAAAGGGCTGAGCACAATGGCAATACAGTAATTTGTTTCCATCGAGGGTAACTGATGATAGAGTTAGGAGGTGGATAATGGCACTCTTCAGTGACTGACATTATAAAATTACCCATAGGTACATTTTTAAGCGTATTTTTTAGTTTTATGAACTAAAATCTTTATATTAGGTTGACTCCCCATACAAACTTTTATCCCCATTTTCACCCCCTTAAGGGATGATTTCCGGAATAAAAAATATCCTATGCCCTTTCCAAAGTCTCAAAGTATTTTCTTACCAAATTTCATTTGAATCAGTCCAGTAGTCTTTGAGTTTATACGTTACAAACATACAAAAATACAAATCTTTCCACTTTATAATATTAGGTTTCTTTATATCTTATTTTACTAATAAATATTGATAACTAATTTTAAAAATGCATAATTGCCGTACTATTAGCATTTCTGAACGTATCTATGTGATTTATTACTATTATTGTTAACTTTAATAAACATTTCTAGATTGTCTGTATGTCTGTTTGGTGAAGGAAAACATCGTGAGGAAACCTGCATGTCTGAGAAAACCTAGCAAGTTTTCGAAAGACATGTGAAGTCCGCCAATCCGCACTTGGCCAGCGTGGTGGACTATGGCCTGATCCCCCTCGTATTGAAGGGAGGCCCACCCCCAGCAGTGGGACGTTAAAAAGGGCTGAATACATACATACATGTCGAAATAATTTTCAAAATGGCTAATTTTTAATGGGATTTTCACATAATTTTGCGTAGTAGCTTATCTCGGAAAATATATGTACCGCTACAAGAGCGGGACAGTTTTTACAAATTATTCATAGTAATTGTTTAATTTATGAACAAAGTGTGTGTATTTAGTTTTTTTAATAGACTTTTTAATTCCATAGATTATTTTATACTAGCGACTCACCCTCGCTTCGCTTCGGTTCATCCCTAGACAAAAACAAATCTATCTCACGGGAACCATCCATTTTTCCGAGATGATATATAGCCTATAGTCTTTCTCAGTTAACTTGCTATTTAATGCAAAAAGAATTTTTCAAATCGGATTAGTAGTTCCTGAGATTAGCGCGTTCAACCAAACAAACAAACAAACTCTTTAGCTTTATTACTATTAGTATAGATAGATAAACTTAAAAAGCAAAACTTTATCTAAATACAAAATTTGATCCAAATCGATAGAGCCGTTTTCGAGATACACGAAATCCCATCAGTATAATAAATATTATAAATGTGAAAGTTTGTGAGTATGGATGTTTGTTACTCTTTCCGTCAGAACGGCTGAACGGATCTGGATGAAATTTGGGACAGAAGTAGATTATAGTCTGGAATAGCGCATAGATACTTTTTATGTCGGAAAAATATACGTTTCCCGAGGGATAGATTTGTTTTTGTTTTTCTAGAGGCGAATCCGAACGAAGCGAGGGTGAGCCGCTAGTAAATATTATTATTGCGAAAGTTTGGATAGATGTTTGTTACTCAATCACGCCAGAACGGCTGAATGGATCTGGATGAAATTTAACACAGAGATAGATTATAGTTTGGAATAGCGCATAGATACTTTTTATCCCGAAAAAAATGTACGGTTCCCGTGGGATAGGCTTGTTCTTATTTTTCACTAGGGACGATCCCGAGCGAAACGAATGTGAGTAGCTAGTATACATATAGACATAAGAATTGCTCATTTAATATTAAAAAAATACACAGACAAAGTCGTGATAAAAGCTAGTATTACCAAAACGTTTGCTTTACTTTGTTGACTTCGAAGTGTGAAAGGCGATGTAAGGATCATTCAGCCTTGACCTTAAGAGATCAACAATTGAGTTGTGTCCCTTTTAAATAAAAAATCGAGAGTCACGCATCTTATAGGTCAAAGACTAAAATTATTTTAGGTGAACAAAAAAAACCGTCTGTACGTAGATCTATAGGTTATATAAGTTTGTTTTTTACCCGACTGCGCGGTGCAAAGGAGAGTAAAGTATTTTTCAGTCTATGTATGTTTGTTCCTATGTGGCGTTCTAGAGACCAAACGCGTGGACCGATTTTGATGATACAAACGTAGTTAGATTCATCTTGATAATGATATTGTCTTTAGCTATATAAAATTAGTTAAAAATTAAAATGGCCGATTTTAGACGTCAATTTGTGTCTTAAAAAAATTTCCATATCAATCGATTGGGGTTTAAAAATAAAGGTTTTTACGAGGCGGTCACAAATGTATACAATTTATATGTTTGAAAAGTAATTTAGGATACAAAATTGCTAAATATAAATTCAAATGTCTAATTTGCAGCTTTTTAAGCTGTACATAAAAAATGTATTATAAAAATTAAAAAAAAAAACCCGACTGCATAAAAACTAACTAAAAAGATGAAAACAAGTTCACGATGGAATACAGTATTATGCAGTCGGAGACATACACGTTTCATCCTTGCCCCGAGATGTACACACTCTGGACTGGAGTACAAACATTCGTGTTCATCACACAAATGAATGCCTCCAGCGGGACTCAAACCTGCGACCGCTGGCACAGCAAGTAGGGTCACTACAAACTTATATTTTTAAATGTAATTGGGAATGAGAAATGCTAAAATACAATAAATAATAAATTTAACTAACTAAAAAGACGAGAACAAGTTGACGAAGGAACATAGTATTATGCAGTCGGAGACATACATACACACAGCTATTCTAAAACATGTACATATGTATTTACAAACAGATATACACAAGTATATTTTTTATATACATTTATCAAGCTTGCATTTCCTGTTTAAAATCAATCACTTTTTCAATAACAACTGATTGATATATAATTAGAAGGATGTTGAAAGGCGACCTTGGCTTTGATTCTCATTGAATGCAAATGTTTTTATTACTAGCGGCTCACCCTTGCTTCGCTCGGGTTCGCCTCTAGACAAAAAAAAACAAATCTATCCCACAGAAACCGTAAATTTTTCCGGGATAAAAAATAGCCTATTTGTTATTCTGATGTATGAACTATATTATTGTAAAGTTTCATTAAAATCCAATCGGTAGTTTTTGTGTACTAAGCTGTATAATTTAGTATATTTTTTTAACTATCCTACGGGAACTCTGTAATTTTCCGGGTTAAAAAGTATCTAAAATGTTAACCGGGATATAAGGTACCACCATGCAAAATTTTATTTAAATCGGTCTAACAGTTTCGGAGATTAGTCCGTACAAACAGACAAACAGACAGAAAAACAAAAATATTGAAAAAAAACTGAATTTGTTCTATTCCTCTTCTTACATCCCCCTGACACGGTTTTGGTTGGTTGGTTTGATTTTTTTCTATGTACAGACATTCGACCTCTACAGTTTTATTATATGTATAGATTCACCTAGAACGAGTTTACAATAAAAATTGGTTATATAAAATGTTTTCAATACATATAATGTGTTTTTTTTTAGAAATAATATATTTATTTATTCAAATATTATAAGTTGCTTAATTTCATACTTATTGCCTAATTTAACTTATTTAAGTCTAAAATTCAAACTCGATTAGTATGTGATTCATTCGTAGCTGCATTGCTTAAATCCGAAATAAGCTTTTCTTTCTCAAATAAAACTAAAACTAAACAATATATAAATAGCCAAAGACAAAACCTCTACCTCTTTTTCCTCTGTCAGTTAAAAGATTTTTTTTTACCCAACTGCAAGGAAAGGGTTATGTTTTATGCGCCTATCTTTGTATGTTTGTTTGTGATATTTTTTATTCCTTCATATCCTCCAAACTACTCGATGGAATTCTTTAATTAAGGTATCGTTAGATGTCTCATTAGTCCAAGTGTTCTTAGATAGGTGATATAAAAAAATTAAATATGGGGGCTGTTAGATTCCATAATGTGAAAAGAAAAAAAAATGAAAATCGACGACCTATTTCAAGTGGGGTATCGTTGAATAAGTATTTAAAAATCAGTTTTAGTTTCGCCATTTTTCATTTTAAATAACAGTTTAGGATATATAATGATTTAAAGTTGGTTAACAAACATTCTCGCTAATTTTCCTACTTAAAAATACTTAAAAAGCTGTAAATAAATAAATATATTATAAAAATAAAAAACCCGACTGCATAAAAGCTAACTAAAAAGATGAAAATAAGTTGACGAAGGAATATAGTATTATGCAGTCGAAGACATACATACGAGTGTGTACTTCTCGCGGCAAGGATGAAACGTGAAACGATGAAACACCACAAACTCACAAAGTTTACCTCTTTATAATATTAGTATAGATATACGGTACTTTTAAGAAAAACATAATATTTAAAAATTTTGTGTCTGTTTGTTTGTTTGTTTCGTCTGAACTCCGAAACCGCCGAATTGATTTTGACGGGACTTTCACTGGCATACAGCTGATATTATGAGGAGTAACTTAGGCTACATTCATTTTAGAAAAAGAATTAGGGTTCTGCTCAAAAAAAACGTACCTAGGGACAAGTCGCCAGTACTTAACCAAAAGTGATCTCATTTCGAGTTTAAACCACCCACTGCCCACATTCCAAACGTTAGTTATAACAAACATTAAACGTGTTACATCAGTGAGAAACATTTAACTTATTGATTTACATCAAAACTGATGTCATCTTTCTTTGCGAATGTCTAACTACTGATACTTTAGATTTACGTATTATTTGTTTTTAAATACATATTATATCACCCGGTGTTACCTTGTTATTAGCATCCGGCAATCCAGCCAAGAGTAAAGCTAAGAGGTATTGGTAGATGGCTCACTGTCTTAGCAGTACACCATGCAGGTTGCTCCTGGTACTTTTCTGATAGCAGAGTGGACCGTTGGAGCAACGCTATGGTTGTTGTGGTCTGCTTCGGCAGGGGGCGTCGTGGTTGAGTGCGTAAGCGATCCTGTGACGTTATTAAGACGAGGGAGATTCGTTAAGTTTTAGTGGGTAGTACTGGATTTTCAAGCCTTTAAGTCTCACATAGTCACCTGTATGTATGCGTAAATGCATTCCCCATAGTTGAAAAAATAATTAATGTGTATATCAAAAGAAATCACTATGTGTTTATTCAAGAGTTTTACTAAAATCTGTTGAGCCCTTATAGAGTGAAGAAATGACAAATAAGTACACTTACTCACTATCTATATAAAATAAAAAAATGAATATTTCTTTATACGTTTGTACCTTCCTAACCAGTCCTTCTTTTTAACTTTAGCCAGTTGTCCTGCGTACGTCTGCATAGTTATATATACTTACATATATAATATTAGTGGCTCACCTTCGCTTCGCTCGGGTTCGCCTTTAGGCAAACAAAAACAAATCTATCTCACGAGAACCATACATTTTTCCGGGATAAAAAGTAGCCTATTTGTTATTCTGATGTATGAACTATATTACTGAAAAGTTTCATTAAAATCCAATCAGTAGTTTTTGTGTACTAAGCTATATAAGTTACTATAGTTTTTTAGCATTTTCAAGCGTTCCCGTGGGATAGTTAAAAAACTATAGTAATTTATACAGCTTAGTACACAAAAACTACTAATTGGATTTTAATAAAACTTTACAATAATATATGTAGTTCATACATCAGAATAACAAATAGGCTACTTTTTATACCGGAAAAATGTATGGTTCCCGTGGGATAGATTTGTTTTTGTTTGTCTAGAAGCGAACCCGAGTACCTACATTTTAAGGTCAAAAAATCTTAATTAAATAGAATTTTTATTTATCTTTTTTAAACTTTTCTTGCAGAGCTGGTTTTAGAAATGACATACTTATTTATTCAAATATTATAAGTTGCTTAATTTGGTATTTATTGTCTTCTTTAATTTATGTAAAAGACTAAAAATTTTAGCTCGATAAGTATGTGATTCATTCGTGACTGCATTTTTTGAAATCGAAATAAGCTGTTGTTTCCCAAATAAGAATAAAAATAATCTTATAATAATAATTAAACTAGCGACTCACCCTCGCTCTGCTTGGATTCGTCCCTAGTTACGTTTTAACGTTTAGTATAGATTTCTCAGAGATGAGATATTTTCCCGCAGTAAAAAGTATCCTATATGTTGACCCGGATAACTAGCTATCATCATACCAAATTTCATCAAAATCTGTCCAGTGGTTTTTTCGTGATGCGGTCACAGATAGACAGACAGAAATTATAAAACTATATTCGGCCTCTGTATCGACAATAATATCTATTTCAATAAGATTTTCTAAAAAAATATTTAATGTAGGTACAGATTCTACTCAGAATTTTATTATATGTATAGATAGATGAGCAATTCTTGTATGTATATATATGTATGTGACTGTAAAAGCCGTAGGTTGGCAAATCTTAGGTTTAACTAGAATATCTTAGGATTTACCAACATGAGTCGGTAAATGTATGGATTTTATAAAAGCAGCCAAGTGCGAGTCGGACTCGCGCACAAACGGTTCCGTACCATTATCTATAAAAACGGCAAAAAAATCATATCTGTTGTATGGGAGCCCCCCTTGAATATTTGTTTTATTTTAATTTATTTATTTACTTTTAAAGTGGATATATAACTAAATCTTCTTCTTCTTCTTCGTGACACTCTTGACAGAGCGGTCGTGGTCATCACGTAGCATTTTCTGTAGGAGCAGATGTGATGCTCCTCACGATTGATCGCCACTTCTCCCTGTCGGCCGACATCCTGGTGCACTCATGCAAGGGACCACCCACAGCTAACTTAATTTGGTCGGTCCATCGCATGCGTGATCGTCCTTGTCCTCTGGTGCCCTTCACCTTGCCCTGTACGACGAAGCGCTCGATGGAGTCACTTTCACGCCGGGAGACGTGTTCAAAGAACTTTAGGATGCGACCCTCTACTACCGCCGAGAGGCGTTGTTTAATGCCGAGTTCTTGGAATATAGACATTGGTGCGATATTCGGTCCACGATATCCTAAGCATTCGCCTCCAGCACCACATCTCCAGAGCATCAACTTTTTTCTTCTCGACTTGCTGCAAAGTCCACGTCTCCACAGCGTATAAAAATATGGGAAAAACAAGTGTGCGAACGAGCCGGATCTTAGTGGTCTTCGTTACGTTTCGGTTTTTCCATACTGTCTTCGGCCTGTCCATCGCAGTTCTGGTTGCTGCCATACGTCGTTTCACTTCTTCTATGCAACCGCCATCGTTCGAGATTAAAGCTCCAAGATAGATGTAGGATTGGACAACCTCACAGTTCGCGATCTGCGTGACTTCGGGCTAGTTATTGTTAGCTCGGTCTACAATCATCATCTTAGTTTTACTGCGGTTAATCTTTAATCCAAATTCTAGACTCACACGTTCCATTTTGAGAAATAGTTGTTCTAAATTTCGAGCACTAGTCGCGAACAAGGTCGTATCGTCAGCGTAGCGCAAGTTGGATATCTTGTAGCCACCAATAATTACGCCGTCTGCCCAGTCTTCAAGAGTAATGCGCATTATGAGTTCGGTGTAAGCATTGAATAAAAGCGGTGATACTATGCATCCTTGGCGCTGGGATGGAAGTTTTTAGACAAAGTGTCATCAGTCCGCACAGATGCTGTTCCATCTTCGTAAAGTCGCCTGAGAAGATGAATTAAGTGTTGGGGTGTACCCATGTCTAGCAAAACACTCCATAACTTAGGCCATTTCACAGAGTCAAAAGCTTTTGAGAAGTCGACAAAGCATACTAAATATTCTGTGAATATTTCAAGCGTCTAACTATTACGGTTAAATTTTGTGTTAGATTCAAAGTTTAAGTAGACACTTCAAATACTTACATACAAAATAGATAGTTATTA
This sequence comes from Fabriciana adippe, assembly GCA_905404265.1. NCBI lineage: Eukaryota > Metazoa > Arthropoda > Insecta > Lepidoptera > Nymphalidae > Fabriciana > Fabriciana adippe. The sequence continues at coordinate 7,324,889 of FR990010.1, read as the reverse complement.
CATTCAAATTTCGCCCTTTTGAATGAAAAATGTCAGTGACGCAAGCAAAAGCTTTTAGAATACTTCATCTTAGTCATTTGAGTTTAGATAATATATTATACTAGCGACTCACCCTCGCTCCGCTTGGGTTCGTCCCTAGTTACGTTATAACGTTTTGCTCAGAGATGAGATATTTTCCCGTAGTAAAAAGTATCCTATATGTTGACCCGGATAACTATCATCATACCAAATTTCATCAAAATCTGTCCTGTAGTTTTCTTGTGATGCGGTAACAGACAGACAAAAATTCTAAAAACTATAGATTCGGCCTCTGTAACGATAATAATGACTATTTCAATAAGATTTTCCAAAAAATATTTAATGTACAGATTCGGCTTAGTTACAATCTTATTATATGTATAGATTTATAGGAAGATATATAAGAGAAATAATGAGGTCAAGGGTACATATTTATATATTTAGATCAACTTTAAAAAAGGAAGATAATATTTTAAATCTATACATATAATATAATTGTAACTAAGCCGAATCTGTACATTAAATATTTTTTGGAAAATCTTATTGAAATAGACATTATTATCGATACAGATGCCGAATTTATAGTTTTCAGATTTTTTGTCTGTCTGTCTGTTACCGCATCACGGCAAAACCACTGGAGGGATTTTGATGAAATTTGGTAGCTGGTTATCCGGGTCAATATATAGGATACTTTTACAGCGACAAAATATCTCATCCCTGAGAAATCTATACAGATAAATAAAATTGAATTGTCTGTTTGTAATGTCAAAATAACAGCTTTATACTAAATGCATATGGAATTATATACTTATAAGAAAAACACAATTTTAACATTTTTGTCTGTCTGTTTGTTCTGGCTAATCTCCGAAACGGCTGACCAATTTTAACGTGACTTTCACTGGCAGATAGCTGATATTGATATTATTAGGAGTAATTGACTACTTTTATTTTAGAAAAAGAATTAGGGCTTCACTCAAAAAAATTAAAACGTACCTAGGGACGAACCCGAGCGAAGCGAGGCTGAGTCGCTAGACTATACTAAACGTTAAAACGGAAGTAGGGACGAACCCGAGCAGAGCGAGGGTGAGTCGCTAGTGTGTATATAAATGTATTTCGTGTATCTCGGTAACAGCTCTAACGATTTGGTTTAGATAAGATTTTGCTTTTTAAGTTTATCTACGCAGGTGTCTTTTCTGAAAAAAAACGCAATTTTTATATCTTTTCCGGAAAAACGCCAAGCGTAGCTCGGTCGCCTAGACAGCTAGGTACGTACTACTAATAGTGATTAACCGTTTCGCGCTCACTAAAAATACCCAAAAAAAAAACCGCATGTTATTACCATAGTAATATCAATGTTGACTCAATCCTATAAACATTTAGCCTTAAAATTATGAACGCCACTAAAATAGATGAGTATTGTAAGTACATTCGTGGTCATTCAATGTTCTTGTATGATTCATATCTTTTGTACTCGAGATCCGCCTTCAAAAAAGGGGTTAAGATTGTAACTGATTTTATTGAAACGGGTTCTGTATGAAAAAAAAAATATTTGTATTTTACTAGCGTTTTCCAGTTCCGCAGGCGTAGTACAATCTATACATATATACATATATTAAAAGTTTGAATCGAATCTGTGCATTAAATATTTTTTGGAAAATCTTATTGAAATAGTCATTATTATCGATACAGAGGCCGAATCTATAGTTTTTAGGATTTTCATCTGTTTGTCTGGGAACGCATTACGAGAAAACCACAGGACAGATTTTGATGAAATTTGGTATGATGATAGCTGGTTATCCGGGTCAACATATAGTATACTTTTTATTGCGGGAAAATATCTCATCTCTGAGAAATCTATACTAAACGTTAAAACATAACTAGGGACGAACCCGAGCACAGCGAGGGTGACATTCATACATAGACTGATAAACTCATTACCCTCTTTTGCGTCGCGCAGTCGGGTAAAAAACGATAGATTCGGCCTCTGTATCGATGATAATGACTATTTCAATAAAATTTACCAAAAAATATTTAATGTACAGATTCGACTCAGTTAGAATTTTATCTATACCTACACATACCTAAATAAAATTGGAGTGTCTGTTTGTAATATTAAAATAACCGCTTTTTATTAAACGCATATGGATGTATACGCGGTACATATACCAAAACAACATTTTTTACAATTTTTGTCTATATGTCTGTTTGTCTGTTTGTTCCGGCTAATCTCTGAAATGGCTGAACCGAATTTGACGGGACTTTCACTGGCAGATAGCTGATAAGGAGTAACTTAGGCTACTTTTATTTTAGAAAAAAAATAGGGTCCCACGAAAAAAAATTAAAACCAAATTAATTAATTAATTTTGTTTTGAGAAGCAACGTAGGGACGAACCCGAGCGAAGCGAGGGTGAGTCGCTAGTTATATGCATAGATAAATTATTGTCTTTATAGATGTCAAATAATTGCCGTAAGTCCCTGAACTTTGTAGACAGATTTTCATTTTTTTTTCAAGGTGACATTCTACCCTAACAGTGGAATAATCGCTTTTACGAGTAACATAGGTATTAAATTCAGTATAACTTTGAACTTGAATGAATTATCATTTGGAATATATTGCAAATCTAACAAACTGAGGAAACTTTGAATATTTTATCACCTAACTCTAAATGAATACGTGAATGTTCATCCAGTGTATAGAATTATTGTTAGAAACGGTTTTTTCTCTACTGTTTTTGTTTCACGGTAGCGTTATTTTGAATACCGGAACTAAAAGTTTAAAAACATCCAATGTAATGATTAAAGATTTAACTAGTTTTTAATCTTGGCTTGCCTCGCGATATAAAGTAGTTATGTTAATCTTTACAGATAAATTAAATTGAAGTGTCTGTTTGTAATGTCAAAATAACAGCTTTATACTAAATGCATATGGAATTATATACGGTACTTATAAGAAAAACACAATTTTTAAAAATTTTATCTGTCTGTCTATCTGTTTGTTTCGGCTAATCTCCGAAACGACTGGACTAATTTTAACGGGACTTTCACTGGCAGATAGCTGATATTATAAGGAGTAACTTAGGCTACACTTATTTTAGAAAAAGAATTAGGGTTTCACTCAAAAAAATTAAAACGTACCTAGGGACGCACCCGAGCGAAGCGATGTAAGTCGCTAGTTTTCAATAAAATCTGTTCCATTTTTACAGCGTGAAAAAGTAACATACAAATTTTTCATAATTATAACTCAAAAAACATATAAAATCTGTAATACTATTACGATATAAATATTGTGTTGAATGATATTTAAATGTTAGACGACACGTTTGACTCAGTTTGTAGTGACCCTACTTGCTGTGCCAGGGATCGCGGGTTCGAGGTTACACACATGCACATTATATTATAATTATGGAAGGCGAAATTTTATTATAATAATGAAATGGAAAATTTAAAATGTTATATACATAGACGCAGCTATTCCAAGCTTTTCTAAGTATATGTATGTCTACGACTGCATAATACTATATTCCTTCGTCAACTAGTTCTCATCTTTTTAGTTCGCTTTTTACGCAGTCGGGTATTTTTATTTTTGAAATTTTAAGTAAATTAATGCCATTTAGTTATTTAGAATTATATAAACAGTTATTACTTTATAACTATGTAAATCTTTTTGCAATTTTTTCGGAAAACCCGAAATACTGGGTTTTGGGTTTTTCAAATAATAATTGGGAAAACGATAATCATTACAGGTAATGTAATTATAAAATTAGTTAATAAATTTTAAGGAAAACTATTAAAACGTCAAAATTTTACAAAATAATATGAACGATACGTTTGGTTCAGCTTGTGAACCTACTTGCTGTGCCAGCGGTTGCGGGTTCGAGTCCCGCTGGAGGCATTCATTTGTGTGATGAGCACGAATGTTTGTGCTCCAGTCATGGGTGTTTATATTTATATTATGTATGTATTTAAAGTTATATATGTGTAGTGTATCAACTATCTGGTATCCATAACACAAGCCTCGTAGCTTACCATGGAACTAGATGGTGCTGTGTGTTAATGTCCCAACATATTTATTCATTTATATATTCAATTCAATTTTTATGTTTAAATTTTATTAAATGAGTAAAATATGTTTACACATTTGAATTTGAAGATTTTTTAATGATTTTTTAAAGCGAAGAAATATGTACCTATGTTTTGAATTAAGTATAGTTGTTTTTTAAAATACTTGTATGATATCGGCTTGTAATATAAAATGATCGGATTACTATTTATAGTAAATAGGAAAGTTTGTGTGTGTTAGATATTTAGTTAACTGCCACATACTATATATAGGTGGTCTAGTGGCAAGCATGTACGGCTGCACATCCGGAGGTCCTGGGTTCGAGTGCCGGGTCGGGCTAAGTTTAGTTATTGAGTCTTTCTGTTTAGTAAGTCTCAGTAACAGCCCGGAGTTGGGAAGTTGGCGGTGTTTCACCCCCGTGCCTCGGAGAGCACGTAAAGCCGTCGGTCCTGCGCCGACACTCTCACCGGTCGTGTCGAATAGTCGGTCCCACCGGAGGACTTGTGTTTACACGTACACTGGTGCATTATAATATTTTTTGCACTGCAAATACATACATCCGTTTTAAAATATCGAGTAACGATTTTAGATATTGATAGATATCGTATATAAAAAAAAATCTTATGTTTTCAGCCCTTTTTAGCGTCCCACTGCTGGGCACGGGCCTCCCTTTAGTACGAGAGGGATCAGGCCATATTCCACCACGCTGGCCAAGTGCGAGTTGACCGATTTCACACGTCCTTTGTAAACTTACTAGGTTCTCTCAGACATGCAAGTTTCTTCACGACAATTTCCTTCACAGTTAAGAAAAATATTTTATATATAATAAAAATAATCAATATATACTAACATTCAGACAAAAATACATACAGCTGATCTTTGAAATTGATCAATAAACAGACAAAAAATTACAAAACTATTAGTATTCATTGATTATCTTATAAAAACTATTGATTGAGACGAATTTAAGGCCTTGGCATATTGTGAAATTTGCGATAGACTTATTGTATTTTATATAAAAAATCCATATATTTACTTTATCATTTGACAAGAATTAACAGCCATATTAATAACGTTGGATTTGAACCTGTGGACTGAATTATATATTCTAAGACCGCTATCTCTAACTACTTAAGTTACGTAAAAACTCCTCCATGTTGAACAAAAGTTATAATTATGTCTTTAAAGCTAATCTATACTAATATAAAGCTGAAGAGTTTGTTTTTTTGTTTGTTTGATTGAACGCGCTAATCTCAGGAATTACTAATCCGATTTGAAAAATTCTTTGTGCATTAGATAGCCCGTTAACTTAGATCATCCCGGAGAAATGTACGGTTCCCGTGGGATAGATTTGTTTTGTCGGGATGAACCCGAAGCGAAGCGAGGGTGTGTCTAGTAAATAAATAAATATGTGGAGACATTAACACACAGCACCCACATCACTATCTAGTTCCATGGTAAGCTACGAGGCCTGTGTTATGGATACCAGATAGTTGATACACTACACATATAAGTCAGTACATCACCACTCTAGTATAAGCACTTGGCCTATAGAGTCAAAGCGCTGAAACCTTTTTTTTAATGTTGGGAAATGCAATCACGCATATAACCTGTAGACAATACAGGTGACTATGTGGGACTCAACGGCTAGAAAAGTCACTACTACCCACAAAAACCCAACAAAACCTCCCCCCCTCTTAATGAGGCGTCGCAGGATCGCTTACGCACTAGACCACGACGCCCTGACTGCAGGTCTGCCGAAGCAGATCACAACAACCATGGGGTTGCTCCATAGGTCAACTCCGCTATCAGAGTAAGTACCAGGAGCAACCCGCATGGTACATCGCCCGCGCACCGAATTGGGTCGCCTCCCTGCGTGTCTCCTGGATTGTCGGAAGCAGAGGGGCCCCCCCCCCCCCCCACCCCCCTCACCACGACACGGTGAAAGCTGTTACGCACCCTACAGCAAAAATAAGCCTTAGTAAGCTATAAAATGAAAATTATTATAAAATACGACTGCTAGTTCCAGAGATACGTACGTACGTAGGTACAAACATACTCTTCACCTTGTTTATGTCAGTAAGGACAAAGCGTGACAGTTTTGAAACTATATTATATTGAATGTGCAAACTTTTGAATAAACCTTTCAACACAATAAATTAGATATAATTTAATGATGCCACACGATCTAAATTATTCATTGATATTTCATAATTATATATAACGTTACTATAAAATGTTTTGTCTGTTTGTACGTTAGGCATAATATTTGGAACTTTTTATTATTTCACGTAGACCTAAAACTAACTAAGTAGTCTATGTTATAGTATATGTGTACTAAAGTGTGTACTTAAGTCATAATCTATCTGTATAATTTTCATCCAAAACCGTCCAGCTGTTAAAGCGTGAAGGAGTGACAAATATATAGGGTTCACGTCCTGGGTCAGGCTGATTATAGTTATTGGGTATTTCTGTTATGTATTTCTCATATTAGCCTGAAAAGTCGACGGTGGTACACCTCCCTCGGAGAGCACCTGAAGCCGTCAGTCCTGTGCCTTAACTCTCAACGGTATTTTAGAGTTGCCGTTCCATCGGAGTATGAGAGTGACAGGAATAGAGAGTGCACTTGTTTCTGCGCGTACATTTGTGCACTATAATATCTCCTGCGCAGTTGGCTAGTCTCAATGAGATTGGCCGCCGTGGCCTAAATTGATAGGGAGAACATTATTATTAAGTAATTTTAGTTTAAAAAGTTTACAATTGAAAAGAATAGCCAGATCTATTAGTTAAAGCATGTAATAATAGCAGATAGGTCTATTAAATATTTATGAGTCATCAAATAAGTGTTTCTTAATTTTTCTTATCATATCGGCTAAATCTATACTAATATTATAAAGCTGAAGAGTTTGTTTGTTTGGTTGAATGCGTTAATCTTGGAACTAATAATCCGATTTGGAAAATCCCTTTTGCATTAGATAGCCAGTTAACTGAGGAAGGCTATAGGCTATGTATCATCCCGGAAAAATGTACGGTTCCCGTGAGATATATTTGTTTTTGTCTAGGGACGAACCTGAAGCGAAGCGAGGGTGAGTCGCTAGTAATAGGATACGAGTATAATAAAATTCTGAGTCGAATCTGTACATTATTTTTTTTTTTTTGGAAAATCTTATTGAAATAGTCATTATCGATACAGAGGCCGAATCTATAGTTTTTAGAATTTTTGTCTGTCTATCTGTCGGTCTGTTACCGCATCACAAAAAAACCACTAGAGGGATTTTGATGAAATTTGGTATGGTGATAGCGGGTTAGCCGGATATCATATAGGATATTTTTAAAGCGGGAAAATACCTATTTCATTTCTGAGAAAAAATACAAAAACTGCAATGTAAAGGATATTAATATGTAAAACCTAAGAATTTTGTTTTTGGTCATCTGAACGCGGACGGAGCCGCGGGCAATGCTGGTCTATACAGATAAATAAAATTGGAGTGTCTGTTTGTAATATTAAAATAACCGCTTTTTACTAAATGCATATGGATGTATACACGGTACATATACCAAAACAACATTTTTTACAATTTTTGTCTGTCTGTCTATTTGTTCCGGCTAATCTCTGAAACAGTTGGACCGATTTTGACGGGACTTTCACTGTCAGATAGCTGATGTAATAAGGAGTAACTAAGGCTACTTTTATTTTAGAAAAATAAAATAGGGTCCCACGAAAGAAAATTAAAACCAAATTAATTAATTAATTTTGTTTCGAGAAGCAACCTAGGGACGAACCCGAGCGAAGCGAGGGTGAGTCGCTAGTCAATAATAAAAATGAGTAGGTATGGTCGATATTTCGTATTCGGTATCATATTCGGTTCGAACATCTAATATATTTAAACGAGCAATTCTTGTATATTTATATCTTTATTTATTTATACCAGCGATCTCGGAAACGGGTCTAACGATTTCGCTGAAATTTGGTACGTGGGGGTTTTCGGGGGCGAAATATCGATCTAGATTAGTCTCATGTCTGGGAAAACGCGTGTTTTCGAGTTTTCATGCAGTTTTCTTTTGCGTTATTGTACGCAGAATGTGCTCGATAATTTCTTACACTCAGCCATAAGCATCGTGGTCAAGCGACCAAGGTGCAAGATTAACAAATCAATAGGTGTTAAATAGGTGCGTCTGAGATCGAATCTCGATCGGATACAAAGTTTTACTTTTTTTTCGTATTTATTCAAGTGTTTAGTTCTTTTTATCTAAAAAATACGATATAACAAAAAAGAACTCCAAGCGAAGTTCGGTCGCCAGGTACTTAGTTTTTAACGAAGTAAACACCCCACTTTCGTCTATGACGAAGAAGGCAGCATATAGTTCAATTCATTTTAGACATAACTTGACTGTTCACCTTTACACCTAAGATAGCTTTCGCAAAAAAATCTTGGTAAAATATTTCATAACGCCATCTAATATGGAATGGCTGCATAATAAAAACTGTAGCAAACATAAATCTTTCTATTCTAATATAAAAAGCTTAAGAGATTCTTCGTTTTAAATAAAACTATTTTTTTTTTCGCGGATATATTTTTATTTTTGATTTATATTTTTTTAATGCTTTACAACAATCATAGCCACGGGAGATACGTGTCTTATATCCGAAAAAATAGTTTTATTTGAAATTATAACTAGCAGCTTACCCTCGCTTCGCTCGCTATGTTCCTTTTAATATTTTTTTAAATAAAAGTAGCCTAAGTTACTCCTTATAACATCAGCTATCTGCCAGTGAAAGTCCCGTCGAAATTAATACAGCTGTTTCAGAGATTTGCCGGGACAAACTGACAGACAGACAAACATTTTAAAAATTGTGTTTTCTTATAAGCATCGTACGTAATATACATATGTACATAGTACATTTAGGAAAAAGCAGTTATTCTGAAATTATAAAAAAATCATTTTCCAGGCACTAAAAAGCAAAAAATAACTGATTGGTAGTTTTCATTTACTATAGATACCTAATCAGATATTTTCGAAGTCGATGCCAGTCGGAATTATATGTATATTGTTAAAAATATCTTATCTATACATATAATAAAATTCTAACTGAGTCAAATCTGTACATTTAATATTTTTTGGAAAATCTTATTGAAATAGACGTTATCATCGATACAGAGGCTGAATCTATAGTTTTTAGAATTTCTGTCTGTCTGTCTGTTACAGCATCACGAGAAAACCACTGGACAGATTTTGATGAAATTTGTTATGACGATAGCTGCTTATCCGTGTCAACATATAGGATACTTTTTACTGCGAGAAAATATCTCATCTCTGAGAAATCTATACTAAACGTTATAACGTAACTAGGGACGAACCCGAGCGGAGCGAGGGTGAGTCTCTAGTTGATATATAAAACCATAGATACACATTTCCTAACAAATATCTCTTCAAAAAGTGCCGTCGACATGTGACGTTAAGTCAAACCAAAGAATAAAATTGAAAAATCGAAAGTACTAATTGTCTAAACATAAATTCAAACTTACGCACACCACATAAAGTACTTTTTTAAACGAAACAACGTGCGTTTTAATTTTATCATCCGAAAAGCAATGAACAAAAGAGATTTGAAAAAAAGCGCATAATTTCAAATTATGCGCTTCTTTTGAGGTCGCTTTTGAGACGGTAATTGTGTATCTTGAGTTTTTGTACATCAATGTACCTAATATCTCCTAGTTTTTGTTTGAGTCGAACAAAAACCTTAATTAATTGACATTTAAAACATAAAAAGTTGTTTGGGAAAACATCTGAGTAATATTATTAATATAAAATTGTTGATTATGTTTGTTATTGAAGTACTTTTTGAAGTAAAACTTTTTTACGCACGCTTGACTTGGGGGGTAAGCTGGTGAATGCGTTACGGAAACATGTACGTACGTTCGTTGCCATGGTAACCGTTGTTATTGTCTGACAAATGATATATAATATTATATTCTTTCCTTAAATGATATTCCATAAATATATGATTGTAATATGCCTAATATGCGTTATTTTTAGTGTCTCACCTATCCTAATTATTTAAAACACAAATTGAATTTCATAAAGAGTACAGATAACCTACAGAAGTTTTACTTCTTGCGCGTGTACACATTCATACACACACTGTTTAATTTTTTTTAAAGCAGTAATTTGCCCATCCGTCTCTTCAAACGAAAGATGAAAGTAAAGTCACGTGGTAAAGCTACTATAGTGTCTAAAAAGACTGATGGATCAAAGCTAGCAGAGAAGGAGGAGTTCAACATCTAATACTTTCTTTGATTTACGCGAATATTTGACATTTATACTAACATTAGAGGCAGAGTTTGTTTGTTTGTTGGTTCATTTGTTTGCTTGTTTGAATGCGCTAGTCTCAGGAACTACTAATCCGATTAGAAAAATTCTTTTTGCATTAAATAGTCCGTTTATTGAGGAACTAGATAGTGATGTGCGTTAATGTCCCAACATATTTATTATTTGTATGATGGTAGTTTTTTTCTCTGAAGTAGTCTAATAGTGGGGTCTATATACTATCATATTATTTTATAATATTAAATGATCAATTCTAGTATATTATATATATATATATATATATTATGTACCTTTTTAATTGTATCTATAAGTTTTTTTCTGAAAAAAAAAACTACAATTTTTATATGTTTTCTAAGAAATGCCAAGCAAAGCTCGGTCGATCAGGTACTAATAATATAATGTATATAATATTCTTTGAAATATGACGTGGTCTTTCTTTTTTCATTTCTGGTCGTGTAACCTTGGAGGTAGTATCAAATTCTAGTTGATTGTGGAATTACTTTTATTTTTAAGTTGGGTTTATCTCTTTTTAATGCACGCTGTAGATGCAAGTTTTTTGACGTATCGTGTTCTATAAATAAAAATAATAAAAAGTTTTAAAAAGAAGCTTTTACTACTAAGAAAAGAATAATTAAATAATTATATTTTTAAATAACTTAAAAACTGACTTTTAACAAAAAAATATATATGAGACAAACTCACCCTAACTTCGCTGGGGTTCGTCAGGGACGAAGCCTAGTGAAAAACAAAAACAAATCTATCCCACGGGAACTGTGCATTCTTCCGGGATAAAAAGTAACTATGTGCTATTCCAGACGACTATAATCTATCTCTGTGCCAAGTTTCATCCAGATCCGTTCAGCTGACGTGATTGAGTAACAAACATCTATCCATCCAAACTTTCGTAATTTATAATATTTATGGGATTAGTCGAAAGAAATCAAACGAGTCTAAACTTGAGAGTATTGAAGAATTCCATTATCCACCTCTTGGCTTCAGCATCCGATCAGTGAGATGGTATGATATTATTGTTATCCAGATTTTACATCTATAGAGATAAATAAAATTGAAGTGTCTGTTTGTAATGTCAAAATAACAGCTTTATACTAAATGCATATGGAATTATATACGGAACTTATAAGAAAAACACAATTTTTAAAATTTTCATCTGTCTTTCTGTTTGTTCCGGCTAATCTCCGAAACGGCTGGACCAATTTTAACGGGACTTTCACTGGCAGGTAGCTGATATTATAAGGAGTAACTTAGGCTACTTTAATTTTAGAAAAAGAATTAGGGTTTCGCTCAAAAAAATTAAAGCGTACCTAGAGACGCACCCGAGCGAAGCGAGGGTAAGTAGCTAGTACTACATACAACACAAAGTTTAATAACGATATCATCGTTAAAAATTGATTAAAATATACCTACATACAATAGGTACGATTGAATATGACTTTGTAGATAAATACACATAAACTTGCAGACGATTTAAGTATCTACTCCCTTTTCGAGGTCGGTTAATAATCTATGCTAATATTATAAGAAGAGTTGTTTGTTTGTTTGTTTGTTTGAACGCGCTAATCTCAGGAGCCACTAAGGATCCGATTTGAAAAATTCTTTTTGCATTAGATAGCCTGTTAACTGAGGAAGACTATATATCATCCCGGAAAAATGTACGGTTCCCGTGGGATAGATATGTTTTTGTCTAGGGACGAACCCGAAGTGAAGCGATGGTGAGTCGCTAATATAAATATAGAATCTAAAAAAATATACTATAAATTATTTTCAAATACAATATAGTTGTTTATTTTATATCGTATATAAACGATTCGGACGAAAAAAATAATTAAAGAGTGTGTGTATGAATGTGTACTCGCGCAAGAAGTAAAACTTCTGTAGGCTATCGGTACTTTTATGAAATCCAATTTATGTTTTAAATAATTAGGATAGGTGAGATACTAAAAATAACGCATATTAGGCATATTACAATCATATATTTATAGAATATCATTTAAGGAAACAATATAATATTATATGTCATTTGTCAGACAATAACAACGGTTACCATGGCAACAAATGTACGTACATTTTTTCGTAGCGCATTCACCAGCTTACCCCCCAAGTCAACCGTGCGTAAACAAGTTTTACTTCAAAAATATTTTAAAGACCTACAAATTGGCGCCTTAAATCCGCCATTTAAATTTTTAATGATATCTGTATAATCTATGATATGTTATCAAGAATCTAACGACGTTTGAATCATCCTAATTAAATATCTACATATGTATATAACCTATAACACTCGCGTTATCAAAACAAACCGATCGACGTATGTATTCATGTATGTATGTATGTATGTAAAACTTTTGACTGCGCCTCTTTCCGATTTTTTTCTTTCTCCCTGTCCAAAGGTTGCCTGGAAGAGATTGCTCACTTAGCAATAAGGCCGTCTGTTAGGCTGCTTTTTTTTTAATTTATACATCTATACTTATAATAAGACTGTAGAGGTCGAATGTCTGTACATAGGAAAAAAAAAAACCAAAAACCGAGTCAGGGGGATGTAAGAAGAGAAATAGAACAAATCCAGATTTTTTTCAAATGTTTTGTGTCTCTGTCTGTCTGTTTGAACGGGCTAATCTCCGAAACTGTTGGACCGATTTTAATGAAATTTTGCATGGTCGTACCTTATATCCCCGGTCGACATCTTAGATACTTTTCATCCCGGAAAATTAAAGAGTTCCCGTATGATAGTTAAAAACTATAGTAACTTATACAGCTTAGTACACAAAAACTACTGATTGGATTTTAATGAAACTTTACAATAATATAGTTCATACATCAGAATAATAAATAGGATACTTTTTATCCCAGAAAAATGTACGGTTCCCGTGGGATAGATTTGTTTTTTTTGCCGCTAGTACATACATATATGTCATGTAAATTTTTGGTGTGCACTAAAGAATATTTGATTTGATTTGACATATGAATCATCAAAATCGGTTAAGCCGTTTAGTAATTACGAGGGAACAGGATCAGACATACATACAGGTCAAACACATAACCCGTTTAACTTCAGCGCAGTCGGATAATTAGGTAAAAACAACAATACATAATTTGTATATAGATTAGTCAAACGGTTGCTATTTAAATAATTTATTGCTATCATTTAGAATTCAAATGATCCATTTTCATAATAAATGTATTACTTATTATTTATTATATGTTGCGTTTTTAATGTGTTGTAATATTTTACTGCTCGAGATGGAATGTGTAAGAGTATTATAAATGCTAATTTATGCTACTATTAATTTTTGTCCCGTCTTTACTTGCTCGTAGGTTGTTGACCGATTTCAAGGAGGAGTGACGCGATTCAAGTGTTTTTTTTTTGTGTTAAGTATAGATAGTGTCATAAAACTAAATATCAAGTCAAACAATGTTTTAAAACAGTATATATATATATGCAAAATGAACTCTAATACTAAGGCTGAGCTAGCAAAATTCTATGAAACGCTGCCCTCTGTGCTAGTACTGTATGACGGTAGGACAGTATTCCTCGCGTAAACTCGCTCCCTCACTTGTAGTGTAAGCAAAACAATAGGATGCAGCATCTGTTTGTTACATAGAATAATTTTTATATATATATATATATATATATATATATATATATATATACACATAATATATTATTTATATGTATGCGTAAATAAGTATATGTGTATATAAGCGTGTCCATGTGTGCATTAGTATGTAAATATATGTAATCATAGGTGGCGCTGTGTTTTTTGACTGTTATATTTTATTGATGGTCTAAGACGCGAAGTAAGCTCGAACTTCACGCCTCTGCTTACCGGATGAAAATTATATTTTATCTAATGAATGTTGCTGAACATATACCAATACGGTTGCCATTAAAATTAAATAAAATCTTATTATTACACATCTTGTTGCTTAATTTCAAAGGAAAACTCAATAACTTTTAAGATTTAAGAACTCATTGTTCTAGTTAATCTTTGTTTTTGAAACTGCAACTCTTTGAAAAAGGTTGAAAAGGAAACAAAATAAATAAAAAAATAACATCATGTATGTATTTTTAATTAAAAATGTATGTACAAAAAACTATAATAACACAATATATCTTAAAATATTCTTATGAATAAACTTCCAGCTGCATTCATCCGGACGAAGTTATTAAAAAAAAAAAAAACATAAACAGACCGACAGAAGATATTATAATTTAAAAATCTTCCTTTCACATACACAATATATGTATATAAAATAATAAAATTAATAAATATTCCATATAAAAAACCTAATTCCATTAAAACTTATATCTAAAATTAAATACATAAAAGTTATTCATCCGGATGAAATTAATTAAAAAAAAAAAACAATATAAACAGATCTAAAAAGCACAGATTATTAATAAAAAAAAATATCTTGCGATATTTTTTCATTAAAAACTAAAATCTATTGCAATTTAAAACGATTGAGAAAATTGACAAAAAAAAAATTTAGACACTTGAAAAAAAGCCTCATTTTTTTAATTCGGTGGAATTTGTGATGAAATGTTATATTTTTTGTTATTTTAAAAACCAAACTAATCTAAGGGAATGTTTTTTATAATACATATATATTTTTTTATAAATATTATTTAATACCTCACTATTTTCACACTTCTCTTGCTAAGAAAACGGAGAGATGCTATAAACTCTCTTTTTTAAACTATCTTTTCGGAATTTTTCGCGGAATTATTTTGATTTTTGGTTTCCAAAAACGTTAAGCCTCTCCCGTGCCCATGATCGCTGTAAATCATTCGAAACGTTGGTAACCAAAAATTAAAATAGATCCGCGAAAAATCTTTAAAATACAATTCATTTTTGTCTGTCTGCTTATTCCGGCTAATCTCCGAAACAGTTGGACTGGTTTAGACGGCTTTGACTGGCAGATAGCTGATGTTATAAGAAGTAACTTAAGCTACTTTTATTATGGAAAATGAATAAGGGTTCCATGCAAAAAAAAACCATGAAATTGTGTTTAAATCGTATTCATAGGGGCGAGCCCGATTGAAGCGAGGGTCAGCCGCTAATACTTAAACTTTGCGGGTGAAAACCATGGGGAAAAAACGTTATACTTATATAAAATTAAGTTTATAACAAATACGTTTTATCAAAGATTTTTTAATAATATAATTTATCAATCCCACGGACATTAAGCGTGAGATTATTCTAATACTATTAGATAATAGAGAGAATAAAGCGGAGATATATATCTATCTCTTTCTATCACAAGATGAGTGTGAAGACGATTAAAGCATTAAGTTGACAAGTTATTTTTCCATACAATATTTGATGTTTAAATTATAAAGGGGAAAGATTTTTTTGTTTGTTTGTGTGTTTGTTTGTCACGAATAAACTGTGAAAATACTGAACCGATTTTAATAATACTTTTATCATATGAAAGCTACATTAATATACTAACTTAAACTATTATAAAAGCCGTCAAATTATTAATTTGATTGAAATATCCTATGCATGTTTAAAAATAGTAAAACATTAAAAAAAAACTTAAAATAAAAAAAATTAAATTAAAATTAAACTAAAAAAAAAAAAACAAATAATTAAAATCAGTTCTCAAATGACGAAAAAATGACCATCATACAAAAAATATCTCATATCTAAGAACTTAATATATGCAAGTACATAGAAAAACATACATATATACTCAATAGTCCAAAGGGACTTTCAAAAGGAATTTTCGACAACCCCTAATAGTTTGAAAAGGGGGGTCATAAAAAATTGTATGGAAAATTAACCTACAAATTCGATGAAAACTACTACAAATTGCTAGATTTAATATAAAAAAATAGCACATTTTTTAAATTTGAAATAAATCTATTCCTAATCACTACACTATTTAAGGCACGTATTTTTTTTAAATAAACTATAATACGCAAAAGTTTAATTAAGATGGCGATTTTTTGTCTATATAGATAACTCAGACACTATAATATTCTACTTTCGCTATCGCTGATAGAAAACAATTTTTTTAATTAATAAAAAAAATGTGTGTGTGTACTTATGTACACATGTAAGAAGTTATACTTCTTTGGCGTAACAGAACAAAAATAGCTAAAGATTTCATCCCGTATGTCACAACTCTCTGTTTGTAAAAGGAATGATAAATTAATTAAATAATTAAATAAGTCATATTTCAATCATATATTTATAGAGTATCATTAAGGGAAGAATGTAATATTATATATCATTTGTCGAACAGTAACAACGGTTACCATGGCAACAAACAGTTATCAGCTAACTTCATCATGTTGCTTTTTGGCTGTCGGTGTGCGCGCACATCGTAAAAATTTTAATCTCATATTTTTTTCAAACGTCCCAAAAGAAGTATAACTTCAAAAAAAAAAAAACAAAAAAACCCTGACGAATCGAATCGAATCCAATATTGTTGCAACGGCCATAGATAATATAAAAAAAAAAAATGATTACAATCATGCTTATGAAATTTACTATTTTCGTGGTTTATGCCTATATTTGCGCAACGATATATTATAAATAACAAAAAAAATCGCCATTTTTTTGACTACATTTAGTTGTCTTAATGCTATTTGTCAAATGACCAATTCACCGAGTTTTTAATACAGAATTATTATTTTTAAATGTCAATTCTATTGATATTAAATACTAGCGGCTAACCCTCGCTTCGCTCAGGTTCGCCTCTGGGAAAACAAAAACGTATCTATCCCACGGGAACCGTATATTTTTCCGGGATTTTTTATATAGACCATTATTATGAAGTTTAGTAGTAGTAAAGTTTCAGTCAATACTATTGAACAGATAAAAAATCTATACTAATTAATATTATAAAACTGAAGAGTTTGTTTGTTTGTTTGTTTGGATGAACGCGCTAATCTCAGGAACTACTAATCCGAATTGAAAAATTCTTTTGCATTAGATAGCCCGTTAACTGAGGAAGACTATAGGCTATATATGATCCCGGAAAAGTATACGGTTCCCGTGGGATAGATTAGTTTTTGTCTAGGGACGAACCCGAAACGAAGCGAGGGCGAATCGCTAGTATGTATATAAATCTTAGAAATATAACTTTGTTTTTAAAATAGAGGGAAAAAACTGTACTGTAAACTACAACAAGTATTGATCGTTTGAACAGATAAGCACTAAGACGACGCCATATTTAAAAAAAAAATAATCAGTTCAAAATTATCTACGCCACTAGCTCTCTTAACTTAGTTTTAAGCATTTTAACTTTTTTATTAACCGCATTTTTATAATTTAACTTTGAATCGTATTTATTATCTGTATTTTTTCTACTTTTTACTCTGTCATGGAATAATTCGTAGAAATTAGGTAGAGGAGTGTCGACTAAATTGGTATTTACATGGTCCGATGTGAAGGGGAAGTCGGGGAACGAAACTGCCATGTTTTGTATGAAATGATTAAACATGGCGGTTTCTGTGAACCATTCGAGGAAGTATTGTATTTGTTTCGACGAGGCGCTCTTTTTGAATGCTTCTTTCTGTAAAGAGGAAAATGTTTGTTATTATTATTATTACTAGCGACTCACCCTCGCTTTGCTCGGGTTCGTCCCTAGGTACGTTTTAAATTTTTTGAGCGAAACCCTAATTCTTTTTCTAAAATAAAAGTAGCCTAAGTTACTCCTTATAATATCAGGTATCTGGCAGTGATAGTCCCGTTAAAATTGGTCCAGCTGTTTCGGAGATTAGCCGAAACAAATAGACAGACAGACATACAGACAATTTTTTTAAAAATGGTGTTTTTCTTATAAGTACCGTATATAATTCCATATGCATTAAGTATAAAGGTGTTATTTTGACATTACAAGCAGACACTTCAATTTTATTTATCTGTATAGATATACAAACTGGATATTGTATTCATTAGCATTATTCATATAAATATATTTTTTTAATCAACCACTAATTACTATATAATATTATATACTAGCAACTCCTTGCTTCGCTTGGGTTGGGTCTTTAGTGAAAAACAAAAACAAATTTATCCCACGGGAACCATACATTTTTCTGGGATAAAAAGCTGTGCTATTCCAAACTATAATCTATCTCTGTGCCAAATTTCATCCAGATCCGTTCAGCCGTTTTTGTGTGATTGAGTAACAAACATCCACGCAAACTTTCGCATTAATAATATTAATGATGGGATTTTAAATTACTATATAGAAAACATATTAGTTGAAACATTTAAAAATAAAAAATAAAAAAAAAAAAATACTCACATCAAAAACTACGCCATTTTTCCCCAAATCACCCTCCTTAACTTCACCTTCGGAGAAAAACTTCCAAAAATCACCCAAAATATCGACGAAAAACCTCAAAAAAGCTTCGGAAATCATTAGATTTCTCGTTTTCGTGTCTTCTTGTTTGTCCTTGTCCTTGTGCTTCGAATATTCCATTTGTAGTGAGGTTTTTAGTGTTTTATAGCTAGAAGTTGGGAGGATGGTCGATTCATCGCCTTGATAGAAGAGTACTTTTGACGGGTTGGACAAATCTATTAACATGCCCTGAAAAAAAAATATTTCCTTTAAATTACGCGAATATTTGACATTTCAAATAAAACTATCTCCTCGGAATTTTTTCGAAGTCTCGGATTTTTTCGAAGCCGTGACCATGAGCGCTGTAAAGCATTCGAAACGTCGGGGACCAAAATTCAAAATAAATCCGCAAAAAAAAAAAAACGATTTTTTTTTACTTAAAATTGAAATGAGACCAAATGACATATTGAGGCAAATATTTGACATTTCAAAAAAAAGTATTTTTTCGTGGTTTTTTTTTTTGCTATATTTTATTCTCGACTAAGGACCTCGACTACCAGAGTATTATAATGGCTGCCAGTATAGACAGAGGCGCTCAATCTTCCCACCCGTAAAACATAACAAAAAAGCGTACCTCCTCAAAATACACTAGAGTATCACAATGGCTGCCAGCATAGACAGTGGTACTCAACCTTCCCACCCGTAAAACATAACAAAAAAGCAAACCTCCTCAAACTGTACCGGAGCATAACCACACAACACTGCCGCCAGTATAGACAGAGGCGCTCAACCTTTCCACCCGTAAAACATAACAAAAAAGCGTACCTCCTCAAAGTGCGCGGGCGCGTGGTCGCACAGCATGGCGGCGAGGATGGGCAGCGGCGCGGCGAGCACGTCGCGCTGGATCTGCGCCGGGATGGCGGAGATGAGCGGCTGCTGCCACACCAGCGGGTACAGCGCACTCTGCAGCGCCTCCATACACGACGAGAGGACGCTGGAATTGATAATAATTATTTATTGTATAATATAAGACACTGTGACGGTTGTACCTGCGTACCGTAAAGTGTTTATGGTACTTAAAAAAAAAATAACGTTTAAATTATTTTGTCTCTCTGTTTGTTCCGTCTAATCTCCAAAACAGCTGAGCCGATTTTGACAAAATTTTCACTGGCAGATAACTAATGTTATGAGGAATGACTTAGGCTACTTTTATTTTAGAAAATGAATTAGGATCCAGCGCAAAATTAAAACTAATTAAATTGTAAAGAAAACTCGCTTTTCTTACTTTAAGATACGTACTGATGTTAAAACTAGTAACAAAAGACACTAACCTCAGTTCTTCTCCCATGATGATGACCTTCCTCTCCAGGAGTAGGGAGCCGAAGACCTTCAGGACTAGACTGGCACCAAACGTGTCAAGCAACACTGACATGTTGTCTTCATCAGCTCGAGGGTCGATGGGCCTCTTTATTATATGGGTTCTGAAAGACATTGTTAGACTATCGATATATAAAAACATAGATAAACGCTTCCTAACAAATATCTCTTCAAAAAGTGACGTCGACATGTAACGTTAAGTCAAACCAAAGAACAAAATTCATAAATCGAACGTTCTAATTGTCTAAACACAAATTCGAACTTACGCACACCGCATAAAGTACTTTTTTAAACGAAACAACGTGCGTTTTAATTTTGTCATCCGAAAAGCAATGAACAAAAGAGATTTGAAAGAAAAGCGCATAATTTCAAATTGTGCGCTTCTTTTGAGGTCACTTTTGAGACGGTAATTGTGTATCTTGAGTTTTTGTACAGCAATGTCTTATAATATGAAATGAGCAATTCTTGTACAGATACTAGCTACTCACCCTCGCTTCGCTTCAGGTTCGTCCCTAGACAAAAAAAAATCTATCCCACGGGAACCGTACATTTTTATATAATATATAGCCTATAGCCTTCCTCAGTTAACGGGCTATCTAATGCTAAAAGAATTTTTCAAATTGGATTAGTAGTTCCTGAGATTAGCGCGTACAACCAAACAAACAAACTCTTCAGCTTTATAAAGCTTTATAATATTAGTATAGATTTCGTGTATCTCGGAAACGGCTCTAACGATTTGGATCAAATCTTGTATTTAGATAAAGGTTTTGCTTTTTTAAGTTTATCTATGTCTTTTCTAAAAAAAAAACGCAATTTTTTATACCTTTTTCGAAAAAACAAGGTATATTACAATATAATATTTGCAAATCAATTCACAGTACAACGCGCTTAATAGCCGCTTTACCGGTCTGCGCTATATGAAAATAATGTTTATAATTTTACAAGCCTCGTAGCTTACCGTCGAACTAGATGGTGCTGTGTGTTAATGTCCCAACATATTTATAACTAGCAACTCACTCTCGCTCCGCTCGGGTTCGTCCCTAGTTATATTTTAACGTTTAGCTCAGAAATTATATATTCTTCTGCCGTAAAAAGTATCCTATATGTTGACCCGGATAATCAGCTATCATCATACCAAATTTCATCAAAATCTGTCCAGTGGTTTTCCTGTGATGCGGTAACAGACAGACAGACAAACAGACAGACAGTCAGACAGACAGACAGACAAAAATTCTAAAAACTATAGATTTGGCTTCTGTATCGATAATAAAGTCTACTTCAATAAGATTTTCCTAAAAATATTTAATGTACAGATTCGGCTTAGTTACAATTTTATTATATGTATAGATAAGCAGGAACCCGAGCAAAGCAAGGGTGAATCGCTAGTAACTAGACATTTTCCTATACTTTTTTAAATTCTCCATTAAAAAAAAACTCACCTATGCCTCTCCAGATTAACAACAACACGTCTCGGCCGATTGTTATTTTCCAAATCGTAATATTCCGGCAATTCGTGGACATCATCAGTTAAAACCAAACTCTCCGCTTTCTCCGTTCTCTCTTCATCCAAACTCTCTTTCCGTACGCTAACATTCATTGTACTCTCATTCCTTCTTGGATCAGGCATGGTTTTACATTTGTGTATATCTCCTAAACTTATGGAATTTCTTGAAATGTCTTTATTATTTGTATATTTGATGGAAATCTGCTCTCCGGGATATGGAAAGTCGGTTTCGAATAGTTGTTGTAGGATTTTGTCGATCTCTACTTCTGAATCGCCGTGGTGTGTTTCTATTTCTTGTAAAATCTGAAAGAATTGTGTTATTTTTAAGTTTTTTTTCCAATTTTGTTCCGAAATGTATGGAGTCGATGGAATTAATCAAAGTATTTTATCGACATAATTTTCGATTAAGTGTTATTTCGATGACACATTTGGCTCAGTTTGTAGTGACCCTACTTGCTGTTCCAGCGGTCGCGGTTTCGAGTCCCGCTGGGGGCATTCATATGTGTGATGAGCACGAATGTTTGTACTCCAGTCATTGGTGTTTATATTTATAATATGTATGTATTTAAAGTTATATATGTGTAGTGTATCAACTATCTGGTATCCATAACACAGGCCTCGTAGCTTACCATGGAACTAGATGGTGCTGTGTGCTAATGTCCCAACATATTTATTTATATTTAAAAAATATGTTAGAGTAGATTTACTATTTGGACGATTTTGTTACAATTTGAGTGAAAATAGCATTTGTTTTTATTTTTATTTTTTTAATATTACGTTTAAATGTATATTGTTTTCATGATTTTTATACCGTTTCTGTCTAATTTTGACGATAACCTTTAAGAGAACATTTCCATTTATAAAAAAACCCACACATATGTTTATCTGTATATAAATAGTTAATAATTTTTTTTTATCTGAATATTGAAGAACGTAATAACTATACCGGGAATCGAACCTAGGGCCTCCGGAACTACAGCCGTACATGCTAACTACTAGACCAACAAGGTAGTCAACAACAACAACAAAACAAACAAATACATACATAACATATAGAAATAAAAATTAATGAGTACTTAAAAAGAAGTGTATATGTGCGTATGTGTGTGTGTGAGAGAGAGAGAGAGAACGAGAAAAAGAGATAAAAATTAAATACCTTGTAATAGAAACCAGGCGCTCTGTATTTCCCTATCAAGCAGTAGCAGAGGGGAAGACATGTTGTTGCACCCTCCGGCAACACACGACGACAGTACCTGAAACGAAAATCAAATAGTAAATAATTTATCTACACAAATTAATAATTGAACTGTGTGTTTGTAATGTCAAAATAACAGCTTTATTGTAAACTAGCGACTCGAAACCGATTGAAGCGGGTTCAAAGCCCGGGTCTCGCAACTCTGATATTTTCATGTGTGAATCATTTCTAACAAGCCTTGACTTGACAATGCCATCACAAATTCAAACATGCGGAGAGGGTGTTTAGTTTGGCTTATGTTTTTGCGCACAAATCAAAGGAAAACAACGGCGAGTG
The DNA here is from genome assembly GCA_905404265.1 of Fabriciana adippe. Classification (NCBI taxonomy): domain Eukaryota; kingdom Metazoa; phylum Arthropoda; class Insecta; order Lepidoptera; family Nymphalidae; genus Fabriciana; species Fabriciana adippe. The sequence continues at coordinate 7,301,747 of FR990010.1, read as the reverse complement.
CTAGTGAATTGTGAAGCATCCACACGTTTGTTCTTTTGTAGAGATTTAAAATTCGTGGCAAATGGCAGTCGTGTAGACCCAGCCTAACACCAATATCACACGAGACTCCCCCCCCCCCACCCCCACCCCTTCCTTCTCTTTCTCAACTCACCCATAAGATCTCTCTCCTCTTTCATCAGTGAGGACTAGAGAATAGCACTGTGCAGTCTTCTCCGTTGCCCATTCTTCAACATTTTTGGAACTGATCGTCTCTGGGAATATTAGGTTCTCAATATGCGGTGGTACTTGGACCTGGAAGAAGAAAAAAATAATGACTATAAAAAAGATTTTTTCCACTTTATAATTTATTCATTTTGGAAACAAACGGTGTTACAAACTATTTAAGATAATAAGTTTCTAATATAGTTCAGGTTACATATATAATACTTGTATCAAAGTTCAGAGGGAGGATGAAAAACATTGGTAAATTAATCTATACATGTAATAAAATTAAAACTAATCCGAATTTGTACATTAAATATTTTTTGGAAAATCTTATTGAAATGCACATTATTGTCGATACAGATATCTGTCTGTCTGTCTGTTATCGCATCACAGAAAATCCACTGGAGAGATTTTGATGAAATTTGGTATGATGATAGCTGGTTATCCGGGTCAACATATAGGATACTTTTTACTGAGGAAAAATATCTCATCTCTGAGAAATCTATACTAAATATTAAAATGTAAGTAGTAGTAAATCTCTAGTAATAATAATAGTAAAAAAACTAACATAATTGAAAAAGAAAAAAATGAAAAAGTAAACAAAGTAAAATAACAAAGTAAAATGTTTACTATTTAAAAAATGCTATATCTAATTTGATCAATCAATTTTTCTAATTTGCAATAACCCATATGCATTTAGAAAAAAAATGTCATTATTACAGAATATGATAAGAAAACGACTTCAAAGAGAAAGCTATAAATAAAAATAACAATATTTGAGACCAAAACTCCTTACTGAATCTCTGAAAATACGTATGATCCTTAAAACAACATAAACTTAGCCATTCAATCAATGCTAGAGAAAAGAACACATATCAAAAAAAAAAAAAACTAAAATAAGCCCTAAATCCTCACCTGACTTGGAAAAACGCTTTTGACATAAGCCTCTCCTGTCATATAATTCAGTCCAACCAACAGACAAACATTAAACAGCCCTTTCTCTCTAGGCTCAAAAGGCAAATCGATATCCACACACCCAGCCTTTTCATCGATACTCAAATTATCGATGGACTCATCACTAGCGTTCATAGACAATATATTTCCTGATGAATCTGTCAGATTGACTTTCGAATCTATCGAGTCGTGTCTATCCATTTTGTCTTTGGTCAAGTTACTTTGGGACGTCCTGAAACTTTTCCAAGAGCGAAACGTTGAATAGGGATTGTCTATTATTTCCGATTTGTACGAACATATAGATGTTTGGTGTCGGAATCTTCTTGATTTAACATTTTGGTCCAAATACGCTACCCTGGAAGACACACGTCGCACGTAGTTCTTTCGCTTCTCTGTCAAACTTCTTGTGAGTGTTACTGATTCTGAAAAAAAAAACAGTTTAGTTATTTTTTTTTTTGTTATTTTTTCTTTTTTAATTAAATACTACTTTATTTCTTAAATATATGATATAGATTAAATATTAAGACCTTATAATTATATAGTAGATGTGCAAACGATTGCTTTTGATTTTTACTCAGGGTAGAAATAGCAGAGGGGTGCAAACAAACACACTTTCTTACCAAAAAAAAAAATGTAAAAAAACATTAATATTACTTTTTTAAATTGCCTTCCCATTTGTTTAAAACTAGCGCGTGGACTGGTCGATTATTATTTTTTAATAGTTTTGAATATAGATAAGAATATTTGGTTTTTTTTTATTATGCATAATATCATTTTGTTAACAAAACAAGATACTGTTTTTTTTTGTTCGGAAATATGCGAACATCATTAGTAATTTATATAAAAATTATTGGTTTTATTAATTTTTATCTATACTAATATAATATTATAAAACTGATGAGTTTGTTTGTTCGTTTTGTTGAACGCGCTAATCTCCGGAACTACTAATCCGATTTGAGAAATTCTTTTTGCATTAGATAGCCCGTTAACTGAGGAATCATCCCGGAAAATGTACGGTTGCCGTGGGATAGATTTGTTTTTGTCTAGGGACGAATCCGAAGCGAAGCGAGGGTGAGTCGCTAGTAAATAATACAGTCTACATCTAGTCTACTACGGTCTACTACCGTCTACCATGGTCTACAATCTACTGTGGTCTACTAACCTTCACTAGCAGCATCAGAGAGATCTGTGGGAAAGCTTCCCGGTTTATTCTCGTCCATATTGCACGCAGCCTTTACTGTTTCGTAGATTTCTGACATAAGACGATTCAACTGGAAAAGAGAAATGTTTATTTTTTAAATCGATTATTACAAAGAAGATACGATTGATTGTTTATATTATAGCTATATACAAATAGTTATGCATAAAAAAAGTGTTTTTGATCACCATCTTATCTCATAAAGCCTCTTGAGTGCATAACATATGCCGTCTGTAATACAGGCTCGGCCTAGTCAGTTGGGAGTAACTAACCGCAGTAAGCAACTTTAATTTGTAATTAGCTTATTTTGCTTATGGTAACGAAATGTAACTTCTGCTAATAAAGTTTATTATTTATTAAAAAAAAAAAAAACATAATATTTTCCATATATTACGTTTAACAAACAAAATAAAAGTACCTACAAAGTTCAGATGTACTTAATATTTAGCTTTAAATATAATAAATGTATGTTGCTGTAACATATATATTTATATAACAATATACATATATATTATACTAACGACTCACCATCGCTTCGCTCGGGCTCGTCCCTAGGTACGTTCTAACGGGTAGTATGAAATAGATAGACTATATAATATATATGGGTATGATGAGTTGTTATGGTTTGTATTATAACATGTTTTCCCGTGGGAATGAGATGGTTTTCCGAGGTAAAATTAGCCTACGTCACTCTCCAGCCCTCCAGCTATCTCCACACAAAAAATCACGCCAATCCGTCACTCCATCACTCCATTTCGACGTGAAAGAAAGACAAACAAACACACTTTCAAATTTATAATATTAAATATTTATTTGGTAATCTTACAAAGTTACAAAGATAATACAGTTTGAGCACAAAGTTATTAATAAGTACGGCCAAAATTACATTATTGTGATAACTTATAGAATGGACAACAGAGTATTCGTACATTGAAAATAAAAAAAATAAAAACGTCTGAATAATTAAATTGATCATGCTAACGATATGCTCATCAAACATAATATGTTGACATGTATGTATGTCTGTATAAAACAAAAAAAGAAAATCTAAAAAACCGAAGCTCATAAAAAAGTACGGACTAATGTCTGTGGTGTTCACGTACTAACCTAATAATAAAGAAAACATATACTTATTACATATATGTATGTAAATATATTTTACTACAAGTATACTGTTATCTATATATAAACAAAGTCGGGTTTGTTACAACACTTATAACTCGAGACTGCTGGAGCGATTTTTATGATCTTTGTTTTGGTTAGATTTGTCTTCACCCCGAATAGCAGAATAACTATTAAAACATCGGAAAAATTAAAAAAAAAATCTTTTCCATACTAAACGTCAAAACGTACCTAAGGACGAACCTGAGCGAAGCGAAGATGAGTCGATAGTAGGTATTTAATAAAATGGATCATTTTACAAGGCTTTATACAAATACATATAATGTATCATCCCAAATCACATTTTATCTTACATAAACACAAAAAAAAACATATGAGAAATACACAAACACAATATGTACTCATACATACATATTACACAATATGTATTGTTAATACATAGGCGTAATGAACACTAATTTGTATTGTGTATGTATTGTATTCAGCCCTTTTCAACGTCCCACTGCTGGCACGGGCCACCCTTCAATACGAGGGGGATCAGGCCATAGTCCACCACGCTGGCCAAGTGCGGGTTGGCGGACAAACACTAATTTTAAACTAACACTATCACTATCATACATATCAGACCACGTGGTTATCATTCCTTCATCACAGATAGAATAACAACACATATAATAATTACCTTGGAACAACATTTTGGATGATTCATTAACACAGAACAATTAATTAAATTAAAAAAAAAACTAAGTTATATAAGAAAATTGTACTTAAAGTACTGATTTTCGGTCGCACTTATTGTTATAACACGTCCTGATGGCAAGTGGGAGTGTACTAATTTGAATATTAAGAAACATCTTATTATTGATAATAATTAGGATGGTGTTATGCTGTAGTGAACTATTTATAATGCTAATATTTTACGACACGTTCGGCTCAGTTTGTAGTGACCCTACTTGCTGTGCCAGCGGTCGCGGGTTCGAGTCCCGCTGGAGGCATTCATTTGTGTGGTGAATACGAATGTTTGTACTCCAGTCATGGGTGTTTATATTTATAATTTGTATGTATTTAAAGTTATATATGTGTAGTGTATCAACTATCTGGTATCCATAACATAAGCCTCGTAGCTTACCATGGAACTAGATGGTGCTGTATGTTAATGTCCTGACATATTTATTTATTTATTATTTATATTATAAAATAATATTGTGTTTGATACTTCTTCACGTAGAAACGGCTGGATCGATTTGGATAAAATTTATCATACGGATAGATTATGACTTACATAGGTTATAGTTTATCTCCCATGATTTTCTAATTGAAGAACTAGCGGAAAATAAAAGGGCCCGGGGGATCCTTTTCCATTCTCACGTATAATTTAGTGTAATTGATATATTAAGGTTGTGGACGTTATTATTGTCGATCTATCACGAGCAGAGCTGCGAGCAAGGACTAGTGAACAAAAAAGATCTTATTAAATACTAGCAGGACCCGCGGCTTTGCTCGTGCTAAAACTACAAAAAAGCTCTTTAGCTGTATGCAAAAGGCATTTTTGAAATGCGCTCAGTAGTTTTTGAGTTTAAAGCACGTAAACATATTATAAACATCAATTTTACAATAAAGTATGGAAGTCTGTCCGATTTGTTGACATTTATGATTACTGCTACGCTCCCTGAAATAGTAGCATGATGATATATAGCCTATAGCCTTCCTCAATAAACGGGCTATCTAATGCAAAAAGAATTTTTCAAATCGAATTAGTAGTTCCTGAGATTAGCACGTTCAAACAAACAAACAAACTCGCCTCTTTATCTATACTAATATCATAAAGAGGTAAAGTTTGTGAGTTTGTGAGATAGTACGGGATAATTTCTGGATCTACTGAACCGATTTAGATGAAATTTGGTAAGAAGATAGTTTGAGACCCTGAGAAGGACATAGGAAACTTTTTATATCGGAAATCATCCCTTAAGGGGGTAAAATGGGGATGAAATGTTGTATAGGGAATCAACCTAGGGACGAACCCGAGCGAAGCGAGGGTGAGTCGCTAGTAGTAATATTAATATAGATAAGTAAATACTGTCTCACTTACGCATAACACCGTCCGCACAATCACAGCTAGGTCACAAAACATTGTACAAACAATAATTATGATAACGTCAATTAGTGATGTGCAATACATCGATAGATAAAGGACGTTGTAATAATTAATTTGCCTTAGATGTTTGCGGCGTTTTGCTGCAGAAATCTGAATTTGTATAATTTATGTGTCAAATTCTTACTTTATCATTGAACCTATCAATATCTGGACAGACGTTTGATTTATTTATATTTATCAAATTACTATTAAAAATCCAAAGCTTGTATGTTTGTATGTGCGTGATTTTCACTTTTTTTTTTTGACATTTGGATGAAACTTTGTACACATCTTACACCAAATCAAGTGTCAAAGTCAAAAATAGTAGCGTGATTCGCTGTTTATGCTACTATTTTCAACTTTAAAGAATAAGGGAAATTATTTACAGCTTTTATATTCTTTTATTTATATATTCATTTGTATTTTTAAGGATTAGTTCTTTTCCCATTGAAGAAGGATAGCATAATATCAACTTATTTAATTCTTTGTTTTATAATAATATCCATTACCAATTTTTATTTATTAAAAACAAACAAACAAACAAATAATAATCTATCGAAGTAAGGTTAATTGAAAAAAAAAAAACCCTAAAAAACTAAAAAACATTATTTTGAGCATCTATACAATGTGACCAGCTACATTGTGTTGTCTGTAGTAGGTCCTGATTTTACAAAGAAATACTCCATTTCTACGAGATTTAGGGATTTTCCTCTTTTTTACCGGTCATTCTATGCATAACGTGTCTTCTGCATTCTACTCGATATTAGCGAAGTAAATTGTGTCCAAATGGCATTCTTAGAAGCCATTGAACAAAAGAATTGAATTGAATACTTCCACTATCCTCTTACCTCCATCGAATTAACACGATTATATTAAATCATCTGACAGTTATCCGAATAAACAAAGACAATTTGACGACACGTTTGGCTCAGTTTATAGTGATCCTACTTGCTGTGCCAGCGGTCGCGGGTTCGAGTCCCGCTGGGGGCATTTTTTGTGTGATGAGCACGAATATTTGTCATGGTAGTTTATATTTATAATATGTAAGTAGTTAAAGTTATATATGTGTAGTGTATCAACTATCTGGTATCCATAACCCAAGCCTCGTAGCTTACCATGGAACTCGATGGTGCTGCGTTAACGTCCAAACATATAAAAAAAAGTAGATGTAGATTAAAATCGATTCCTTACATTTGATACGAAATCTTAAAATATATCGATACACTTATTAACCGACTGCGAAGAAGCCAATACGAAGGGTTATGTTTATTAGATATCGATACACAATACACATCACTATGTAATCAACACGACCCAAAACATTGAGCCTACAGACAGTGGGACGCCTTGTGACACCGAAACAAAATACTTTCATATGTACCGACACTATCTTAATTAGAGAGAGATTGCTAATTTTTCTTGACTGTGTAATAAGAGGTCAAAAATGATGAAATAAACAAGTGCATAGGTACATTTTTACAACATCAATTTCTCTTGTAGAAAAAACGGCGAAGAAGTGAGGTTTTTTCTCCAATAACATTAAGACGATAAGTATTTTATTCATTTTTTAAGGTAATTTCGCTTCAATTAAGGAATATTTATATATACATATATACATTTAGATTCAAATAAATTAATATTAAAAATCATTTTCTAAAACAAGCTTTTTATACCCTAAAGATTGTGTAATGTAATAAATAGGTTTGATTTAATTTAAAGTTGTTTTTTTTTAAGTATTTATTCGTATTCTTCTCAGTAAACCCTTTCATTTGATATCCATATCATGTGGGTGCATAAAAAAAACATAGTCCGCCATCGTTGGGAGTCCGATATGTTGGATTTAGAATGACGTCACTTATCTAACCACTAGCGACTCACCCTCGCTTCGCTTCGGGTTCGTCCCTAGACAAAAACAAATCTATCCCACGGGAACCATACAGTCTTCCGGGATAATATATAGCCTATAGCCTTCCTCAGTGAACGGGCTATCCAATGCAAAAAGATTTTTTCAAATCGGATTTGTAGTTCCTGAGATTAGCACGTTCAAACAAACAAACGAACTCTTCAGCTTTATAATATTAGTATAGATGCATTGTCATCCAAACTAAACGTGTATGCAAAATTTCAGCTCAATGAGTTAAGGATAACGGCTTTAAAATTCAGTTAGAAGATTTGATCCGAACAAACATACATACAAATATTACAAGTTCAATAAAGGCTTGTAAAAACTTCATTAAATAATCAATTTAGAATTATAGATACATTTTTAACGACAAAAGTCACCTGGAACTACCTCAAAAGTTATTATTTTACTCTTAGAAATGGAAATTTCCTTCAGACGTAGCCTATGTATTATTTAAAAAAAAAACACATAAAAATCGGCCCACGACGAAGACATTGTTAAAAACAAACATATATCCGAATTGAATACCTCCTTTTTTCAAAATCGGTTAAACACTAGCAATAATTTCAATCAGTTTAAGCCAAATTTTAATATAGAGTTAGAAATTACGGTAGAACTCAACTAATATTCGCTATTGGAGTGTAGTGGAGTCTATTATCTTACTTCAGAAAGGATTATTTGGATGGATGGATGTTTGGTACTCAATCACGACACCTGCTTTTTAACTGTTTATCCCGGAAAAATGTGCGGTTCCCGTGGGATTCGTTTTTTTTTTCACAGACCAAGGGATCGACTATTTCATACTAACCGTTAAAACGTATCTAGATACGAACTCCAGCGTAGCAAGGGTGAGTCGCTAGTATTAAAAATAAGCAATAACTTAATTTAAAAAAAAAACTATATATTTTTTATTAAAAAAAAACTCTTTATCGACATTGGTCAAAGAATGATTACACTATAATCAGGTTAAATTTCAAATATATCTTCGTACATAGTATAAACAATACGTTTGATCTTCTCGGCGGAAGGCCAGATAACCTAACATACTAGTACGATCCCCGTTATATAATAACAAAAGATGTCATAAGAATCTTTGCGACGTATACCTATATTTTAATACTAGCGACTCACCCTCGCTTCGCTTTGGGTTCGTCCCTAGACAAAAACAAATTATCCCACGGGAACATTTTCCGGGATGATATATAGCCTATAGCCTTCCTCAATAAACGGACTATCTAATGCAAACAGAATTTTTCAAATCATATTAGTAGTTCCTGAGATTAGCGCGTTCAAACAAACAAACTCTGCCTCTTTATAATATTATTAATGAATAAATAATATATAAATAGTTTTAATATTAGTCAATATTAGTTGTCTTAGTTTGGCGATCCCTGTATTAAGTAGTGCCAAATCATCACATAATAAACTAGCGACTTACCCTCGCTTCGTCCGAGCGTGCGATATTGTTCACAATTTCATGGGTTTTTATTTTTATAAGCAGAACCCTGATTCTTTATCTATACAGATAAATAAAATTGGAGTGTCTGTTTGTAATATCAAAATAACCGCTTTTTACTAAATGCATGTGGATGTTTACACGGTACATATATCAAAACAACATTTTTTACAATGTTTGTCTGTCTGTCTGTCTGTTTGTTCCGGCTAATCTCCGAAATGGCTGGACCGATTTTGACGGGACTTTCACTGGCAGATAGCTGATGTTATAAGGAGTAACTTAGGCTACGTTTATTCTAGAAAAAGAATCAGGGTTCCGCGATAAAAAATTAAAAACCATAAAATTGTGAACAAAATTCGCGTACGGCCTACGCACCCGAGCGAAGCGAGGGTATATCGCTATATAATTTAAATGAATATCTTAGGAGTAGTAAGCTACTATTTATGTATAAACTAGACTTGCAACGAATAGTATATTCGGCCAAACGCCGAATACCAAATATTCGGTGGGCTTTCCGGCCGAATAGCCGAATATTCGGCAAAAGTATTCGGCCAGCACTGGGTAGGAAAACTTTTATCTGTGTTTCTTTCTTGTTTGGCGCCAGGAAGTTATATTTATTCAAAAGTCTTTTGTCTGAATCTGGAATAGTCTAGAAGTAACATACTGCCTGAAAATGCAGAAAAATGGGTCTTTTTGCGTCATAACCTTCCACTTCTAAATTTTAATTATGATAATGCAGGTGCATAGACATTTATTTGATAGGGTTTTTCTTTTTAATTTTTGTAATAAAGAAGGTGATTATGGATCTATGACTACTTTAATAACTATAAGAAAAATATCACTACATAGTATAAAACAAAGTAGCTTCCCGCTATCTGTCCCTATATATGCTTAGATCTATGTATACAGTATATGTACTTACTATAATATTATACACATTAAAAAGGTCTACAAAAAAGGTCGCGATGGCATATGTATGTCTATCTCTTAAAGATAACATCCATTTTACTATATCCAAGCTAGCGACGAACCCGAATGAAGCAAGGGTGAGTCGCTAGTATTATTATATAAAATATTTTCATTTTAGCGATAAGGAATATGCATGATTTTTTTTATATAATAGCTTATATCGTTATATAATTGTAAAAAAAAACAATATATCCAGCTTCAAAATACTAAAATTTAGTTTTTTTTAAATATCATTTCGCGCACTTGGCGTGACGTCACAGTATGATATACATAGAAATTACGACTTAATTTGTAAGCGATGAAATCGCTAATTACTCTGTTATGATAATACTTTGACGGCATATTCGGTCTGACCAATAGCGTTGCGTTTCAACTGATTTGAATTTCCCACCTGTTTTTGTACTTTTTAATAATTATTTTCTTAATCAAAAAGAAATAACATTAAAAAATATTAATATAGGCTTAAATCAAAAGTAATTAAGATTATAATAAAAATATTTTACCTTTCTTTTAATCACACGCATATTCCCTATTATTATCTGATTATAGCAAAACATATTACTATAGTATTCGGTATTCGGCCGAATAGCATAAAAGTAGCCGAATAGGCCGAATACCGAATAGTAACCGAATATTCGTTGCAAGTCTAGTATAAACATAACTAACCGTGAAAGCGTACTTAGGGACGAACGCCAGCGAAGCGAGCATGAGTCGCTAGTCTATAATAAAAGTAGCCTAAATCACTCCTTATAACATCAGCTATCTACCAGTGAAATTCCCGTATCAGAGATTAGCCGGAACAGACAATTATTTTTTTTTCTTATAAGTACCTACTGTAGGTACATATATACTTTAGTATGCATTTAGTAAAAATCTGTTATTTCGACATCACAAACGAACACTTCAATAAATAGAATTATTCTATTTATTTGTATAGATTATTAGTTATCTTTAACTGTCCAAGTTTGGCAACCCCTGCACTATGTAGTGCCAAATCGTTAAATTGTTAGGCCTAACCTTTCTTTTTAATACAATACTTTTTTGTACTGTGTAGAAAGAAATTAGATTACAATATAAAACCATACACTATTCAATAACCATTTTGTATGTCTGTGTGATCGTGCATATCTTAAAAAGTGCAACTTTTTCAGAGAACTAATTTTATTTAACACGGTTTCATTAGCAATTGTGTAATCAAATCTTGGAAGTCGATTTAGCCCACTTCTAATTATCGTGTTTATAATACTTTCTTAGATTTACGCAAATATTTAACATTTTAAATAATACTATCTTTTTAGATTTATTTTGGTTTTTGGTTCCCGACTCTTCGAATGCTTTACAGCAATCATGGTCACGGACGGAGTGATTCACGACGAAGGTTATTATGTATAATTCATTACGGTTTTGTGTAAATTGGTTGAAATATGACTATGATAAAAAAAAATCTTATTGAAATAGTCATTATTATCGATACAGAGGCCGAATCTATAGTTTTTAGAATTTTTGTCCGTCTGGGATCGCATCACGAGAATGCCACTGGACAGATTTTGATGAAATTTGATATGATGAAAGCTGGTTATCCGGGTCAATATAGGATAGTTTTACTGCGGAAAAATATCTCATTTCTGAGAAATCTATACTAAACGTTAGAACGTAAGTAGGGACGAACCCGAACAGAGCGACGGTGAGTCGCTAGTTCATAATAAAATATTTGACTTTTTTTGATTTTTATCTTATATACAATTAATATATACACGAATAAAAACCCAAAATTCTTCAGGGGAAAATATACCTATTTTATTGACACATATCCTTTTCAATAACGATTATGGTCGAATTTCAATCGCTGGTCGAACCTGGTCTATATAAAGCCATGCTTTATGGTAATGTGATACAAACATTTTCGCTAGAACTGGGAGTCACCATGGCTATAATTAACTCAGGTCACGTCACAAACCCATGACCTTGACTTTTATTACACCATGACTCATGGATGGAAAATATGTATGCCTATATCAAAAAGTAGTGGGAAAGAAAACGCTGTTATTTTCACAAGCTTTATAATTTATATTGACTTCTAATGTTCGTATGTAAGTAAGTTGACCATTTTAAAATTTGCAAACCAAAATAGATACCTCATTCATCACATCATTCATCACAAAAAAGTTCACAATATGAAATTGAATTAAGCTTTATTTAATTAGACTTATACAAGCACTTTTAAATCGTCAATTTAATTTAAAGAGCGTCAGTGTATTGAGTCCGTGAGGAAGCTAGGGGGCATCCATTAATTACGTGAGGCGTTTAAGGGTGGGGGGGGGGGGGGGGGAGGGCCTCGCAAAACCTCACTCAATCTCACGTGGGGGAGGGGGTCTCGGCAAATTTCACGTAATTTTTTTTTTTGGAATGGGAAGATCATTCATAAAAAAGTAATGCCACAACCTTCTTTTGTAATAAACATACGGAGCACTAATAATTTTCACTGAAAAAAAAAATCTGTATAACTCATTAAGACCATTTTTTTATTATTAATTTTATTTTCTCCATATTTTAAAAAATCTCACGTGAGATTAGGGGAGGGGTCGAAAATCGGCAAAATTGTCTCACGTAATTAATGGATGCCACCAGCTCGAAAAGCAGCTCTCCTGAGAAGAACCGTTGAGAAATTTGAGTTGCTTTTTTAAATATCAAGTAAAAATAGACAAAACAGTAGATTAGATGAGACAAAGCTATCACATAAGCTACTCAAAAAAAGAATCTTATTATTATTAAAGTCGGTTAAAACAATCTGTACCTACCTATATTTCTAGATATAACCCATAAAATAGGTTATATAAGTTTCTAGCTCAAGTCTAGGCCTTCAAAGAGCAAAGGTTAAGAGCTAATTAAGCTCTAAGAGTCAGGCTTCACTGATGACATCATCGCTGTGACGTCATCCTCCTTATCTCAGTTCCCTTATCAGTTGTGAGTAAAAATGGTCTCGTACGTAGTTTTGTTTGTTTAAAATTACATTGTTATCTGAGGATGTTGATTTTTAAATGGAATTTTTATTTGAGTAACATAACCATCTCCCTACTGTTTAAGGCAGATCTACTAACCCCGTATTTCTCAATCTTTCTTCTCTTGAGCCTCCGCATATTAAAAAAATATATTTTCATGCCCCCCTTTATTTTTTTTATTATTATCATAATAAAACATATTATTTTAGCGATTATTATTTATTTTAATTTTAAGTTATATCAAATAAACTCTCTCTACACCCCCCTGGTTGGGAACTCCTACAATATATATATTGGGACATATGTTGGGACATTAACACACAGCACCATCTAGTTCCATGATAAGCTACGAGGCCTGTGTTATGGATACCAGATAGTTAATACATTACACATATTATATAATTTTAAATACATACAAATTATAAATATAAACATTCGTGCTCATCGCACAAATGAATGACCCCAGCTTATAACTTATCTGTCTTTCATATTTATTACTGGCGGTAGAAATGTCATATACTAGCGACTTGGCATCGCTAAGCTCCGGTGCTTACCTAGGTACCTTAGAATAACCTATGTGTTACACTAGTTCGGGAGGCAGTGGTAGCCCAGTGGTAACACGCTCGCTTGGGAAACCGAGTGAAGCGGGTTCAAATCCCGGGTCTCGCACCTCTGATATTTTCATGTGCGAATAATTTCCAACATGATTACCACTTGTCTTACGGTGAAGGAAAATATCGCGAGGCAACCTGCATGTCTGAGAACCTAGCAGTTTTCAAAAGACATGTGAAGTCCGCCAAACCGCACTTGGCCAGTGTGGTGGACTATGGTCTGATCCCCCTCGTACTGAAGGGAGGCCCGTGCCCACCAGCTGTGGGACGTTAAAAAAGGCTCTCTTCAGCTTTATAATATTAATAAGTATAGATAGCACTCCGATTTTGTATAGAGTTAATGGATTTTTTTTATTAAGGAAAACAAAGAAAGGATAGAAAGATTTGGGAACCGCTGTCAGAAGCAACTAAAGTTTCATCACAATCGGTAAAACAGTGACAAACGAGCGAGCAAAGCAAGGATATGAGGTAAGTAAAAGGGAGCTAGACTTGAGGGTAGGTACTTTATAATACCAGTGTGTAAATCTTTTGCACTAGCCCGGTTTCGAACCCAAGATCTGTAAACCAACCAGCTTTCATATTCTTGCAATTTAACACGCATCAACATAACCTATTAAACTACTTTTTATAGCGGCTTCTAATGGCGGCTTTGCGTGTGACCTACGCCGGCTCCGCCCGGTAGCTTATATTAATTAAAATAACGTTTTTTCATATTATTTTTATCTGCTATCTGTATCTTAAATTAAAAAAAAAAAAACTTTTCTTAGAGGTTATCTTTAACTTATATAATATTAAATGAGCAATTCTGATATATTATTTCATGTATCTCGGAAACGGCTCTAACGAATTTGATCAAATTTTGTATTTAGAAAAGGTTTTCTTTTTAAGTTTATCTACATAGGTTTATTTCCTGAAAAAAAAATCCTCAATTTTCCGAAAAAAAAAAACGATTTTACAAAACGCTGAGCAAACCACGCCGTCTGTCTGTCTGAAAGCGATAAACTCAAGAACTACCAAACGAATTTTCATAGGGTTTTCACCAATAGATAGAGTAATTCATGAGGAAGGGTTAGGTGTTAAATTCATTAAGGTTTTGTGTGAATTGGCTGAAATATGACGATGAATCTTGAATATGTCGGAAAAAATCATGCCGACTGGGAGCTCGATCGGCGTGCGCCGCGTAAACTAATAAAGTTATATGAAAAGAATGTATTACAGAACTATTCCATTTAGAAAGATCTTCCTATCAAACTATAACATCGCTATGTGCACGTACCTAGGGACGCACCCGAGCGAAGCGCTATGTGCTATACCAGACTATAATCTATCCCTGTGCCAAATTTCATCCAGATCCATTCAGCCATTCTGGCGTGAAAGAGTAACAAATATCCGTACATCCTTACAAATTTTTACATTTATACTATTAGTATGGATATCTATACAGATAAATAAAATTGAAGGGTCTGTTTGTAATGTCAAAATAACAGCTTTATACTAAATGCATATAGAATTATATACGGTACTTATAAGAAAACACCATTTTTAAAAATTTTGTCTGTCTGTTTGTTCCGGCTAATCTCCGAAACGGCTGGACCAATTTTAACGGGACTTACACTGACAGATAGCTGATATTATAAGGAGTAACTAAGGTTACTTTTATTTAAGAAAAAAAATTAGGGTTTCGCTCAAAAAAATTAAAACCCACCTAGGGACGAACCCGAGCGAAGCGAGGGTGAGTCGCTAGTATCCAATATACGAGTACATATTCAAAAGCAAATCAATGCAACGTACAAACCACCTTATTACTATATTATATGTAAATGAATGTAAGATAATAGCTGTTAATACAAAGAAAAGTAGGTAGCGTCAGTTCTCGTCACATTTTTGCTTGTGCTATATAATTATAATTATTTTGCTATTGTGTTCTTCTACACTACTTACTAGAAGTATTGTTTTATGTATCTATCTATATAAAAATATCTATACTGACAAATAAAATTGGAGTGTCTGTTTGTAATATTAAAATAACTGCTTTTTACTAAATGCATATGGATGTATACACGGTACATATACCAAAACAACATTTTTTACAATTTTTGTCTGTTTTGTCTGTGTGTTTGTTCTGGCTAATCTCTGAAATGGCTGGACCGATTTTGACGGAACTTTCACTGGCAGATAGCTGATGTGATAAGGAGTAACTTAGACTACTTTATTTTTCAAAAATAGGGTCCCACGAAAAAAAACAAATTAATCAATTTTGTTTTGCGAAGCAACCTAGGGACGAACCCGAGCGAAGCGAGGGCGAGTCGCTAGTATAAAAATAAAACTGAACGTTCGTATGTTTGTCCTCTATGCGTTCCTAAACCATTGACCCGAATGTGATGAAACTCTGGTGGATTATTCTGTATACGCCTGGAAAGGTTTCTGGCGGAAAAAAAGAACATTTTTTTTCTTTTGACGTTTGTCTTTTATGTGTCCCTAAACCATTCAAGCTTAGGGTCGAGCGAAGCGAGGGTTAAATCGCTAGTCTATACATATAATAAAATTCTAACTGAGTCGAATCTGTAAATTAATTTTTTTTTTTGGGAAATCTTATTATAGATACAGAACCCGAATCTATAGTATCTATAGTATAATTTTTGTCTGTCTGTCTGTGGCCGTGTCACGAGAAAACTACTGGACAGAATTTGATGAAATTTAGTATGATGATAACTGGTAATCCGGGTCAACATATAAGGTACGTTTTACTGCGGGAAAATATCTCATCTCTGAGAAATCTATACTAAACCTTAAAACGTAACTAGGGACGAACCCGAGCGGAGGAAGGATGAGTCGCTAGTTGTAAATAAAATCATTCATCTTTACATAATATCTATACTGATAATATAAAAGTTGAACACTTTGATTGATTTGTTTGTTAGGTTTATTCAAAGCTCTTATCTCTGGAACTAAGAGTTGGATTTTTAAAATTCTTTTCGTATTTTATAACCAATTTATTGAGGAAGTTATAGTTATATACGAATCAATTATATAACTCAAAAAAGACGCAGACGAATCTGCAGGCAAATGCTAGTCTATATTAAAATTGTATCGGGGTCAAAGTTGTGCCTAAACATTTTCCCCAAAGTTTATATTAGATAATACGCTAAAACAACATTCATATGAGTGCGACAGATTACCACATTACGTGATAATTGCTGTGACAATTTTGATAAAAAAATTTATACCGTACAGTTTATGATATGGTTTGAGATACCTGCTATTTAATTTCAAATAGTTAAAACAGAAGGAAGTGTTAGAGGAAGACGGAAAATCATCGAATAAGACGACAGACAGAGACAAACGACAACAAAAATGTCTTTATCAAAGAAGCCGACATAACGAAAACGTGACGTACAATTTTTTTTAACATCATACATTATATTCTTTAGTGTATTTAAAAAAAAATTGAAAAAAAAAAGATTTAGTTAGTAAAGGTAGACCTATCTCTTACACTGTTTCATACATCGCAATGTCGTAAGAATGTGACATATACGTCTGATCAATACAAAATAATTGCTCCGAGCAAAAATCGAACCTGTGACTTGAGCAGTAATAGCAAATCACATTTCACAACATACCTAAACCATTATCATCTTACATTATTATTAGCAAAATAACATAACACGTGACCGTTCATACTCACATAAATACAAGTTTTCAAACAATCGACTCCATTGTTATTATTTCATACAATCACGTTGCCTTCAAAACATTTAAAACATCTAAATGTAGTAATTGAAATCACGTCACTTTTAATCGCGTTGTTTTTAACACATTTTTAATTTACACACAAACACACAAAATAAATCACAATTCAAAATAATATTAATTATCTGTCACTAAACTGTTTTAGTAAACCCTGTAATGATACACCTTTGCCTATTTTCCAAAAAGTTTGACATTTAAAAAATAACACACTGACATTTAGGCGTGTTTTAGCGGGAATTTTTACGAAATGGCGCTGAAGACATGTCTGTCCAGCCAACCGTTTTCAACTACGCGAGTTAGAATCCTTGGGTTTTATTATGGTAGGTTCACATGGTGTTTTTCTGAAGGCATTTTTAAGGAAAATAACATTTGTGTGGGAGTTGACTAATTAGTAATTACTATTACAATGTAAACGAGTAATTTGTTTGTTTATCTCATTATTGAAATAAAAGTTCATTATTTATTGTAATATCGCAGTGACTCAGTAGGTAATTAAGTAAACAGTGCTTATAAATATTTAATTTAGATGACAATGGTTGATTGATTTGAAACATTTTTTTTAAATATAACCAAAATTCGACACAAAAATTGCCAATATTTCAAAAAAATATACATAAACCAGTTATCATCATACCAAATTTCATCAAAATCCCTCCAGTGGTTCTTCTGTGATGTGGTAACAGACAGACAGACAGACAGACAGACAGACAGACAGACAGACAAAAATTCTAAAAACTATAGATTCGGCCTCTGCATCGATAATAATGTATATTTCAATAAGATTTTCCAAAAAATATTTAATGTACAGATTCGGCTTAGTTAGAATTTTATAATATGTATAGATATGTATGTATTAGTGATGTAACGAATGTTCGATTTTTCACATTCGCGAATGCGAATGCGAATATTCATCACCAATATTCGCGAATACGAATGCGAATGCGAATGGTGACTTTCAAACAAAGCGCGTGCAAAATGTTAATCAGAGAGGTTTGATATTTCGTGTTGGCCATATTTAAACCGAACATAGCCGAGCCAATACAGTTTGAATGAACGAAGTTATTCACATAAAGTTCCTTCGAAAAGATTTGTTGTGATTTGAGGTTAGTTTAATATTATTGCATTTGTCAAATTTAACTAATACCTAGTCAAATTGACAAAGTGATATAGAAACATGAGTATAGCACAGTTTTACTATCATTCCATATCCGTTCATCTATACATATAATTAAATTATAGCTGAGCAGAATCTGTACATTAAATATTTTTTGGAAAATCTTATTCAAATAGACTTTATTATCGATACAGAAGCCAAATCTATAGTTTTTACAATTTTTGTCTGTCTGTCTGTCTGTCTGTTACCGCATCACGGGAATACCAATGGACAGATTTTGATAAAATTTGGTATGATGATAACTGTTTATCCGGGTCAACATATAGGATAGTTTTTACTGCGGGAAAATATCTCATCTCTGAGCTAAACGCTAAAACCTAACTAGGGACGAACCCGAGCGAAGCGAGGGTGAGTTGCTAGTTCCTTATATAATTTCTTTTTTGTTTGTCAAATACATTCGCCAAGCATTCGCATCGTTTCTTGCGAATACGAATGCGAATGCGAATGTCAAAAAATATGCGAATATTCGCGAATGCGAATGCGAATACGAATATTCGTTACATCACTAGTATGTATATATTTGAGCATGTATATATATAATATTATTGTACCGTCCTACTTACGGTTTTCATTAATCCTTTCACCAGAGGTTGTCTGTAAGAAATCGCTCATAGCAATGAGACCGCCTTTGCATGCCTTTTGTTATCTTTCTGTCTTTTTCATTTTATATATTATCCTTGTGTGTGCAATAAAGTATTTATAAATTAAAAAAAATATACCGTATGTTACTATCAAGATTTTTGATTTATCAACCATGTTAAAAAACATCACTAATGCGATAAAAAATGTATCAGTCATTTTATTAATGTGATTAGATAATTTGTTAGATAGACATAACATATCACAAATTGTTTTATGTGAACATTCTGCCCGTGACCGCGGCTGGTGCAATCCAGTAGAAACATCGGGAATAAAGTATTTAGGCAATAACGAATTCACGCTTTAAAACCTGTAGTGTTATTATTGTACAATTATGGAACGAGAAAATTTAATAAGTTATCATGTAAATACATTATAGCTCGAAAAATGGAAAATTAGAGAAAAATCTGAAGGTCCTTTCTTAAGAACTCAAAGTCAAACAAATGTACCGAAATTTGAACAAGACAACGTATTTTGGGCAACTAGTTTTATATCTACACTAATATTATAAAGAGGCAGAGTTTGTTTGTTTGTTTGATTGCACTAATCTCAGGAACTACTAATTCGATTTGAAAAAATCTTTGTGCATTAGATAGCTCGTTTATTGAGGAAGGCTATAGGCTATATTATATCATCATGCTACTACCCAAAAGAGCGGAGCAGTAATATAATATATAGGCTATCTATTCCATACTAACCGTTAAAACGTACCTAGAGACGAACTCGAGCGAAGCAAGGGTAAGTCGCTAGTACATACATATAGTTAGATCTTTTACGATATTAATTTATTTATTGCTCCATTAATTTGCTATATTTGTAAACAATATACAGAAATCTTTTTATATTATAATATCTTAAAACATAAACACATACAAAGCCTTGTTTTTTAAATATTTTCAATCAGAGCGACGTCATGTAGCCCCACGCTATAGATGTTCCGTGCCATTTTTACGTGAGTCAGAGATAATAGACGGTACTATGTATGTATTCAAGTACGCTTAACAATAAAAGTAGGTCTGAAATTACTGTTTGTCGCGAAATTTGAACTAATCAAAATTTCTAAACCACCGTTATACCTAAATGTGGCACTTTAGCCATACCTACTCGAAATCTCGATCGATTTTAGCTTATGTAGGATTTATTAGCCATAAAAGTTCCTTTTGTCTAGAAAAATCAAAAATCGTTTATACAAGACATAGTGTATAGAATAACTAGCGGCTTACCTTCGCTTCGCTCGGGTTCGCGTCTAAAAACAAAAACAAATCTATCCCACGGGAACCGTACATTTTTCCGGAAAAAAGTAGCCTATGTGTCATTCTGATGTATGAGCTATATTATTGTAGTTTCATTAAAATCCATAAAGTGGTTTTTGCGTGAAAGAGTAACAAACATCCATACATCTATACATCCAGACATCCATACATCCTCACAAACTTTCACATTTATGATATTAGTAGGATAAATAAAGACAAATAAATACCTAAAAGAAGATACATTATTATTAGATAGATAATAATTATGTTTCATATTTCATAATTTCTAATATTAGTTTCAATATATTCAGCCCTCTTTAACGTCCCACTGCTGGGGGTGGGCCTCCCTTCAACACGAGGGGGATCAGGCCATAGTCCACCACTTTGGCCAAGTGCGGGCGGACTGAGCATGTCTTTCGGAAACTTGCTAGGTTCTCTCAGACATGCAAGTTTCCTCACGATGTTTTGTTTCACCGTAAGACACATACCTACACAGACGCACGATTAACAAATTAAATTATTTCTTTAAGTAAAAAGGTACATAATCAATAATCATCAAAATCATTATATCATATATACAGGGTGGGTTTTTGAGAGGGGACAGTAAGGGCAGGTAAACATTTTTTTATGTCAATCGATCCTATTTCATGTAGGGATCAAAAGACTCTATGGGACCATTTAAGGTATGAGTAGGTACTAGAAATGACAGAAATCACCAAAATCTTTTCCCATTTTACACACAGGCATTTTACGCAGCGGGTATAAGAAAATTCTTTTAGTGTTTCTGTACCCAAACTTCAGTTGGCCTCAAAGAGTCTTTTGATCACATAAAAAAATAGGACCGTTTGGCACAAAAAAAAAAAATTCGAGTTGATTAAACGTTTTTCCGTACAAAATGTATGGGAAAAGATTTTGGCGATTTCTGTCATTTCTAGTACTCATACCTTAAATGGTTCCATAGAGTCTTTTGATCCCTACATGAAATAGAATCGATTGACATAAAAAATTTTTTTTTGGTATTTAGGCATTTTTTTCCCTGACTGTGATTTTTTTCCGAAATCTGTGAATGCAGTTCAAAAGTTATGGATGGTCTCCTAGGAACGTTTTCCTGGAACTATAGTATTTAAGGTACCTGCCCTCAATCAAAAATCCACCCTGTATATATATATATATAAAATTTCAATTCAATTCAATTCTCTTGTAAATGACTTCAAAGCGTGCCCAGTTGAGCACAAATTACTTCGCCATTGTCGCGAAGAAATAAATCATTTTTTCTTCAAAATACGTGACCACCACGAAAGTATATATATAAAAATACAGTACATCATACTAATTTAAAATACATTAAAAAAATGCTTAAAAGCTAACTAAGAAGATAAAAACAAGTTGACGAATGAATAAAGTATTATGCAGTCGGAGACATGAAGTTATATGAAAGCGACATGATGAAGTTAGCTGTTAACTGTTCGTTGCCATGGTAACCGTTGTAATTGTCTGACAAATGATATATATAATATTATATTCTTTCCTTAAATGATATTCTATAAATATATGATTGTAATATGCCTAATATGCCTCATTTAATTATTTTATTAATTTATTATACCTTTTACAAACATAGAGTTGTGACATACGGGATGAAATGTTTAGCTATTTTTGTTCTGTTACGCCAAAGAAGTAAATAAATAATAATGAATAAATAAATAAGTAACTATGTTGGGACATTAACATATAACTTCTTACGTGCGTACATAAGTAATATACGTTTTTTTTTATTTTTATAATATATTTTTTAATTACAGCTTTTTCGTTTTTGCCAATTAGATATTTGAAGTTACATTTAGCGATTTTTTATCCTAAATTACTATTAAACATATGAGTTGCATAGATTTTTATAATCGCCTCTTAAAAAACTTTATTTTGATACCCCACATTATTGGTTTGGAAGAATTTTTTTTAAAGACACAAATTGACGTCTCAAATCCGCCATTTTAATTTTTAACTATTTTAATATAGCCTATGCTTCTTTTAACTCGTGTTATCAAGACGAATCTAAAACGTTTCAATCATCAAAATCGGCTTACGCGTTTGGTCTCTATAACGCCACATAGGAACAAACATACATAGACTGATAAACACATTACCCTCCTTTACGTCGCGCAGTCGGCTAAAAAAAAACATTTATTACCATAAAAAAACGTAATTAAATAAATTTACTGGCAATAAAAACATAAATTTTTAACATATTTGAGCATTACTAAAATCTTTTGGCCTGACTTCCACCGAGGACTTCATAACTCGGTCAGGGTTAACCGACATCCAAAGAAAGCAGTATTATATAACTTTTAACGATTTAAATTCGCAATTATGTATATGATTACGCAAACACTTTTGAAAGTCTGGTAACATTGGCTAAATATTTTTATTTAACCTATAATTACTTAATATATTTAAAAAAAATCCGAATGTCGATGTCGAATTAATCTTTATCCACCATCTTTAGTTGCGAAATTTTTCTTAGATTTTAAACAAGATTTTCAACGTATTATTTATACAAATTCTTTTATTAAATAACGTTTTGTACGAGTATTATTCACAATTGAGAATCTCTTGTAAAATCGATTAAAGATGATGATACTAGAAAAAAAAAACATACATACAGACGAACATGAAACCTCCTTTTTGGAAGTCGGTTAAAAAAAATGATACGACACGATCAGCAGTGAAAAAGCTTAAGAATATATGGAAAGTTCGACGCTAACTAAAAACTGGTGCACATAATACTTTCTTAGATTTACGCGAATATTTGACATCTATATCTATACATATGTAGGCACACATAAATGTACATACTTATATATATACATCCTTTTTTATACATGTACATTTTTTATAAAGACCTTTTTGTTAACCTTTTTTAAAAATCATATTTGTGACATATAGAAAAATATTGGACATTAAAGCGAATAATAATTCAAGGAAATTGTTTTATTTATATTTCAAGTAATTAGAGAAATATAATAATACATTGCCGCAACGACCATATTGGTGACCCCGACGTTCCTGTATTACAAAATGCAGAACGAAAATTTTCAAGACGCCGAATTAGGGCATTCGTCTCGGGATGCATCGACGTCTGAAATTCATAAGGTTGGAATCCGTGTACCACCGTTTTATCCTGATGACCCAGAGATATGGTTTGCTCAACTAGAAGGTCAGTTTGCCCTTGCTAATATTACAAATGATGTCACTAAATTTTATTATGTAATTGGTCATATCGAACATATGTATGCTAAACAGGTTAAAGACATAATTGTCAACCCTCCAGCAACGCATAAATACACAAAACTCAAGTCTGAATTAATAAATAGACTTAGTGCATCAAAAGCATCAAAAATTAAACAATTGCTAACACTAGAAGAACTAGGCGATAGAAAACCAACACAATTTCATCGACATTTACGTAATCTAGCTGGCCCTGATTTTCCTGATGAATACTTACAGACTATCTGGATTAGTAGACTACCCTTAAATGTTCAAACTGTCTTAACCGCACAAGCCTCAACATCTTTAGATAACCAAGCAGAGCTTGCAGATCGAATAATGGAAGTTACAGCGCCAACAGCACAGATACACGCCGCCGCCACGTCATCTAATGATTTATTAGACGAGGTAAGAAATTTGCGTGATGAACTTGCGTCCCTTAAATTACAAATGCATAGAAAGAGCCGTTCTCAACACAGAGAAAAAAAATGCTCACGAACAAGATCGCAATCGATAATGGCGACTGACGATTGCCCATACACACCTGGTCGCCTGTTCGTCACCGATCGAAGATCGAAGATCGAGTTCCTAATCGACACTGGCAGCGATGTTTGCGTTTTCCCCCGGTCGAAACTCCACGACCGTCGTGCTCCGACGAACTACCAACTCACCGCGGCAAATGGCTCAATTATAGTGACGTACGGTTATATCAATCTAAATATTGATCTTGGTCTACGTCGCGATTTCCCGTGGCGTTTTATAGTGGCAAATGTAAATAAACCAATAATAGGTGTAGATTTTTTATCGTTTTTTAATTTGTCCATTAATTGTCGTAATAAATGTCTTATTGATAATACAACCAATGTAGTAGCTAGCAATTTTGTAATTTCTTGTATAAATGTAAATATTTCATCTGTTAAAGTAGTAACAGGTAATTCTTGTTATCACAAAATACTTGATGAATTTCCTGAGATTACACGTCCAGCAGGTTCTTTGCGAAATATACAACATAATACTGTACACCATATTAGAACAACACCAGGCCCTCCAGTGTCCTGTCAACCTCGTCGTTTAGCGCCAGATAAATTAAAAATAGCTCAGCAAGAGTTCCAAGTAATGTTGGCCAACGGCACTGCTAGGCCATCAGAAAGCCCTTGGTCATCACCTCTCCACCTAGCGCCCAAGAAAGATAACAGCTGGCGCCCGTGCGGAGATTACAGGAGACTTAACGCGCGCACCATTCCCGACAGGTACCCCATTAGACATATTCATGATTTCACTCACAATATCACAGGATGTAAAATTTTTAGTACTATTGACTTGGTAAAAGCATACAATCAAATACCTGTCAACCCTGACGATATACCAAAAACCGCGATTACCACACCGTTTGGGTTGTATGAGTTCCCCTTCATGACCTTTGGCCTACGAAACGCAGGTCAAACTTTCCAACGATTTGTGGACGAAGTAACTAGGGGGCTCGATTTTTGTTATTGTTATTTAGATGATTTTTTAATTTTTAGTAAAAATGAAGTAGAACATAAAGAACATCTCAACATAATTTTTAATAGGTTAAAAGAGTATGGCATGCTAATTAACACGGGCAAATGCACATTTGGTGTTACTCAAGTAACATTTTTAGGCCATACTATTTCCGCGATGGGCACCAAACCGCTTGATTCTAAAGTTGAAGCTATTAAGGATTTTCCAATACCAAAAGATATTCGCCAATTGAGACGATTTCTAGGAATGATAAATTTTTATAGAAGATTTTTAGTCAATGCGGCTCATATACAAGCTCCTTTACATGCTCTTTTGGTAGGATCGAATAAAGGATCGCAACCTATTTCATTAGTTGGAGACGCACTTAAAGCTTTCCAAGAATGTAAAGAAAGCTTAGCCAACGCGGCACTCTTAGCTCATCCTAATTTCGAAGCCAAACTCTCACTTGTCACCGACGCATCAGATACAGCCATTGGTGCTGTACTTCAACAAAAGAGTGATGAAGCTTGGGAGCCTTTAGGTTTCTTTTCTAAAAAGCTTACGGAATCACAACAAAAGTATTCGCCATACGATAAAGAGCTCCTAGCAATCTATGAAGCTATAAAGCATTTTAGGCATATGGTCGAAGCACGACATTTTGTTATATACACTGATCATAAACCGATTAGTTTTGCTTTTAACGAACGTAAAGTTAATTGTTCACCTAGGCAATTCAGATATTTAGACTTTATAGCTCAATTTACCACTGATATAAGACACATATCCGGCAAAGACAATGTTGTTGCCGATGCACTATCACGTGTGGATGAATTACAACTTCCCATTCCTCTCGAAATTTTAGCTGAACATCAAGCGAAAGATTCTGAATTGTCGAAGTTACTTACAGAAAAATCATCACTCAAACTCGAAAGGAATGAAATTCCCGGAAGTCGCCATTTCGTGTATTGCGACGTCAGTACAACGACTCCAAGATTATTCATTCCTCAATCACTAAGAAGACATATTTTTGACAGCTTACATTCGTTAAGTCATCCAGGCATTAACGCTACAGTTAAATTAATAGCTGATCGTTTTGTATGGCCTGGAATTAGAAGAGACTGCAGATTATGGGCACGATCATGTCAATCTTGCCAACGTGCTAAAGTAAGCCGACACGTATCTGCACCCTTAGGCACATTTAATTTACCTCGTGCGAGATTCAAGCACATCCATATAGATATTGTGGGACCATTGCCTATATCTGAAAATTTTAGATATTGTTTGACTGCCATTGACCGCTTTACAAGATGGGTCGAAGTCATTCCTATGGTCGACATCACTGCCGAAACAACAGCCAAAGCATTGATATCAGGCTGGATAGCGCGTTTTGGTTGCCCTGAGACTATTGTCACTGACAGAGGTCGCCAGTTTGAATCCAATTTATTCAACCATCTTTCCAAGATGACTGGGTTCCAACACAGACGAACCACCGCATACCATCCAGCTTGCAATGGGCTAATAGAACGCTTCCACAGGCAACTTAAAGCGTCCATCGTGTGCCATGCACATCAGAAGTGGACCGAGGTGCTCCCTTGGGTTCTCCTCGGAATAAGAAGCGCCTTTAAGGAAGATTTACAAGCTTCTTCGGCTGAGCTGCTGTATGGCGAACCACTACGTCTTCCAGGAGAATTTTTTGACTCCAGTGATTGCGGTACAACAGACGTACTTGATTTTACCGCTAGGTTACGTTCGTTTGCTCAAAAATTACAGCCTGTACCAGCCTCGCGTCATGGTGAGAACAAAATATTTGTTTTTAAAGATCTTAAGACTACCGATCATGTCTTTCTCAGAGAAGACTCGTCGCGTGGCTCGCTAAAACCTGCCTACACTGGCCCTCATAAAGTGCTCTCTAGGAACGACAAAGTCTTCAAAATACTAATAAATGGAAGAGAAGTCACAACCTCAATAGATCGTCTGAAGCCTGCATATTTACTGACTGATAAACCTCAACCTGTCCATGATAGTGATGTAAAACATTATAGGACACGTTCAGGACGTCACGTTAGATTCACTGATTTCTATCGCTCTTGACAGACGCTGGAGGGGGGGTGATGTAGGCACACATAAATGTACATACTTATATATATACATCCTTTTTTATACATGTACATTTTTTATAAAGACCTTTTTGTTAACCTTTTTTAAAAATCATATTTGTGACATATAGAAAAATATTGGACATTAAAGCGAATAATAATTCAAGGAAATTGTTTTATTTATATTTCAAGTAATTAGAGAA
Organism: Fabriciana adippe; assembly: GCA_905404265.1. Taxonomy (NCBI): domain Eukaryota; kingdom Metazoa; phylum Arthropoda; class Insecta; order Lepidoptera; family Nymphalidae; genus Fabriciana; species Fabriciana adippe. The sequence continues at coordinate 7,274,336 of FR990010.1, read as the reverse complement.
ATATAATAATACATTGCCGCAACGACCATACATATTATAAAATTGTAACTAAGCCGAATCTGTACATTAAATATTTTTTGGAAAATCTTATTGAAATAGACATTATTATCGATGCAGAGGCCGAATCTATAGTTTTTAGAATTTTTGTCTGTCTGTCTGTCTGTCTGTCTGTCTGTTACCGCATCACAGAAAAACCACTGGAGGGATTTTGATGAAATTTGGTATGGTGATAGCTGGATATACGGGTCAACATATAGGATACTTTTTACTGCGGGAAAATATCTCATCTCTGAGAAATCTATACTAAACGTTAAAACGTAGTTAGTTTTTATTATAAGTAAAACTATCTTTTCGGAATCATGGTCACGGGAGAGACTAAGGTGTTAGATGTCTCAAATGTGTTATATACTTGTTACAGACAGCCTACCTAACACCTTAGTCTCTCCCGTGACCATGTGCGCTGTAAATCAATCGAAATGTCGGGAACCAAAATTCAAAATAAATCCGCGAAAAAATCCGAAAAGATAGTTTTACTTATAAAAAAAACTAGTGATTATCAATTCCTTTAAAGGTTCGCTTAATGAGATGAGCTGAAACATGGAAGATCCATCAAAAATATCGTATAAAGATTGACGAATTTGAGATGCTGGAAACGCTTGCTGCGAAGAAATTGGACTGCTCACTGAGACTCACTGTTCACTGACTTTCATTAAGATGTCTGATGTCTTTAGGATATTATCTATACATATAATAAAATTGTAACTAAGCCGAATGTACATTAAATATTTTTTGGAAAATCTTATTGAAATAATAAATACTTTAAATACTCCAGTCACGGGTGTTTATATTTATAATATGTATGTATTTAAAGTTATATATGTGTAGTGTATCAACTATCTGGTATCCATAACACGAGCCTCGTAGCTTACCATGGAACTAGATGGTGCTGTGTGTTAATGTCCCTACATATTAAAAAAAAAATAGTTTTCTTACAAAAAACAGACAAGTATCAAAAAAACAAACATCTTAACACTTTTGGCCTCATCTCTACTCAAAACAATTAGACTGAGTGATAGTATATCGCTATCTCTTTCGCTCTTATTGAAAATTCCTACTACCATTTCTTTCATGGTTATAAAGTTACTATACAGACTCGTGTTTAAATTTCAACCTTATTTTGTGTGACGCAAAATACATTTTAGAATAAGCAAATTACAGGTCTATTTCTCATACTGAAGTTTATTAAGACAATGATATCAAATAAAACATAGACGCAATAACTCAACGGTTTTAGGGCATGGCAATGTAAAGGTCGTAAGTTCAATCTTGAGTAGGGTACATAGTACATACTCAATGATGTCCAAAGTAATGGTAAACCATAGCAAAAGCTACGGAAAATGATTTTAAGGCATTTTTGTTGACCCTAAATATCACTACATAGTATAAAACAAAGTCGCTTCCCGGTGTCTGTCTGTCCGTCTGTCCCTATGTATGCTCAGATCTTCAAAACTACGCAACGGATTTTAATGCGAATTTTTTTAATAGATAGAGTGATTCAAGAGGAAGGTTTATATGTATAATACATGCATATTATAGTACAGAAAAACCGAGAAATTCAAATATTTGTATTTCATACTAACCGTTAAAACGTAGGTACCTAGGGACGAACCTGAGCGAAGCGTGGGTGAGTCACTAGTTGTATAATAATAATCAAACATATTCAGTTATTTTATCGTCCCACTGCTGGGCATGGGCCTTCCCTTAATAAGAGAGGGCATTGAGACAAAGTTCACCATTGTGCAGCGGGTTAGCAGGCTTCACAAGTCTTACGAAAACTAGTTAGGTTCTCTCAGACCCGCAGGTTTCCATACGATGTTTTCCTTCACCGTATTAGTAAATGGTATTTAAATTAAAATGAGATTTGCATATGACAAATTGATGCGATACTCAGGATTTGAACCCGCTTCTTTTTGCTATAAAAACGTATTATTTTCGTTATTCTTCACTACATAGTATGAAACAAAGTCGCTTCCCGCTGTCTGTCCCTATATATGCTTAGATCTTTAAAATTACGCAACGGATTTTGATGCGGTTTTTTTAATAGATAGAGTGATTCAAGAGGAAGGTTTATATGTATAACACATGCATAATATAGTAGAGAAACACTGATAATTTTAGAGGTTTCTAATGTGATGTCGTAAATAAACACATTTTTTTGCGCTTGCATTGCAAACGCTGGCTAAACCCTAACGAGATAGATCAAAATAATGTACTACGGTATTGTACACCTTAAAAAGGTCTACAAAAAAGTCCGCGATGGCATATGTCTATCTCTTAAGGATAACATACTATATCCATATCCAAGCTAGGGACGAACCCGAGCGAATCGAGTCTATACTAAAAAGATTGACCGATTTCGATGAAATTTTTTCTGTACTTATGAATTCACTTAGATGGTTTTTGTCAACAGTTGGACCCGGTAGAAGTACTGTCATCGAAATAAAGTTTTTTTTTTTTAATTTTTCGGCGAAACGAGGTCTGTGGCAGGACATCTTCTGCATAACGGATCTGCTAGTTAAATATAAATACTATAATATTCAATACTTACATTCTCTCTATCCACGTCTAGTTGAGCATCTCTTTTAGGAACACTGAAGGCCAATTTGCTGTCGTTCTTTTTATACTTCTTGGTTTCAGTCGCGAACTTCTTCTCCATGTTCTTCTGTAGAATTTTGAAATCATTAGACACATTCTCTGTTGACTTCCAGACTTTACCACTTAAAATTGGCTTAATTGGTTGCTTTTCTTTCTCTCCTTCTGTTTTCTGATTCAGCACTGCATTTTCGAAGTTCTCTCTTAACTTCTGGAACTCTGTTTTTTGAACTTCTGGTGTGGGAAGACGTGGTGTTTCGTATGGGACGTCGTATATTTTCTGATCCTGGAAATAAAAAAAAACATACTTTGAATTACCACAACAAAATAATTGGAAGATTTAAATTTAAAATATATTATTAATATCTAGCTCATAATAGCTAATTTTGTTTAACTAATTTAGTTTTTTTTTATTGTTAATACCTTGTGTAGACCATACAAGGGATTGTAACCATTTAAATTTTTATCTCCAATATCAGGGCCGGATTTAACAGCCTGGGGTAATTAACGAATCAAGGTTTCTAATAATATTGCAAAAAAAAAGTTCTTTTGGCCCTCCCTTTAAGGGCACTAGCCAAAAGATAAAAACGGAACGCTTATAGAATACAGTATTCTGAACACCCCATTTGTCAAATTTACGGAACCACAAAAATTGGTTAATCAATATTACAAAAAAATGACTTTAAAACAGCTATTGCGGTTACAACAGAATTTCATGTGAGGCTTAAGAACCTATCACCTTCTCCTAAGTTACGTTCATGTTACGTACAGACGGGCAGAAGAATAAAGCAAAATTATAATCCATTTTTGCCGTACACTTTTAAAAAAGTAATTATGATCCTTCAAAACATACACCAAAAACATTTTTTCAACATTAAATTAAAATGCCATGAAATATATTCTTCTGAACAAAATACCATCAAAATAAAAACACATTCACCATAGAACCGGTAAATTACATACACTATGAACTGTTAAAATCTGTTAAAAACTTCGCATGGAATACAATAATTTAGTCACAGCTTACGTTATAGAAATTAAAAAAAAAAAAAAAACTTTCTAGTATGTAGTATTTTTGTTTACGTATTTAAAACTAAACGCGTTTGTTTGTAGCAAATAATCTATACTTAATATTATAAGGCTGAAGAGTTTGTTTGTTTGGTTGAACGCGCTAATCTCAGGAACTACTAATCCAATTTAAAAAAAAATCTTTTTGCATTAGATACCCCGTTAACTGAGGAAGGCTATAGGCTATATATCATCCCGGAAAAATGTATGGTTCCCGTGGGATAGATTCGTTTTTGTCTAGGGACAAACCCGAAGCGAAGCGAGGGTGAGTCGCTAGTGCTTTTATATGCAAGCGATCAAATCAATAAAATCAAAATATACTTTATTCAAATAGACTTTTACAAACACTTTTGAATCGTCGAATAAAAAATGAATGATAAAACGATAAGGATGAACTGTAGTGAACGCCGTCTGATAAAGTTTCTCTTTACAGCAAACATGGTCATGGTAAAGACTGAGGTTTTTGACGTCTCAATAATTGCAGTTATCTATACGGATAAATAAAATTGAAGTGTCTGTTTGTAATGTCCAAATAACAGCTTTATAGTAAGTGCATATGGTATTATATACGGTACTTATAAGAAAAACACAATTTTTTAATTTTTTGTCTGTCTGTCTGTTTGTTTCGGCTAATCTCCGAAACGGCTAGACCAATTTGGACGGGACATTCACTGGCAGACAGCTGATATTATAAGGATAAACTTAGACTACTTTTATTTTAGAAAAAAATTAGGATTTCGCTCAAAAATGTACATAGGGACAAACCCGAGCGAAGCGAGGGTGAGTCGCTAGTCTATACTAATATTATAAAGAGGAAAGATTTTTGTTTGTTTTTTTGTTTGTACTGAATAATCTCTGAAACTACTAGACTGATTTAGATGAAATTTGGTAAGAAGATAGTTTGAGACCCTGGGAAGGACATAGAATAATTTTTATCACGGAAATCATCCTTTAAGGGGGTGAAGATAGGGATGAAATTTTGTATGGGAAATCAACCTAGGGACGAACCCGAGCGAAGCGAGGGTGAGTCGCTAGTCATTTTATAATTTGCAAATATATCGCGTTACCGCCTACTAAATACAAACAAACATACATCTGATTTTAGCACATACTCTTATTTGAAGTCGATCGAAAAAAATCTTTCTCTAACGTTTTTGACCTCGATACTATTAAATGAACATTTAATTTCAAATAATTGTAAATCTGCTGGTAGACCTTAAATAAATAAAAAAAAAAAAAAAACAGTCAAATATCGATATCATCCTATTTAAATAATTTCATAAGTGAAACAAAATTTTAGACGTGACACTGCATTTTTAGTATTAGGCCAGTGGTGACAAACGTATAGTATTTTAAATAAAAATATAGAATACTAGCATTGCCCGCGGCTCCGCCCGCATTCAGATGACCAAAAACCAAATTCTTAGGTTTTACATATTAGTATACTCTTACATTGCAGTTTTTGTATTTTTTCTCAGAAATGTGATATTTTCCTGCGGTAAAAATTATCCTATATGTTGACCTGGATAACCAGCTATCACCATACCAAATTTAATCAAAATCCCTCCGGGGGTTTTCCTGTGATGCGGTAATGGACAGACAGACAGACAGACAAAAATTCTAAAAACTATAGATTCGGCCTCTGTATCGATAATAATGTTAATTTCAATAAGATTTTCCAAAAAATATTTAATGTAAAGATTCGGCTTAGTTACAATTTTGTTATATGTATAGCAGTAAATCTGAATTTAATTTGAGGTACATCGTCCTGACCAACTTTCAGTTAAGGTGACTAATCGATGGCTATAATGTATACGTAAAATATACGCGTAACTATCTAAGCCATTTAGCTCCTATAAGATTTTGTCGATACAAAAAAACCGCATCATATAGGGATGTTCTCTGATAGCAAAGTGGAACGTGGGAGCGACCCCTTGGTTGTTGTGATCTCCTTTAGCAGGCCAGCTATTGGGGCGACGTGGTTGAGTGAGTAAGCGAACCAGCGACGCTCCATTAAAACAAGGCAGGTTCCGTTGGGTTTTAGTGGGTAGTACTGGTTTAGCTGGTGATTACCAATATAACCACCCATGTGTATGCAGGTGGTATGAGTACATGCATTTTCGAAAAAAAAAAGGATATATCTACATTTATCTTTATATCTGTCTGTATGTCTCATAGTCAAAGCGTTACAGAAAACAACGCGACAAACATACTTAAAAACTTTTCCATTTAAAATCTTATTGTGTGATATATTTTTTTAAAGTACACCAGAAGATTACGCGAAAAGGTTCGCCATACCTGTCCTAGGCTAAACGACACATAAAAGGAAATGGTGAGAGTCACTTTCTAGTTTAAACGTCGCTGTATTTACTTTTTCTGTTGAACTTTCTAAATCGTAATTGCCATTTTACTGTCAATTATATAGATACTAATACTTCAATTTTATTATCATGTACGTTTGTCACGAAACACTGTTTTATGTATGTTTTAGCCAACTAAAGCATGTAACATAAAAAAAAAATCACATATACACTAACGCTTTATCCTCACTTCGCTTGTGCCCTTAGGTGTTTTTTTTTTGTATTTATAATATTGCTAGCGATTCATTCGTCCCTAGCTTGCTTCCTCATACAAATTTTCATCCCCATTTTCGCCCCTAAATGTAAATATAGATAAAAAGTATCCTATGTCCTTCCCAGGGTCTCAAACTATCTTCTCACCAAATTTCATCTAAATCGGTTCAGTAGATCCAGAGATTACGCCCTACAAACTCACAAAATCACAAACTTTACCTCTTTATAACCTAATACTAACATTATAAAGCTGAAGAGTTTGTTTGTTTGGTTGAACGCGCTAATCTCAGGAACTACTAATTTGATTTGAAAAATTTTTTTTGCAATAGATAGCCCGTTAACTGAGGAAGGCTATAGGCTATATAGTATATCATCCTGGAAAATGGTACGGTTCCCGTGGGATAGATTTGTTTTTGTCTAGGGACGAACCCGAAACGAAGCAAGGGTGAGTCGCTAGTATTAATATAGATTGCTTAGTCTGAGAAGGAAATAAACTCGTATTTCTAAAACTTCTCATTATGAAACATTATGCCAATCTATGCAGTAATCCTAGACTTTGACCGCAAAAACCACTAAGTTCAATAAACTCTGAGAAATGTGTTATATTGAATTGGACAAGCAACTCCTTATCTATACTAATATTATAAAGAGGCCGTTTGTTTGTTTGTTTGTTTAAACGCGCTAATCTCAGGAACTACTAATCCGATTTGAAAAATTCTTTTTGCATTAGATAGCCCGTTTATTGAGAAAGGCTATAGGCTATATATCATCATGCTACTACCTAAAGGAGCGGAGCAGTATTATAATATATAGTCTATCTATTCCATACTAACCGTTGAAACGCACCTAGGGACAAACAAGAGCGAAGCGAGGGTAAGCCGCTGGTGGTAATTTGTTTATCTGTTACTACTATGAAAATATCGTGGGAAAACATAGGCAAACCCATATAAAATAGCTTGTCTATACCATAAAGTCATACTTTCCGAGACTATTAAAATGTCATCCGCATAGGAAGACTTAACAATAGGGTCTATTTCCGTTTTGGAGTGCAGATACATACATAATGGCCTACTGCTTTCTCTCGACAAAACAGTCTTGGTACAATATTAAAAAACAAACTAGTGATTTATCCTTACTTCGCTCAGGTGCGTCGAAAAGTACCCCCCCCCCACCCCTACCCCCTCAACGTGCGTTCACTTTGTCGTGGTGCCCGGCAATACAGCCGGGCGCGAAACCAAGAAAGGCACTCGGAGGCGGCCCACCTCGGTGGGCGGTGTATCATGCGGGTTGCTCCTGGTACTCCTCTAATAGCAGAGTGGACCGTGGAACAACCCCATGGTTGTTATGGTTTGCTTCGACAGACCTGCCATCTTCGCGTCGTGGTTGAGTGCGTAAGCGACCCTGCGATGCCCCATTAAGACGGGGGCGGTTCCATTGAGTTTTGTATACATACGTATATATGTAGCTTATATCTTGGATTAACACATATGCTATATAGTACCTATATATATAATATGTATGTTCGTAATTTCAAAATAACGACCTGATTTTATTACTACTATACCAAAACTTTAATAAACATTAAAAAATGTACTTAGGTTGAACCGATTTTAATGAAACTTTCACTGATGGATAGGAGATTCAATAGGATCCTTTTTATTCTTTAAAATAGGATTCGCACTCTTATACTGAGCGCATCCCATCGTCAATAGTTATCTAAAATAAAAGAAATTTAATCTAAATAATACTTTTAATCTATACATATAATAAAATTCTAATCGAGTCGAATCTGTACATTAAATATTTTTTGGAAAATATTATTGAAATAGATTTTATAATCGATACAGAAAACGAATCCATAGTTTTTAGAATGCTTGTCTGTCTATAACCGTATCACGAGAAAACCACTGGACAGATTTTGATGAAATTTGGTATGACGATAGCTGGTTATCTGGGTAAACATATAGAATACTTTTTACTTCGGGAAAATATCTCACCTCTGAGAAATCTAAACTAAACGTTAAAACGTAAGTAGGGACGAACCCGAGCGGAGCGAGGATGAGTCGCTAGTTTACTCTAAATTACATCAAAATTGGGCCACTCTACATTCTCTAGCTGTTACGTCTTCCCTCATAACACCACAAACTCAAGTATTACAAACGTATCATCACCTACATAGATAAAAATCAGCATTGAGAACAATGGACGACGTGACCGACTCACATTATTGTTATTTTATTACCTACTGTATTAATAATCTTTGCGAAATATATGAATAATGATGGAAGACCATCTGGTATAGTAGCAGCTATCAGTTTACCCGCTTGAAGATGGATGGTCGCCGATTCAACACTGCTTAAAATGTTTATTTTGTATCTTATATAAGCATACATATGTAAAACAAATAAATATAAATAATTTATATTGGTACATTAACACACAGCACCATCTAGTTCCATGGTAAGCTACGAGGCTTGTGTTATGGATACTAGACAGTTGATACACTACACGTACATAACTTTAAATACTTGTAATTATAAACACCTATGACTGGAGTACAAACATTCGTGCTCATTACACAATTGAATGCCCCCAGCAGGAGTCGAACCCGCGACCGCTGGCACAGCGAATAGGGTCACTACAAACTGAGCCAAACATGTCCAAAAACACGACATTTTATTTTTCTGTCCACCTAAAAATAACTTTACAAGTTGTGTAATCCTTTGGAATCGTGAAACAATTAAACTTCTAAGTCGACGCAACGCAATCAAAAGATACGGTGGTCTATACCGCATATTTGATACTCGCAATGGAGACAAAGCCTATAAGGGACTTTCCCTTGACCTAAACTCATGAAATTTCGCAAGAAGCAATGTCTTATAGCACAAGTAAAAAGAAAAATGTCGAAAACCGTAAATTAGTAGTATTGTATTCAGCCCTTTTTTTAACGTCCCACTGCTGGGCACGCGCCTTCCTTCAATATTAGGGGGGATTAGGCCATAGTCCACCACGCTGTCCAAGTGCGGGTTGGCGGACTTCACATGTCTTTCGAAAACTTGCTAGGTTCTCTCAGACATGCAGGTTTCCTCACGATGTTTTCCTTCCCCGTAAAGCAAGTGGTAATCATGTTAGAAATGATTCGCACGTGAAAATATCAGAGGTGCGAGACCCTGCATTTGAACCCGCTTCACTCGATAAATTAGTAGTAACATCACAAAAAAAATACTAAAACTTATTTTCATGTTTCACGTTACGGAACACTCGGTGTGCGAATCAGACTCGCACTTGTCCGATTTTTTTTCGTAATTTTGACTTTGACGTCCGCTTTTATGAAATGAATACCTCCTTTCGAAGTTGGTTAAGAATAACAAAGGCATACTTCCTTCTCAAGAGGTTTCATTGATAGAAATACAATAGTTATTATTTATAACTGTTTAGGATGGTTTGATTAGACTTGGTTAAGTGATGGTATAATTTTTACTAAGCTCAAGTTAGTCAATTCGATTTTTGGACGAAGTAAATATTTATTAGATATAAAGGTTAAACGTTCAAAGCAAAAATATTACTTAATAAGCAAAATCTCATGTTTTTAGAGTTCCGTAGCCAAAAATAACTAATATTCATAATATCTGTCTGTATGTAAATCTGTCAGTATGTTACAGCCATTTTATTCAGAGACTATAGTCTCATATACCTACTATTACAGCTGAAAATGCCAGTTTTGTATGAAGAAAACATCTACAACTAAGAGTGGAAAAATTTATTATTAATACCAGAGACTTGCCTCGCTTCGCTCGGTTGCGTCCCTAGGTACGTTTTAAATTTTTTGAGCGGAATCCTAATTCTTTTTCTAAAATAAAAGTAAGCCTAAGTTACTCGTTATAACATCAGCTATCTGCCAGTGAAAGACCAGTCAAAATCAGTCCAGGCGTTGGGAGATTAGCCGGCACAACATTCGAAACGTCGCGTCGGGAACCAAAAATCAAAATAAATCCGCCGAAAAATCGGAAAAAATAGTTTTATTTAAAATGTTCATAACGTATCTAATCAACCATATTACTGTCTTATTTAATTCACAATTATCACCATACCGGCATAGTATAGCTTATTTTAGCCAAATATTGATAAATTATAGCTTATAATCTTTATGGAAGGCAATGGTAGCCCAGTTGTAACGAAACTTGGGAAACCGATTGAAGCCGGTTCAAATCCCGGGTGTCGTATCACTACATATTATTATAAAACAAAGTCCTCCGCAGAATGTGTCTGTCTGTTCGCGATAAACTCAAAAACTACTGCACCGATTTTCATGCTGTTTTCACCAATGGATAGAGTGGTTCTCGAGGAAGGTTTTAGTATATAATTTGTTAATATTTTGTATACATTGGCTAAAATATAACGATATTTGTTGGAGATGTCGGAAAAGAATAAGCCGTCTGGGAGCTTACAACGAAAACGCTGCCTAAACCCTTTGAGATATAACAAAATAATGTATGGCGGAATTGTGTATCTTATATAGGTCTACAGAAAAGTCCGCGATGGTATATGTCTATCTCTTAAGAATAACATACTATATCCATTTTAATACTTTAAAAAATTGGCAATTATAATGCGGTAATGTAAAGGCTATTTATACAATACGGTATTAATCCTTATCATTTTAAATAATTTAGATGCTTTAAGCATTTCATGCACATTATTTTACTCTTTTACACCATGTAATATAAATGTATATCTTAGGAGTAATCGCAAAAAATTGCGGACGCGAGGATAAAATTCAAGCGCCTCGCTTCGCTTGATGCAATCGCCGACACTCCCTCCGCACCGTCTTGCTCACTGTTTAGGTATTTTTTGTATGTTTGGAATGAATGAACTCAAAAACTATTGGACTGATTTAGATGAAATTTGGTAAAAAGATAGTTTGACACCCTGGGAAGGACATAGGATATTTTTTAATCCGGAAATCATCCCTGAAGGAGTTGAAAATGGGGAAGCCAGCTAGGGACGAACCCGAGCGAAGCGAGAGTGAGTCGCTAGTTTCTAATATTTTCATGTGTGAATTATTTTCAACATGATAACCACTTGCCTTACGATGAAGGAAAACATGTGAGGAAACGTGCATGTATAGAGAACCTAGCGAAAGAAGAATTACACACCCGAGCGAAGCGAGGTTAAGTCGCTAGTGAAGATATCGTCCACTGTATAATGTTATATTATCGATTTATTTACTTTTGCATGTTTTTGCATACAGTCGCGTGTTAGCTATCAAAGAGATAAGTTATGCCAATTAGCTTTCTACTTGTAAATACTGCGAGTTATCGAATCATTTTTATCTACAAAAACTAGTCGATCTATTCTATCGCTTGAAACGAAACTTAACTATCTTGAAAAAAAAAAACACTTAGGAATCTCAATAAGCTATCCTTTAGCTTTGACGACACGTTTGACTCAATTTGTAGTAACCCTACTTGCTGTGCCAACGGTCGCGGGTTCGAATCCCGCTGGGGACATTCATCTGTGTGATGAGCACGAATGTTTACACTCCACTCATGGGTATTTATATTTATAATATGTATGTATTTAAAGTTATATATGTGTAGTGTATCAACTATCTGGTATCTATAACACAAGCCTCGTAGCTTACCATGGAACTAGATGGTGCTGTGTGTTAATGTACCAACATATTTATTTATTTAGTATAGATTGAATATATAACTAAGGACATATATAGAACTGTATTATGTTTACGAATAGTCAAAACCGGTACAACATTGAACGTTTGCCTACAAGCCAATGTCGCGCTGATACTATGGGCCACGGCCTTTGATAAAAAACACATAAACCCTATAATTGATTAGTAATTGATTACATCAATCACAAAGTTCATATTCTAATTAAATAAAGCAAACAATGTAATAAATGAGATACATAAATAACCAAGATTTGACCGATTTCAAAAATTGAGGAGGCGCTTTCTAACAATCAGTTAAAAATCCTACAATCTATCTTGTTATGCTATAGAAAAAAAATCGTGTTATCATATCCGTGCTAATATACGTGTGTCAACATATCCGTTCTAATATATTCGGATTAACATATCCGTGCTAAGATATACAGTATGACGTACCTATCCATGCAAACATATCCGTGCTAACATACTCCTGCTAACATAGCCGTGTCAACATGTCCGTGCTAACATATCCGTTTCAACATATCCGTGCGATTATACCCGGATTAACACAACCTTGCTGAGATATCCGGGTTAATATAGTTGTGTTAACGTATACAGACTAAAATATCCGTGTCAACATATTCTTGCTAACTTATCTATAATTACATATCAATCAACAAATGAAAATCCCTAAAAAACAAAAATATTATCCTAAAATCGTAAACTAAAAAACGATTAATTTTTACATATAATAAAACAATAACGTAGCGATACGATGTCCACGTTTTACACAAAAAGTACTGAACAGATTTTAACTAAATTTTGTGTAGTGATAACTTATTACTCGGGTTAACATTTAGGATACCTTTTACTACAGAAAAATCTTTCATTTCCACGGGAAAACACAATAACTGGTTCTATCGAGTCATTTTTAGAAATTTACATGTCTAACGCTGGCTAAACCTTAAGAGACACATCAAAACAAAGTACTAGAAAATTGTAGGTCTTAATAAAGCAGAAAAATCTGCAAAAGCATTAGTCTTTCTCCTAAGACCTAAGGTACACTCGCAAAAACTATTCATATCTATTTTAAACGTATCAAGGGACGCACCCGAACGAGGCGTAGGTAAGCCACTAGTGAGTCACCTATACAGATACATAAAATTGAAGTGTCTGTTTGTAATGTCAAAATAACAGCTTTATACTAAATGCATATGGAATTACTCGTATATACGGTACTTATAAGAAAAACACAAATTTTAAAATTTTTGTCTGTCTGTCTGTTTGTTCCGGCTAATCTCCGAAACGGCTGGACCAATTTTAACCGGACTTTCACTGGCAGATAGCTGATATTATAAGGAGTAATTTAGGCTACTTTTATTTTAGAAAAAGAATTAGGGTTTCGCTCAAAAAAATTACAACCTACCTAGGGACGAACCCTATCGTAGCGAGGGTGTGCCGCTAGTAACTCCTAAAGCTCCTCTTTACATAAAGTACCTAATACTTAATGAGTATATTGTAAAGATAATATGATAATAATCTATACATATAATAAAATTCTGAGTCGAATCTGTACGTTAAACATTTTTTGAAAAATCTTATTGAAATAGTCATTATTATTTATATATATTGTCTGTCTGTCTGTCTGGGAACGTATCACGAGAAAACCACTGGACAGATTTTAATGAAATTTGATATGATTATAGCTAGGTTATCCGGGTCAACATATCGACGGGTGCAAAGTAAAAAGAGTTATATGAAAAATAGCTACTTTTCAGGAGAGCGCATAATAGGAAAAAGTGCTCCCATTTTATTAATTTTCAACCAAATTTGTTGAAATTTTCATCAATACTTTATTAATTCATAAGGCATCCACGAGTATATTTAATTTTATATAATTATGCTTACTTTACGAGATATTGCAGTTGTCTGCATCTACATTGTACTTCAAAATATGACAACTGTGTTAACTACCACTTGGTCGTCTCTACATGGCAATTCAAAAATCTGGATTTATTGAAGTATGTTTCATATATTTCAGAAAATACCAAAAATGCAACATTTACGTTTATTAAAATTAGTTCTTGATTATGATAAATCCAGAATGCACCAAGTTCAGAACATAATAATGCAGATGTATCTTTCTACGTCTTAAAGTTTGTGCTAGTACAAGATTTAGAAGGAGGTTAAAATATGAAATATTTACTAAGGTTTTATTGATTTATTATAGAAATAAGTAATCTCTTCACATTTTTTTTCTAAATTAAAAATTTACTAAATATTTATGAGGTAGATTAAAGTAGTTTACTTAAGAATTCAACAAAAAAAATATAACCTTCTTATAACAAATCAATTAAAATTAAATCTAAAAAAGAGCTAAAGTATTAATACTTAAAAATAATTAACATCAGTCTAATAATCATCACATAATTAACTTTAGTCTAATAATCAACACAAACATCAGTATTAAAGTCATTTCAATGACCTAGTCATAGTCAAAATAATAATATTTTAACAAAAAATCTATATTTTATGAAAAAATAGGTATATCTTTAATGATAAAAATAAATCTTTTGGAACTATACTTAAAGAAATATGAAACAAAATAAATCTTTTCTAATAATTATCCAGTCTCATTATCGTCAGTATACGAACTATATTTCAAATTTTTATAAAAACTATGGTACCTAGGAGGTATTAGATTTTGCTGGCAGAGGCTTAATAAGTCTTTGTACTTGGCACTTGTAATCATGATTGGTTCATTATAACATTTAGTTCCTTATAATCCTTTCCGCGCCCCGCGTTATTACGGCCAGCGGCACTTAAACGTAGTTACATCGTGCAATTTTAAACAACAGTCGTAGTTGTCTCACTTTACGCGAAAAAAGTACAAAAAATAAAGCGATATTTTATTTTTTTTCTTTGCCATGTTATAGAACACGATATTTTTAGTAAGTTACTGCAATAATCAGAAAATCGTAAAATTGCAGTTAACTTTTTTTACTTTGCACCCGTCGATATAGGATATTTTTTACTGCGGCAAAATATCTCATCTCTGAGAAATCTATACTAAACGTTAAAACGTAAGTAGGGACGAACGCGAGCGGAGTGAGGGTGAGTCCCCAGTATAATACAATGATACATATATGGCACAATTACTCCTTTATCGGTCATATACTTTATCTATGGATGACAAATCTAATCGACCAACTTATTCTATAGATATCTGTTTGTAAAAATATATGTTAGTAAATATGTTTTTGTAGAACTATAGGTATAATTAACAGTTTGTTTCAGAAAAAAAAAACACCTATAGATAGATAAACTCAAAAAGCAAAACCTTATCTAAATACAAATATATATATATATATATATATATATATATATATATATATATATATATATATATTGTTCATTTAATTTTATAAGATATCTAGCAGCATAATGTGCCTCGAATTTACCTGAGTATTTTTTAATTGAAATCCAAAAAACTCCTATCGGTGTTTCACATGTATGTACGTACATACTTATAATGTTATCTAATTATTTACTACTAGAGACTCACCCTCGCTTCGCTCGGGTTCGTCCCTAACTTGCTTCCCAATACACACTTTCATCCCCATTTTCAACCCCTTAAGGGGTTATTTTCGGGGAAAAAGTAATCTATGTCCTTCCCAGGGTCTCAAACTATCTTCTTATCAAATTTCATCTAAATCGGTTCAGTTGATCCAGAGATTACCCCCTACAACCTAACAAACTCACAAACTTTACCTCTTTATAATATTAGTATAGATAGTATAGATAATAACAATACAAATCGTAATAAATACTGTAACGATAAATAATATAAGTGAGCAATATATAATTAACTAGCGACTCACCCTCGCTTCGCTCGGGTTCGTCCCTAGGTTGCTTCCCAAAACAAAATTAATTAGTTAATTTGGTTTTTTTTTCATGGGACCCAATTTTTTTTCTAAAATAAAAGTAGCCTAAGTTACTCCTTATTACATCAGCTATCTGCCAGTGAAACTCCCGTCAAAATCGGTCAAGCCATTTCAGAGATTAGCCGGAACAAACAGACAGACAGACAGACAAAAATTGTAAAAAATATTGTTTTGGTATATGTACCGTGTATACATCCATATGCATTTAATAAAAAGCGGTTACTTTAATATTACACACTCCAATTTTATTTATCTGTATAGATTAGATACATATGTATGTATGTAGATCTATATGCGAGAAGAATATCGATGTATAAGAGGGATACTGAACATCAACAAAATCTGCAGACAAAGGAGGAAAACGTTACAAAACACCTGTTTCCTGTTACATGCACTCATATATTACATCTCCGTACCGTCTTTATCTGGAATATTTTGGGGAGATATTTCATATTTACACATATTGTATTTAAACAGGAACTTACTACGTACTTTAACTGCCTCGATGGTGTAGTGGCTAGCATGTACGGCTGCACATTAAGAGGTCGTGAGTTCGAGTCCCGGATCGGGCCAAGTTTAGTTATTGAGTCTTTCTGTTTACTAAGTCTCAGTAATAGCCCGGAGTTGGGAAGTTGGCGGCGTTTCACCACCGTGCCGAGGCAGAGCACGTATAGCAGTCGGTCCTGCGCCGACACTCTCACAGGTCGTGTCTCGTGTCGTCCCACCGGAGTATGAGAGTGACAGGAATAGAGAGTGCACTTTGTGTCTGCGCTCTCTCTCACACGCGCTGCACTATAATATCTCCTGCGCAGATGGCTAGTCTCAATGAGATTGGCCGCCGTGGGCGGAAGTCGGTCATTATTTAAGCAGGAAAATACTATATAGTCTAATAATTGAATGAAATATATTTTACTAGTAAGTTATCCTCGCTCGCGTCTATCTGTGTACCTACTAAATTTCATCTAAGTACGTCTAGCCATTTCAGCATGAAGAAGTAGCAAACATCCACACATACAAACTTTCGTATATATATTAGGGTGGAGCGTCAATGTATGGAGAAAAAAAAAAGTCATCAAATCGATTTTGAATACTTGCACAAAGTTGTATTTGGTTAAATCATATGTAAATATAATTTTGTTTATTTTTATTTCACATATTTTGAGCCCTCTACCTTAGCTCAAAGATGCAATAATTTAATTAAATTAGGTATATCTTTAAACGTATAGAGAATGTTACAAAAATCAAAATGCTAGTGTATTTTAGAGTATAAGTAACACAAAAATACTTATTTTATAAACCAAATTCGTTATTTAGGAAAAAACATAAATAATACATATTTTATGGAAAGCCAAAATCGTGAGAAATTATGTAAAATATTTAGTTTTTTTTTCTGTACTTTAAAATTCTTTTTTGTTTCAAAATGTAGCATTTTTGCGCGCGATTTGTCTTTAGAACTAATTCATTCATCTCTGGCTTCTTCACCAGCCACAATAATCGATGCTTCACTGGCCATCTTTACACACCGCTCTACTGCTTGTGTGTGACAAGGGTAATCCAGCAAGTCGATCAAAATGTGGGAGTAAAATGCAATCAGGTGATCCAATTTTTTGTCACTGTCACACACTAAAGGATATTAGCATTGGAGGAGACGCAAGTTGTAATTCACTCCATATAATCATATCAGTATAGTCATTGGCCTCAAAGTTTAACTTCGGAACTTTAAATATTTTTAGCCCAGGTTTTGGATTTTTTCTAGGTGCAATTATTCGCCTTAATCCCAATTCTTTTATATATCGATCGGTTGTCGTATAGAATTGCTAATAATAGGTTTTCGGAAAGTGAAAAAAATGAATTTCTTTGTATAACTAGATCGATAATCTTTTTAACGCTATAGCTCAAACATTGAGAGAATTGAATTAATTTGTAGACGTGGTTTGGGTCTTGTTTAAATGAACTTTCTTTCTTTATACAAAACCACACGGAGCATAAACTCTCCTGTCTTTGGTCATACAGAAAAGCCCTTTCAAGTGCAGATACTCTCGTTCGACTCGTCCCCGAGGACAATTACAGTTGTTAAAATCAATGCATTTACAGTTACAAATATCAAACAATTCTGTAACACTTTTTTGTTACCATTCTTGTAACTTGACTTAAAAGTTTTCAGTTTGCTTAGGTTTTGGATAGCGTAAAAAATGTAAGTACATAATATCGTAGTTAATTTTCAACATTTGTTTTACGCGTTGTAAGTTAACAATTAGTAATGAAGCTGTAGTTCACACTTGTATAACATCAATTGCTATTGTATCCAATACTTTAGAGATAAAAGGTTGTTTGCCATTGCCTTTATACTTTTCTTTATTTCTAACAAAAATAATATGCTTCAATATGTCGGCTGTTCTTAGAAGCACTGATTTATTGATCAAACAAAGTGATCCTAAAATGGGACAGACTGCTTCGTTTCGCGTAACTCCTTTTAACATTATGTCGATATAATTTTAAACTCGCGCCTTAAAATGGACTTGATCTTACAAGTTACAGTAATGAATTAAGTCTATGTAAACTAAATGTGAGATAGAAATTAAATTAATCATAAAAAGTCAACAACTCATCTCACAAAAATACCCGCGATTTTTTATTATTTTACTAACTTTGACGTTGTGTTATTATAATTTTTGTTTTAAATTTATCATTAAATTGTCATTTTATATACAAAATTAGTGTTATTAAGAGTATTATGAGTTACAATAACAATAAAAGAAATGTTTATCTCTTATTATATGAAGTTTTATAAATAGCTCGAATTGATGATTTTTCATAATCTTCAGACGGCAGTAGAGGGCTGAAAATAGTATCCAATATTTTTTTAATTATTTTTTTTATGTAATTAAGAATGCAATACAATATTCTAGTGCTATTCAATATTGAAAATAATAAAAAAAAGTTGACGCTCCACCCTAATATATATATATATATATATATATATATATATATATATATATATATATATATATATATATATATATACACAAGTTATATATATATATATATATATATATATATATAAATACATACATATAATAAAATTGTAACTAAGCTGAATCTGTACATTAACCGATTCATTGCGGGTGACACCTTAGGGGTGTCATACATTTCTTTCCTGTGTGGCGTGTGACACCCGAGCGGTGTCATAATTCAATTCGTCGAAACTATGTTAAAATGATATTTTTAAAGGTTTTCGCTAAATAAATCTATAATTATTTTATCCACAGATCATGCCTGTACTGTTCGTTTCAGGATTTAGTGTGAATAGAAAATTTTCAGGGGTTAAAAACCTTCTCATTGTTCCGGATACATTTCTTTCACGTGTGGCGGATGACACCCGAGCGGCGTCATCATAATCCAATCTGTTGAAATTCTGTTTATCGAAGAATAACGTATGGAACTGAACATTTTACCCGTTTTGCATAGTTTTATACCCGACTGCGACGAAGCCGAGAAAGGCTATGATTATGATGTATGATGTGATGTTTCCTCGTAGCTACGGAACGGATAAAATGTTTTCTATAATGTATCGATATTGATCGCTAGATTCTTCTTTGGTGACGGGAATGTCCATGTGTAAATTATAATAACAAAATGCCGGGCGCTATCTTTTAGGCTTTAAATCTTTTTTATCAAAATGAAGGGGTCTCAAAGAAAATTTATGTTATATTCATATTCAAAATAATTATGTTTAAAAGAAATTTGTAATAGTACAATCTACATTTTCTTAATTTCTGTGCATGTCCCAATATCTTTCATTTTCTTTTTTTTTTAGGAAGAACATACTCTTCATATGATTGAGAGTTCTGTTCCAAAGTACACTGCGTTTCGTTTTCGTCACTCTGCGATTCAGGGATGTATGGGCGTTTTCGATTCAATTCAAAAAATTGTAACAATTCTATAAGCTATAAAAAATATAAAGTCGCAGTGTATTACAAAATCCATACTAATATTATAAATGCGAAAGTAACTCTGTCTGTCTGTCTCCTTTTCACGCTTAATCCGCTGAACTGATTTAGACGAAATTTGGTATGGAGATAGTTTGAGATCCCGGGAAGGACATAGGATATTTTTTACCCCGGAAATCATCCCTTAAAAAGGTGAAAAGGGGGGTGGAACTTTGTATGGGAAATCAATCATTTCTCAACTAAGAGATATAAAATTCATCATACCTATGTATGTATGATGTATGTATATAGACTATATAGTCTATGTATTCCATACTAACCGTCATAAGGTATCTAGGGCCAAACCCGAGCGAAATAATAGACGTCATCTCAATAGCTAAACTCAATACTTTCAAACTTTTCTTGGGAATTTTAGTTGCCAATATTGCACCAAGTATTTAAAAGAAACTTCGCAACACCAATTTCAGAACATATTTCAAAATATATTCTTAAGCTATTTAAATTGTATAGTCAAAGAAAAAAGAACACCAAATGTTTACAATATCTGATTCAAAATAGTCATTTCAAGTAAATCACGTATCTAAACACACGGAACTCACTTTAAACGAATTATCAAACTGCTTAGATCTCATAATAGATGCTGACTGAACAAAATCAAGTGTAAACAAGCCAAAAAAAGAAAAAAAGCAGAAAGTTTTCATATATGGCTGAAGGCACCGTAGGGGTGTCATTTTAACGTATGGCGCGTGACGCCCTAGAGGTGTCATGAAAAATTTGTTCGCCGCCACGGGCCGTAGTTCGTAAAAAAGGCCGTCGCAATGAATCGGTTAAATATTTTTTGGAAAATCTTATTGAAATAGACTTTATTATCGTTACAGAAGCAAAATCTATAGTTTTAAGGATTTTTGTCTGTCTCTCTGTTACCGCATCACGGGAAAACCAGTGAAAATTTGGTTTGATGATAGCTGGTTATCCGGGTCAACATATAGGATACTTTTTACTTTAATGGTTTTATAATAATGTATTAAACTAACACACTGTAATAGTAATAAATGTTACGTGTAATAGAAAAAATGATTTTTTTTTCTTTGTAACAATATTTAGGGCAAGGCTATGTACATACATTGATGACACGTTTGGCTCATTTTAATAATCTAAGAAAGTATTACGTTTGGCTCACTTTAGTTTACTACCTACTTGCTGTGCCAGCGGTCGCGGATTCGAGTCCCGCTGGGGCCATTCATTTGTATGATGAGCACGAATGTTTGTACTCCAGTCATGGGTGCTTATATTTATAATACCTACGTGTGTATTTAAAGTTATATACACGACCATGTGTAATGTATCAACTATCTGGTATCCATAACACAGGCCTCGTAGATTACCATGGAACTAGATGGTGCTGTGCGTTAATGTACCAACATATTAGCATAGTATCGTGTGATCTGTGGTATAGCTATTTGAATAAAAAAACCTATTTACAAATGAGGTTTTTCTCGTTGAATCTAATTGTTCCCACATTCTATAGCTGATATAAATTAAAGGTCAATATGTCAATTGTTATATTTTCCCAGGACTTCATCTTTTATGAGGAAAATTATCTGGACCATAAATGATATCGTCTATATTATCTATACATATAATAAAATGTAACTAAGCCGAATCTGTGCATTAAATATTTTTTTGGAAAATCTTATTGAAATAGTAATTATTATCGATACAGAGGCCGAATCTATAGTTTTTAAAATTTTTGTCTGTCTGTCTGTTACCGCATCACAGAAAAACCACTGGAAGGGTTTTGATGAAATTTGGTATGATGATAGCTGGTTATCCGGGTCAACATATAGGATACTTTTCACTGCGCGAAAATATCTCATCTCTGAGAAATCTATACTAAACGTTAAAACGTACCAAGGGACGAACCCGAGCGGAGCAAGGGTGAGTCGCTAGTTTACATAATATAATTAATTCATTTGTAGATTTCCACAGTAGAAAGGCTAAAGCCCTTATGATACCGTCATATCTATTTTTATGTCACAGAAATTTTACTCGAAAATATTGGAGCTATATGACTGAAATTCGCTAAGTATAAACTACTAAATAATTCTGAAGTTAAACTATGAAAAATATATATAAACTAGCAGAACCCGCGGCTTCGCTCGCGATCAAACTACGAAAAATACGAAATTTCATGAAAATATGTCCAAGAAATAAAAAGTTTCATACAAACTTTTAACCCCTATTTCACCCCCTTGGGGGTTGAATTTTGAAAAATCCTTCCTTAGTGGATGCCTACGTCATATGAGGAATACGTGTGCGGAATTGCAATTTTCTAGCCTTAAGAGTTTGGCCTGTGCGTTGATACATCAGTCAATCACTTTTGCCTTTTATATATATATATATAGATAGGGGTGGTTCTCTATACATGTAGACGAAGGTTGAAAACAAGTTTTGAGTTCATATAAGCGTCTGAGATATCTTAGAATAGGTGTTTAAAATTGAGATATATGTACGTTATACATATTAAAATCATAAAACACATTATTTTTATTTAAAATATAAACAATATATTATAAGAATTAGTACAAAATTAATTAAATAAACGTTTTAAAATAAAATACTGAACATTTCATGACAGAAAAATCCAGTTACTATTGACCCAACCTGGGACTTGAACCAAGGGCCTCTGAACCGGCAGCCATACAGCCACTGGACCAAGGAGAAAGAGACTCAAATAAAGAGATACGAATAAACACCAGCGGTAAATCAAAGGGTGTTATCTGTCTGTATGTCTGTCACTCTATCACATACCTAATGTAGCTGACTTCAGATTAATTTCCAATAAGAACTTATCTAGACCACTTAAACCCTAGGTCAGAGACCTAGATGCGTCATCTCTTTGTTTATTCTACACCTAAATTAGATCATAAGGAAGCATCTGCCTTATTTCGCCTTATATAGCCCAGTGGTAACGCGCTCGCTTGGGAAACCGAGTGAAGCGGGTTCAAATCCCGGGTCTCGCACTTCTGATATTTTCATGTGCGAAACATTTTTAAAATGATTACCACTTGTTTTACGGTGAAGAACAATATCGTGAGGAAATCTGCATGTATAGAGAACCTAGCAAGTATTAGAAAGCTGCAGAACTGCCACCCCAGGCGGTGGTAGCTTCCTCACGGACTTAGTACGTTGAGTTTTTTTTTTTTAATTAAATTGATTTTTTTTAAAAGCCTAGAAAAAACGCCAGTAAAATATAAAAATAACGTATTTGTAATAAAACATTCTCCATTACAATACATATCTACGTATGCTAATATTATAAAGAGGTAAAGTTTGTGAGTTTGTGAGGTTGTAGGGGGTACCTAATCTCTGGATCTACAGAACCGATTTAGATGAAATTTGGTAAGAAGATAGTTTGAGACCCTGGGAAGGACATAGGATACTTTTTATCCCGGAAACCATCCCTTAAAGGGGTGAAATTGGGGATAAAAGTTTGTATGTGGAAGCAAGGTAGGGACAAACCCGAGCGAAGCGAGGGTGAGTCGCTAGTATTTTATAAATGGGAGAGCTTGTGACTTGTGGGTGAGTAGGTATGTATGTAAAGTAATAAGGTTTTTTATAACGGCTTGATTGATTTAATGGATATTGATCCGTGAATAGATATAGCATTATATCTTGAATTAACATATAAGCTACTTTTTATCGTTTTAACTACAAAGCAGGCGAAGCCGCGGACAAAAACAAGCATATATATGTATAACTAAACAGGGGTTTTCATTTAGAATAGATACCTAATCAGATATTTTCGAAGTCGGTGCCAGCCAATACAAATCAAAGCACACCGACTTCGAAAATATTTGATTAGGTATCTATTCTGCATGAATACCCCTGTTTAGTTATTTTTTACTTTTCAGTGCCTGGAA
Source organism: Fabriciana adippe (assembly GCA_905404265.1). Taxonomy (NCBI): domain Eukaryota; kingdom Metazoa; phylum Arthropoda; class Insecta; order Lepidoptera; family Nymphalidae; genus Fabriciana; species Fabriciana adippe. Next base: position 7,250,555 of record FR990010.1, on the reverse strand, counting down.
GTCGGTTTTTATTTTTTTTAAGTTTTTATTTACGTATGTAAATTAAACCCGACTATTATTATTACTTTTTTTAATCAGCTGCAAATTCTGGATAAAACCGAAAAACATTGCTAGTTAAGTCCAAACGTGATTCAACATCTAACAGCTGAGTCAAACATATGTTACACGTTGCGCTCGCTATAAATAAACCCTCCCTACATAATCTATAATTAAAACGAAAGTCATTTCAAAACCCATAGCACTTTAAATAGAATGACTTAAATATAAATTAAATTTGGAAATAATACACATGACGTTATAGCGTGATTAGTAGGCTCTATTTCTATAGGTGATAAATTAAAACACCATGAAAGTTGTTAGAAGTGACGTTTTATAGGATACTAGAAGGCAATCTAAACTTATTATATATATTTATTTTTATACACACATAACACACACCCTCTCTAAATGTACACACTTACACATACTTTTACACACACATACACACATTTATCTTGGAGAGGAACATTTACTTCCAATTTTTTTTTGCAGAATCTTTTGTTTTTATATCGTTTGTTGGTTTTTTTTCTTGTTTTAAATATTACTTTGGCATGTCAAGTAATGTACTTTTCTGGAGGGATTTGGCGCTGCGAGCTGAAATACAGGTTTCCTAGTTCAGCTACAGATGCTTTGTTCACAAATTAGCGATATTGTAAACTAATTATTAAGATTAAGCGAAAGTAACTCTGTCTGTCTGTCTGTATGTTACTTTTTCACGCTTAATCCGCTGAATCAATTTAGTTAATATTTGGTATGGAGATTGTTTGAGACCTTGGGAAGGACATAAGATTGTTTTTATTCCAGAAATAATCCCTTAAGGGGGTGAAAAGCGCGATGAAAGTTTATATGGGGAATCATTTCTCAAGTAAGGGATATATGTTTTTTTAAAATAGGTACTTACTTTTTTATACCTATGTATGTACATATATATAGTTTATTCTACACTCACCGTGAAAACATACCTAGGGATGAACGCGAGCGAAGCGAGCGTGAATCGCTAGCTAAAAATAAAAATAACAAATATACACAGGTAAAGCCGCGGGTAAAAGCTAATTAGATAAAAATAAATAATAAAAAAGATATTTTAAGCCTGAATGTTTGTCTCTAATATTCATTAAAAATGGCGATGATTATGGCTACTTTCTTTTCTAGTTTTATAATTTCATCATCAACTAGTACTTCACTAGTAGTGTATTGGACATTATATAAAATATAACATTTTACATAAGTAGTCGTTTAAAATCGTAACGGTATATTTAATACGCAATGATTCCGTAAGAAAAAATTTGTTCCGTGCAACATTATCGATAGGGTTGTCACTTTAAATATTTAAATTTGACTTACATAAAAACTAAATAAAAAAAACACCAAATAAAAATTTAATTAAAAAAACTCCTTACTTAATTATTTATACTTACCCTACTTATTTATACTTACTCCGTATATGTACTGATGTACTGTATATAAATATGTCGGGACATTACACACAGCACTATCTAGTTCCATGATAAGCTACGAGGCTTGTGTTATGGATACCAGATAGTTAATACACTACACATACATAACATTAAATACATATTATAAATATAAACACCCATGACTGGAGCACAAACATTCATCCTCATCACACAAATGGATGCCCCCAGCGGGACTCGAACAGCTGGCACAGCAATTAGGGTTACTACAAACTGAGCCAAACGTGTCGTCAAATATATATATATCAAAACTAATAATAATAATGTCCTCCTGACCGATTCCGGCCACGGCGGCCAATCTCATTGAGACTAGCCAACTGCGCAGGAGATATTATAGTGCACAAATGTACGCGCAGACACAAGTGCACTCTCTATTCCTGTCACTCTCATACTCCGGTGGGACGACTATTCGACACGACCGGTGAGAGTTAAGGCGCAGGACCGACGGCTTTACGTGCTCTCCGAGGCACGGGGGTGACACACCGCCAACTTCCCAACTCCGGGCTGTTACTGAGGCTTACTATACAGAAAGACTCAATAACTAAACTTGGCCCGACCCGGGACTCGAACCCAGGACCTCAGGATGTGCAGCCGTACATGCTAGCCACTACACCACCGAGGCAGTCATACCAAAACTAATTGTATGACAACCCTATCATCGCTTTCAATACGCCACTAACACGCGATGATCTGGAGTGGCTTTCGCTGAATATAGATATTCAATGAGCCGCTTGTTAAACAAACAATTACTATATAAGTATTTCAACTTGATACTGAATTGTACTAGAATTATAGCTAACATCTATACAGATAAATAAAATTGGAGTGTCTGTTTGAAATATTAAAATAAGCGCTTTTTACTAAATGCATATGGATGTATACACGGTCCACATACCAAAAAAATATTTTTTACAATTTTTGTCTGTCTGTCTGTCTGTTTGTTCCGGCTAACCTCCGAAACGCCTGGACCGATTTTGACGGGACTTTCACTGGCAGATAGCTGATATTATAAGGAGTAACTTAGGCTACTTTTATTTTAGAAAAAATATTAGGGTTTCGCTCAAAAAAATTAAAACGTACCTAGGGACGAACCCGAGCGAAGCGAGGGTGAATCGCTAGTTGATATATAAAAACCACCAGGATTCAAACCCAGAATCTTCCTTACATCCCGGCCACTAGACTATCAAGACATTTGGTATAATAACACATTCCCAACAAATATCTCTTCAAAAAGTGGCGTCGGAATGTGACGTTTAGTCAAACCAAAGAATAAAATTCAAAAACCGAAAGTACTAATTGTCTAAACACAAATTCGAACTTATGCACACCGCATAAAGTACTTTTTTAAAAGAAAAAACGTGCGTTTTAATTTTGTCATCCGAAAAGCAATTAATAAAAAAGATTTGAAAAAAGCGCATAATTTCGAATTGTGCACTTCTTTTTGAGGACACCTTTGAGACGCTAATTGTGTAAGTTAGGTTTTTGTAGATCAATGGTGTCTGCGCTTGCTATATATATATATATATATATATATATATATATATATATATATATATATATATATATATATATATATATATATATATGTACAAATGTATATATATATATATATATATATATATATATATATATATATATATATATATATATGTACAAATGGTGATATACGTAATATCTTGTCCTTGAGATATATATAAATAAAACAGATTGATCTGACGTTTTTGTCCTGAAACTATTACTATAACTATCTGCCATCCGATACATATCAAAGCTCATCGACTTCGAAAATATCTGACTAGGTATCTATAGTAAATGAAAACTACCAATCGGTTATTTTTTACCTTTTAGTACTTTTTTTGAAGTAGTTTTTTATTTTTTTCTCAAAAAGTTTTTATAATCAGACCGAAGCTAATTTTAGCTCATCCTAGCATCGAACCTTAGACCTTCTTATACAAAGTCGTTCTCATACAATGTACTACATTGTAGGATTATGCTGCGTAACGACAACATTCTCTAACGAGTTAGACCATACATCATTTAAATTCTATAGACCTAAAATTTCTCCCTAAGCTTGGTAACAACATAAATTCCTTACCTACGCCAATAATTAACTTACGCAATCCACACTAATATTATAAAGACGTAAACTTTGTGTGTTTGTCCGTACGTAGGCGAAAAACTCCAAAATTATCGATTATATCCTAAAATTTCTTTTATATAGAAATCTTCATATGTGAGAGTGACATAACCTACTTTTTATGACATTATACCAGATGGTTTCACGAGAACAAAAAACAAGACGGAGGACAAGTCACTAGTATACTTAATTATTTATTTTTGGGAAGCAAACAGTATTTGACGACACGTTTGGCTCAGTTTGTAGTGATCCTATTTGCTGTGCCAGCGGTCGCGGGTTCGAGTCCCGCTGGGGGCATTCATTTGTGTGATGAGCACGAATATTTGTACTCCAGTCATGGGTGTTTATATTTATAATATGTATGTATTTAAAGTTATATATGTGTATTGTATCAACTATCTGGTATCCATAACACAAGCCTCGTAGCTTACCATGGAACTATACGGTACTGTGTGTTAATGTTCCAACATATTTATTTATTAATTATTTATTTATTATTTAAACACGTTAATGAGCAGCCAGAAAAGAGGAATAAAGCAGTCAAAAATCGACATAACAAAAAAGAAAAAAAATTACAGATTATTGAATATTAAAAAATATTTAATGTACAGATTCCACTCACAATTTTATTATATGTATAGAATAGAAGAAAAAAATATATATTATGCTATCTATTTTTGACTTTGATATTTATTTTGGCGGATTTTGTCTAGTTCAGTTCTTTATTTAATGGCTTTAATGAGGATTCCATCTATGTAATTTAATAGCCTTTGATTTTATATTAAAACTAGCTACTCACCTGTTCGCATGAAATATGTACATATGTAATATTAATCCATAGTATGAAAAATGTTGTTTAGTTACTTCAAGCGAAGTAAGGTTGAGTTATTAGTGTAAAATTAATATTGTATAGCTGAATGTCCAATCAGACGAGAAATCAAAACACTTATAGTGATCAGGAGTAACACCTTACACCCATGTGCTTTTTATCAGCACAGGAATAGATCCCCACACTATCAATTTCCCAACTCATACCTATTACCAAGATTTCCTTGACACAAACCTTACTTTGTCCCAGCCAGGATTCAAACCCAGAATCATTCGTACATCCCAGCCACTAGACTATCAAGACATTTGGCATAACAATACAATAATATATCGGTCCGTCTAAATTATCGAGTTTAAATTGAACACAGGTTATTAAATGGTTGCCTTGGAAAGCCGGTTTCACATCCTGTCAGATAGTTTATAGCTGAATATTGCTTAGCTTCGCTTTGTTTTGTAATCATTCCGTTTGATACAAGTTGGGTTTTCTAAAATTTAAACATTTCTCTCATAATAATTTTGATTTTACAAGCGAGTTGCCATCGCTTCGCTCGGGTGCGTCACTAAGTACATTTTATATAGATAAAAAATACTTATTCTGAACGTACCTTGGGAGATAAACATATACTATCGTGGACTTTTTTGTAGGTCTTTTTGAGATCTACAATTTTCTAGAATACTGTTTTGATGTATCTCCAAAGGTTTAGCCAGCGTTAGCCATGTAATACTACGAAATCAGTTTTTTTTTTGACAAAACATCGTCTAGGCTCATGGCTAATATACAAAATATTTACAAATTATATACACATACCTTCCTCATTTATCGTTCTTTCTATTAGTGAAAACCGTATCAAAATCTGTTACGTGATTTAGAAGATGTAAGCGGAGAAACGGACAGACACAGACAGCGACTTGGTTTTATACTATTAATATATCTACATAATTGTATGTTTGTTTCATACTATGTAAGTAAATAGCTCAAACTTTTGGCAAATCTTATTCTAACAATAGCCTAAGTTATGGTCTATCTGTGCACTAAATTTTAACCAAATCCGTCCAGCCGTTACAGAATACGCATAAAAACTTTTACATTACTGATTAGAGCGATGCAAACTTCACGCAAGCGCCAAACCCACTATCCATTTAATTATCTAAAACCAAAGCCAAAATGTACACATGATATAGTTTTTTGTCAACTCTTACTGTATCCGTTAACGTTTCTTGATGATAATGCATTAAATTCTGTTAAACAAAAATGAACCTTATATGTAAGTATTAAAGCTGATATTTATTTCGGCAAAGTGCGTGCGAAACTTCGATGCATCAATTGTCATGTCAACAAACGGTATTCCAAACGGTGTAACAATCTACGGCTATTGGCCAACTTTGGTGATTAACAAGCTCAGTTTTAGTTTCTCACTTAAAATCGTTATTAACATTCAGCCCTTTTTAACGTCCCTCTGCTGGGGGTGGACCTCCCTTCAATACAAGGGATTAAGACCATAGTCCACTACGCTGACCAAGTGTGGGTTAGCGGACTTCACATGTCTTTTGAAATCTTGCTAGGTTCTCTCAGAGGTGCAGGTTTTCCTTCACCAAAAATCGTGAATAAAACGTGCAGTACAGCAATCATCATGCTGTAAAGCATTCGAAACATCGGGAACCAAAAATCAAAATAAATCCGCAAAAAAACTCCAAAAAGATAGTATTTTTTAATGTCCAATTTTTGCGTAAATTGCTCTACATTTGCGTCAAGTATGACATTGAACTGATATCGGGTAACGGTGACTATCTGTCATCATCTATCAATAATATCATACATTGGCCCACAGTATGCAAATCTACAGTTAAAGTTTGAGACCAAAGATGGATTCTCGACTTTCGAAAATTCAATATTAATAACAGATTATAAAAAATATGATAAAATAATATATTAAAAATAAATATTAATTGATTAATCTATATATAAATAGGCAAAGACAAAACAGTTAAGTACCTTTTTAACCCTTTGTTTGTGAAACGATTTTTTTTTTGTTGTTTAGTAGCTATTGATGAGCTTTAGTGTTTTCAATAAAAATGTTTTTGGAAACAGTTTTTGTATTATGGTATAAAACATTAATGATTATGGTTAAACAATACTAAAATTAAAAAAAAAAAGGACATTTATTGATACTTTACTGTACTTTACAATAAATATTCCGAAAAAAAAAACAAAAAAAAACTGAGAACCATAGATTTTTAGTTACGGTAATCCCCTAAAAAAAATTGTTGTTCTTGGGTTCTATCATGGAGGTCATGGGTATTTGATTCCTTTTGACGAACCCCATGAATTGCAGTTTATTAAATCTGTGTATTTTTTAGTACACAGATACGATTATGATTTTTTTTAACATTGGGAAATACATTTACGCTACCTGCATTTACTATTGTGGTTATGTAATTCACACACTAGAAAAGTCATGTACCCACTAAAACCCAACAGAAACCTGGAGTAGCATATAGACTGCTGTTCTGTACCTACGAACACTCTTATTTTTTCTACTTTGCTATCAATGAAGTACCAGGAGCAACCCAACACCCAGTGCTATATCTTGGCTTCACGTCCGGCTGGATTGCCGGTCGCTAATGAACCCATCACGAGGTGAACACACATCGGGGACCTATTCACGCATTCGACCAAAGCAATTGTAAATCTCCAGTAAGATACAAATCCATACTTAATATTATAAAGCTGAAGAGTTTGTTTGTTTGTTTGGTTGAACGCGCTAATCTCAGGAACTACTAATCTGATTTGAAAAATTCTTTTTGCATTAGATTGCCCGTTAACTTAGGAAGGCTATAGGCTATATATCATCCCGGAAAATGTACGGTTCCCGTGGGATAGATTTGTTTTGTCTAGGGACGAACCCGAAGCGAAGCGAGGGTTAGTCGCTAGTACATGATAAATATAAACACACGACACGTTTGGTACAGGTTGTAGTGACCCTACTTGCTGTGCCAGCGGTCGCGGGTTCGAGTCCCGCTGGGGGCATTTATTTGTGCGATGAGCACGAATGTTTGTACTCCAGTCATGGGTGTTTATATTTATAATATATGTATGTATTTAAAGTTATATATGTGTAGTGTATCAACTATCTGGTATCCATCATCACAATCCTCGTAGCTTACAATGGAACTAGATGGTGCTGTGTGTTAATGTCTCAACATATTTATTACACGTTTGTTTTTGTCTTTCTTAAACAACAGCGGATTGACTTAATTTTTTGGCACAGAATGAGAGAGATACATACGTCATTTTTTATACAGATGGTTCAATGCGACTACCGCTTGAGCAACGGCGGTTCATTAGGGGCAATAAGTACCCCTGGCCTAGATGATAAAGAGTGTAATAAAATATTGATAACCGTACTTATAAAAATACATCGTTACTTTACTTAGCCAAAAATAGCTAAGCCAATTACGATGGTAATTTATAAAATAATCTATACAGATAAATAAAATTGGAGTGTCTGTTTGTAACGTCAAATAACAGCTTTATACTATATGCATATGGAATTATATACGGTACTTATGAGAAAAACACAATTTTTAATTTTTTTGTCTGTCTGTTTGTTCCGGCTAATCTCCGAAACGGCTGGACCAATTTTAACGGAACTTTCACTGACAGATAACTGATATTATAAGGAGTAACTTAGGCTACTTTTATTTTCGAAAAAGAATTAGAGTTTCGCTCAAAAATATTAAAACGTACCTAGTTATAAATAAAGCTATCTTTTCGGATTTTCTCGTAATTTAACTTTTTTTTGGTCACGGTCAATAACTAATATGAATTTTGAGACTGAATGTTCCTTTATGTATAAAAAAAATCAAAGAGTGCGTGTATGAATGTGTACACGCGCAAGAAGTAAAACTTCTGTAGGTTATCGGTACTCTTTATGAAATTCAATTTATGTCTCAAATAATTAGGATAGGTGAGATACTAAAAATAACGCATATTGGGCATATTACAATCATATATTTATAGAATATCATTTAAGGAAAGAATATAATATTATATATCATTTGTCGGACAATAACAACGGTTACCATGGCAACAAACGTACGTACATTTTTTCGTAACGCATTCACCAGCTTACCCCCCAAGTAAAGCGCGCGTAAAGAAGTTTTACTTCAAAAATTTATGTGTATTACATATACGTATGTTCCCTATGGACTCCAAAACAGCTGGAGTGATTTTGATGAAATTTTCAGGCAATCTTCAGATTAGCCCAGCGGGTGATCTTGTGAAGTTTGGTAGCGATCGAAAGTTTGAACGCGAGCGAAGCCGTGGGTACTGCTTAGTTCTTTATATATATATATAAAAATCTGTAGTACGTGTGTTTGTAATTCTTCCCTTCCTAAACAACTTGACCGATTTTGATTTTTTAAAATTAGAGAACACAAGTTGATTTGTTTTTATTGCAATCTGGGGTTAAGACAGACGCGAAGTTCTGGACAATAAAGCGGAACGACCTTCGAGCTTCAATAGATACATATTAGGCAATTGATATGAGATATTATTTATACTACACTTACTAACATTATCAAGACGGAAGTATGTCCGTCTATTGAACTAATCTGTGATTATGCGAGAGCTACTTCTTGAATTTCGATGTAAATAAACATTAACTTTAGTACTTAGGTGTGTTTAGCCCTTTTTAAAATCAAAATTCAGATATTTTTGAAGTCGATATCACATTGATTTCTCTCTGAAATCGGTCAAAATTACTTAAGTGATTTTCCTTTGTATCTATTTCTATGGAAAAAATCACAATTCATTTCCTGGTGATAACATACATACACACTTTTAAAATGTATAATCATTATCTATACTAATATTATAAAGATTTTTTGTTTGTTTGTTTGTACCGAATAAGTTCCGAAACTACTGAACCGATTTAGATGAAATTTGGTAAGAAGATAGTTTGAGACCCTGGGAAAGACATAGAATGGGTTTTATCCCAGATATCATCCCTTAAAGGTGAAGGTGAAGATGGGGATGAAAGTTTGAATGGGGAAGCAACCTAGGGACGAACCCGAATTACATAACAGTCATACATTAATTCATTTTATAGGTACTATAAGACCATAAAGTCTCAAGGCGTTAAAAAAAACATTAATAAACAAACCTCTTTACACGTAAACCCATATGCCATAGCCAGTTAAAAAAAAAACTTGGAATGTAAACCAAGGGTAGGTTCCCATTCAGCCGCGCGTGACGTATCGCTTCCGACCTTCGAGCTCCGTTGGAGATGGATTGGGTAAAATGTAACTAAATATGAGATGCGTCTTGGAGTTACATTTTAAACTAGCGAGCATGTCCAACTTTATTCATATCATTGTGTATTGTTTTAGGGTTCCGTACCCGAAGGCCCTGTCCGCACTGCGATATTTCACCGTACGATTTTTATTCTCGCGTATTATATTCCGTGATCGGAATTACACTTATCACGCACTACGAATTAAACGTGCGATTTTTGTTAGTTCGACGCAGTTTCCGGCTGAGAAGAACGTCTAAAATGAATAAAATAATTTACTTGATACTACAGTGACAGACCTATCAAAAGACGTCAAGAACATTGGATTCACCCATTTACAGCCTTGAGAAATCCGCACCGTATCGCGTTCAATTTGCATCAAATCACAGATTTTTTTTCCGCGTGAATTTTTAACCACCAGTGCGGCTACTCTACCTATAAAATTCAATGTGTTACAGAATTGCGAGAAAAAAACGTGCGGTGAAGTATCGCAGTGCGGACAGGGCGGAAGGGTGCCAACGGATTACGCTTTTTGCCCGATTTACACTTTTCCTAACGCATTAAGGCAGTGGTAGCCTAGTGGTAACGCGCTCGCTTGGGAAACGGAGTGAAGCGGGTTCCAATCCAGGGTCTCGCACCTCTGATATTTTCCCGTGCGAATCATTTCTAACATGATTACCACTTGCCTTACGGTGAAGGTAAACATCGTGAACAAACCTGCATATCTGAGAGAACCTAGCAAGTTTTCGAAAGACATGTGAATTCCGCCAACCCGCACTTGGTCAGCGTGGTGGACTATGGCCTAATCTCCCTTAATACTGAATGAAGGGAGGCCCGCCCCCAGCAGTGGGACGTTAAAAAGGGCTGAATACATAACACATTCACCAGCTTACTCCCCTCGAGCGTGCGTAAAGAAGTTTTACTTCAAAAAGACCACTATTTAGTGTTTGTAAGTTTTAACTAAAACAGCCGCCTGATTCATAAAAACATCATAAGTCACTCTTCAGCCTATCAACTATCTCTTTGTGAACAATCAAATTTGAAGAAAAATTTAGTGGGGAATGAACCCACTGACTTTTAATAATAAATTATTATTATGTCAAACGATTGCAATAGTAAAATGGGTACATTTCTTTGTATAACATAATGGACTTTGTAGTCTATACAGATAAACAAAATTAAAGTGTCTGTTTGTAATGTCAAAATAACAGCTTTTTACTATATGCATATTAATACACAGTACTTATAAGAAAACACAAATCTTAAATAATAAAATTTTTGTCTGTGTCTGTTTGTTCCGGCTAATCTCTGAAACGGCTGGACCGATTTTGACGGGACTTTCACTGGAAAATAGCCGATGTTATACGGAGTAACTTGATTACTTTCATTTTAGAAAAAGAATTAGGGTTCCGCTCAAAAAAATTAAAACGTACGTAGGGACACACCCGAGCGAAGCGAAGGTAAGTCGCTAGTCTTAATAATAATTAATTAATGACTTTTCTTATCTCATATGTTTATTTGCGCAACAGCCACTTGAATATCTATATAAATAACTGTACGTTAGTCTTTTTGATCAAGTTTATATACCATGAATAGGTATGTTGATGTTGATAGGATTTTTACTAAAGGATAGTCAAAATTTACTTTAAATTACATAAGAGATATACTAATATAAATATTTTTTATTTTGACAATGACTTGTTATGTAACAGATAAAATAAATATGTGGAGAGATTAACACACAACTTCATCTAGTTCCATGGTAAGCTACAAGGCTTGTGTTATGGATACCAGATAGTTGATACACTACACATATATAACTTTAAATACATACATATTATAAATATAAACACCCATGATTGGAGTACAAACAATCATGCTCATCACAAAAATGAATGCCTCTAGCGGAACTCGAACCCGCGACCGCTGGCACAGTAAGTAGAGTTACTACAAACTGAGCCAAATGTGTCATCAAAGATAAAGTTACTTTATGGATAATCACAATCTTACTCATAAGTTATAGGCAAATTTGTGTTATTATAAGTAAAAAATGAATCACATTATTCTAACCTATGATTTTAAATCATAATAGGTATGAATTACAAAAGAACTAGCGGCTCACCCTCACTTTGTCCCTAGGTGTGTTGTATTATAATGTGTTTTCCCGCAGGAATGAGATAATCTCCCACAGTTAAAAGTAGCCTATGTCACTCTCCAGCTCTCTATCTCCACATAAAAAATAATGTCAATACGTCACTCTATTTCGATGTGAAAGAAAGACAAACAAACACACTTTCACATTTATATTATTAATATTAGTATGGATAACAATTATATGTACATACATATATATATACATGTAATTTTAGTTATTTCATTTGATATATAACTAACGATATTAAAATGAATAATTTAAAAATCTTAACATTAATCTAAGCAATGTTTAACATATTCGATTATCTAATAATGCTACAAGAATACATTGCTTCTCATCTAAAATGGCCTCGCTTGAATTAAAAATAACATAAAATATGCTTTGATAGAATAAATTAAGCCTTATTACATACAAAATAGGGGGAAAACTTACATCATCTGCACTTTTCATCTTCAAATCTTCCATGCTCCGACTTTGATTCAGCTTAAGTGAATTTAGAGTCCCGTACTGGTTATCGAAAGGAACATCATATATGTGTTCTTTTTCCACAAAAAATTCAGATTTTTCCTTCTTACACTTACAATGTAAGTGACACTTAAAACCTGAAGTTTTATCGTTAGATTGGCACTTAATACACTTATCCATTAAAAACGTTGACACATTATTCAAATTTTCGTTGCTACATGAACATATATTGGAACTTAGTCTTGTATATGGCAAGCTTAGAGTTGAATTATTCGTTAGTATGGCACAGTTTAATGAATTAAAACATTTGGAAAATGGATCTTTGCTAGAATTCCGTTGTGTAATGTCTAATAATTCAGTACATAAATAATGCATTTCTTTTGGCTTTTTGACATTTTCATCGATTTCGGCTATATCATAAATATTTTTCCTGGGATTAGTATTTTGATGTTGTGCTTCTCTTTTATGTAGCACTTGTTCAAGTTTTTCTAGCATTTTTTTAGGGTCTTTCTTATCTTTTTCAGGTGGTTCAGTTGTGGATGGGTTTAAGAAGGTTCTAGGTGGTTTTTTAGGTGGTGGACCAGCCGGCAATGGTTGCTTTAAAGCCTTTTTCAAAGTATCTGTTAAAATAAGGTGAGGATTTTTACGTTCTAATTTCATTGTTTCACTGGATGCACATAAATCATTCATCAACTCCAAATTAGGTTTGGATTCAACTAGAATTTTGGTATTTTCATACTGGGATACCAATTTTTTTATCTTATTTGTTTTTTCCTCCTCAATATTCTCAGTTTCAGAACTAACGCCACTATCAGTCATGGAATCCTGCCGATTTTCAGGTTTTTTGTTCTTTATAACTTTGGCATACTGATCTAATATATGCTTTGGGACTTGTTCATCAGGTATGGAATCCACAGCCTTCACCTCCTGAACTTCACCTACAACAACACAATCCTCTAAATTCGGCTTGAAATTATCCTTTCTCATTTGATCTTCTAAAAAGTTCCCGAGCTGCTTTAACCGTTCCTTACTTAATTTCTGTTCACCCATTTTTAATGAAAAATCACTGGTTTCAGATCTACCGTTACAGCTACCGTGTCTTTTAGGGCTTGGGTTAATTTTCTGACTTTTGTCACAGCGGAAAGCGTGGCTTCTGTGTAGTTTCTTTCCTGGATCACTGGTTTGTCTTGTTAGAGAAGATTTTGTGTCACTTAAACTACGTTTCACGTCACTTTTACTGTACAAATAACTTGAATTCGGCTTCGGCGACCACTCGTCCGAATCTGATTCATTATTGTGCTTTTCCTTAAATAAATTGTGGTCATTTTCATTACGCACGTTATCCTTTTCAGTAATTTGTATGGAATCCTGTTTTAACGACTTTTTCCTAATAACGTAATCAGGTTCTGTACTCAAACTCTCAAATTTACTTTTTATAGCTTGTACTCTGTTTTTAGGCTGCGCCAACATTATTTCATATATTTAAAATACATTTTCGAGAACGAAACCACTTTATAATTAACATTAAACTGTCACGTACTGTTATATTATTGAAACACTTTCCAACGCGAAATTAAAATTTTTAATTGGAACACAAAAACAGATGTAGCTATATGTAATCAACCTGTTGATTATTTTTGACTAATGAACTACGATTGTTCGTTTAAAACATTAAGTAGCCACTACGTAGATGTTAACGTAAAATATTAATTGCAAGAAATGTAATAAAAGTATTTCAAAACACGATAAAACTTGCACTTGTCACAAAGTTTACAAAACAGTTGTTCATTCGTATCGCGAGGGCATGGCACTCTGAGATTGCCAGATTAAAGATCAACAACAAAATCCGCCGCCATTACTTTTATACAAGCATAATTTTAATTTATTAATAATAAATAATCTCTAATAACTTATTAATTATAAATTATACTATCAATATTTTGTAAGTGTTTTGTATAATAAGAAATTTTCTACGGAAGTACGATATATCCTGGCACAGTTATATATTTACTTAAAACTTAAAAGGATATCCCATCAACGGACTTATTTGAAAAACTCTTTTATTAATAAATCATTTTTCATTTTCATTTCTCATTTGTGATATTTTTCCTCTTTATGTTTTTATTTTTTTATGTTTAAGTATTTTGTTTGTCTTAATTAAAATTAATTTATTTGATAAAGATTTTTGCCTAAAATTATGATTTTTGTTAAAAAATATTATTTTAAAGATAAACACTGATTACGAAATAGGGAAATTTCTTTTATGGGATACTCGTACTAAAATATTTTATTGTTATAAAAACAATTTTAAAAAAATGTACATATTTTTATAACCATCACTAAAAACGAGGACAATTTATTAAATATTTAATAAAACTAATTGTATTTTAAAAACATTTATATATAGTTTTACAGTTAAAAATTAACGCCATCTTGTATGAAATGAAGGTACGTCTACGTAAATATACATTGTGTTTTAAAAATTACTCACAAATAATTCGAGCTATTTTTGTTTGCTTGATTAGATAATAGATGCCGCTGATCCGCAAGTAGTTAAACTGATTTATTTTATAAATATGTGCAAATTAACGTATGGTAAATATTGTAAAATTCATCCTGTATTTTAATAAATCAGTGATTTTAACAATTTTAAAACGTGAGACAACTCAAAAAAAGTAAAGGCGCCATCTTTGGGCACACACTACAAATCCATCATCTGTATTGCTGATATTTCAATAAATCAGTAAAATTACGCAAATTCGATTTACGAGGTATTACTTCGTTTCGTATAATATACTCTTCTGTTTATTGTTAAAGTCTGTGGTCAAATTGAGAATAGATTAATATTGCAATATACGCAAGACAATAAATATATAACTTAATGAATTGTGGTTGATTTTCAACCACGCGGCGATCACTAGTCTATACAGATAAATAAAACTGGAGTGTCTGTTTGTAATATTAAAATAACCGCTTTTTACTAAATGCATATGGATGTATACACGGTACATATACCAAAACAACAATTTTTACAATTTTTGTCTGTCTGTCTGTTCCGGCTAATCTCTGAAATGGCTGAACCGATTTTGACGGGACTTTCACTGGCAGATAGCTGTTCTAATAAGGAGTAACTTAGGCTACTTTTATTTCAGAAAAAAAATAGGGTTCCACGAAAAAAAAAAAACAAATTAATTCATTAATTTTGTTTTGGGTAGCAACTGTGCGAAGCGAGGGTGAGTCACTAGTATAATATATAACACAAATACACACTTAATTATTACTGCACAAGTCATGTCGCGGAATAGTTGCAAGAATGCTAGCCGCATTCCCCCGCTGAATGGCAATGTCGATTCTTTGGGCGACGAACGAGCCAGCTCTCCTGTCACCAGTAGAGGCGATACGACGAGGTGTTATGTCTTTTAAAAAGTGCTTAGCACTTTGACTCCATGGGCCAAGGGTTTCTACAGCAAATGGTATAAAAGTATAATTTTGACTAAGGGAGGCGTATTTATGTAACTTAAGTAGTTCCATCTCCGCCGCGGCTCCTACTTAAGACGCCGCGCCGTCTCCCTGACATGGGACGGGGCCAATATGCCAACGCATGTAGCGTCCCACAATAGGGTCCGCTTCCTTTCCAGCCAGCGACAGACACTAGGTTTAATTAAAAAATGTAATTATTTAATAAATGAAAATGGCTATCGACAAACAAACAGAAGTTTTGCTACTTACATAAATATATAGAAAATTAATACCTATATTAAAAATAATCAAAATAAATTATTACCTGTCTACACACACACACACACACACACACACACACATACACACACACGCACGCACGCACGCACGCACGCACGCACGCACGCACGCACGCACACACACACACACACACGCACACACGCACGCACGCAATATGTAAAACTGTACTTACTTAATTTCATTTGTAATGTATATAGCTATAATAAATTAATATATTACCTATAACTTGTATCCTTAACTAAAAATGGTATTCTTATTGATAGTTTATCTTGATGTTGAATTGAATGTAAATGTTACCTATTGTAAACTAGCTTACTAAGACAAATTTTTTTATATTGTCTAGATCTCCCACTCACATGTACTTAACATTAAAATAGTAATTACCTAACAATTTAAATAAGAACTAGCATTGCCTGCAGCTCCGCCCTCGTTCAGATGACCAAAAACCAAATTCTTAGGTTTTACATATTAGTTTACTCTGACATTGCAGTTTTTATATTTTTTCTCAGAAATGAGATATTTTCCCCCAATAAAAAGTATCCTATATGTTGACCCGAATAACCAGCTATCATCATACCAAATTTCATCAAAATCCCTCCAGTGGTTTTTCTGTGATGCGGTAACAGACAGACAGACAGACAGACAGACAGACAGACAGACAGACAGACAAAAATTCTACAAACTATAGATTCGGCCTCTGCATCGATAACAATGTCTATTTCAATAAGATTTTCCAAAAAATATTTAATGTACAGATTCGGCTTAGTAGAATTTTATAATATGTATAGATAGTAAATTTCTACAGGCAATCACAACCTTCAGTTGTTAATATTGTAAATTTATACATCTTTTACATTAAATTAATTCAATCTTGTAATATCTTAGATCCTTTAGTTACATTAGTAGTTACGTTACATTAGTATTATATACATAGTGCCACCCACTTAATCATAGAATATGCATATGGGAAAAAGCGGACCTTTCCCAACACAAGTATCCTTGGATTACTTACCGGGAAGACCAGTAAGAAATAAAACTATTTTTTTTTTTGTCTACGCATACCACTATAGTAAAGGGAGATTTAACGACTAAGTTCATACTGTAGTCTTAAATTTGTCGAATCGTAAAAAAATCAATCTCATCATTTTTCCCCTATCGCGCCAAAAGAAGTATAAATTAGACTTGCAACGAATATTCGGCTACTATTCGGTATTCGGCCTATTCGGCTACTTTTATAATATTCGGCCGAATACCGAATATCTACATACTATTCGGCCGAATACCGAATACTTAAGTAATATGTTTTGTTGTAATCAGATAATAATAGGGAATATGCGTGTGATGTAATGAAAGATGAAATATTTTTTTAAACCTTTATTGCTTTTGAATTAAGCTTACATTTATATTCTTTTAACGTAGATTTTTTTGACTAAGAAAATATTTATTAAAAAGTTTAAAAAACAGGTGGGAAATTCAAAGTAGTTGAAACGCAACACCATTGGTCAGACCAAATATGACGTCGGTGTATATCATAACAGAGCGATTAGCGATTTTGTCGCTTACTAGTTACTTATTAAATCGTCATTTCTGTGTATATTATACTGTGACGTCACACCATGCGCGCGAAATGGCGAGCGTCTAAAGTATCCGTAACTATGTGTTTAATATTTTATACTAAGTTTTAGTTTTTTGGAGCTGGATATTTTTTCTACAATTATATAACGATGTATGATTGTATAAAAAATGAAAAAAAAATCATGCATATTTCCTATTGGTAATATATGTATATATTATAATAATATATTTTTCTTATAATCATTAAAGTAGTCATAGATACATACATAAACACCTTCTTTATTACAAAAAATAACAAAAAAAAAACTATCAAATAAATGTCTATGCACTTGCATTATCATAATTAAAATTTAGAAGTGGATGATTATTATGCGAAAAGACTATTTTTCTGCATTTTCAGGCAGTAGTTTTCTCCTTGACAATCCCATATTCATGGAAAAGACACTCTAAATAAATACTACTTTCTGGCGCCGAACAAAAAACAAACACGTAGATACAAGTTTTCCCACCGCGCGCTGGCCGAATACTTTTGCCTAATATTCGGCTATTCGGCCTGAATGCCTGCCGAATATTCGGTATTCGGCGTATGGCCGAATATACTATTCGTTGCAAGTCTAGTATAAATACAATAAAAAAATCCATACTAACAACTAACAAGTTCGAAGTTATTATTCGTCTATAGATCGAAGTAATAACTAAAAAATCGGTCAAGTGCGAGTCGAATTAGCACACTAAGGGTTCCGTACCATCGTACATGGATTTTTATTAATATGACTTTTACTCTATGTATGTAGTATATCAACTTGGATGATCGATTGCGAACGTTGGAAATTTTTTCTTCATTTTTATTTTTGTTTATTTTTATTATTTGTTGCTATATAGCGACAATAGATATACATACTCTGTGAAAATTACAACTCTACATATTACGATTCATGAGGCTACAGCCCTGTGACAGAGGGACGGACGGACAGTGAAGGCTTAATAATATGATTCCGTTGGCACCCTTCGGGTACGGAACCCTAAAAACCATACAAACTCTTAATACTACGCAGGTACTTTAATATTTTATTTGGCGAATGAAAATATTATTATAATTAAGTACATATCTACTTGATAAATATAGAAAAAAAAACCCTTTATTACTCAATCTTAGCAATATGTTTTTTTTATTATTGTTTACTGTTTCAGAATGTTTGTGCATTTTTTTACTGACAGATGAATGAATGGTCTTCAATGGCTAGGTATAACAGTTGTTATGATTATAAAAATACACAACTTAAGTACAATCTATTTTTAAATGTTAAGATTTTTTATTTAAATATAGGATTAGCTTTTTTACAAGCTTTTATTTAACTTGCCCTGAGATTTTTTTTTTTTTGGGACATTAACACACAGCACAATCTAGTTCCATGGTGAGCTACGAGGCTTGCGTTATGGATACCAGATAGTTGATACACTACACATATATAATTTTAAATACATACATATTATAAATATAAACACCTATGACTGGAGTACAAACATTCGTGCTCATCACACAAATGAATACCCCCAGCGGGACTCGATCCCGCGACCGCTGGCACAGCAAGTAGGGTCACTACAAACTGAGCCAATCATGTCGTCGTGAGTATGTTAGTATGGGACAAATCTTGCGAGTTAAATTAGAACCACTTCCTGTCTTCAGATTAGGTTGAAATTTGGTTTACTTACGTAACTTCGGTGACAATGCAATAATATGGCACCATGAAGCTGGTCTCAAGATGGAGTCGGAAGGTGGCCATAGGAACTCCTAAACTAAACAAGATAAATCCATCGAATTTCGACTCGTTTGAATAGTCTTGACAAGCAACTCTTGTGTTACGTGATATCCAGGATCTAAATAAAAGGTGTTTTTTTTTAAAAAAATATTTCGTTTTCTGTCACCTGTTGGCTTCAACTTCAACTTCAAACAACATTACAGAAAATGTTATAAACTTTCAAGAGATGTCACTGGTATAGGCTTTGTATATTTTAATTAATAAATTTAACGTTTCATACTAACAATTACTTAATACTTTCTTAGATTTACGCGAATGTTTGACATTTAAATAAAACTATCTTTTCGGATTTTTTCGCGGATTTATTTTGATTTTTGGTTCCCGACGTTTCGATTGCTTTACAGCACTCAGTCTCTCCCGTGACCATGATTGCTGTAAAGCAATCGAAACGTCGGTAACAATTACTTATGATAATTTTGGATTTCAACTTATAGATTTTACAGAGATGAGATATTTTCCCGCAGTAAAAAAGTATCCTATAGGTATGTTGACCCGGATAACCAGCTATCATCATACCAAATTTTATCAAAAACCTTCCAGTGGTGTTCTCGTGATGCGTTCCCAGATAGACAGGCAGACAAAAATTCTAAAAACTATAGATTCGGCTTCTGTATCGATAATAATGATTATTTCAATAAGATGTTCGAAAAAATATTTAATGTACAGATTCGACGCAGAATTTTATTATATGTAGGTATAGATTACTCAAGCTAAGAAATGATTTAGATGATTTAGACAGAATGTCATTGAACTAAACATGAAGCAAAACAATGAGGTTTTAAAATAGTATACAAATAAATATTTGTATAATGAGCGAATTTTTGACGTTGACATTTATTATTTGACGACACGTTTGGTTCAGATTGTAGTGACCCTACTTGCTGTGCCAGCGGTCGCGGGTTCGAGTCCTGCTGGGTGCATTCATTTGTGTGATGAGCATGAATGTTTGTACTCCAGTCATGGGTGTTTATATTTATAATATATGTATTTAAAGTTATATATGTGTAGTGTATCAGCTACCTGGTATCCATAACACAGGCCTCGTAACTTACCATGGAACTAGATTGTGCTGTGTGTTATTGTCCCAACATATACATTATTTATTTATTATGGCGGACTCCGTCCTAACGAAAAAAAACAAAATAATTATACTTCAGATTAAACAATTACATATATATGTCACCGTAAAATTGTAAATGCCGCTAGATTGTAATCTATCTCGCGAGATTGTAATCTTTCGAATCGACAGTTTACAATCTCGCTAGATAGATTGTAATCTAACGGTGTTTACAATTTTACGGTGACATATATACATAGTCTGGCCATAAATACTGTTACAATTAAAAATAAACAAAATATTACATTTGAATTTGGAATCTGCCATTTTTATATGATTGTTCATTGTGTTTTCTCATTTTCGCGCCAATACATTGTAAAATATTTTTTGATATTAATATGGAGTGGGGTGATAAAGAGGACGGAATCGCTGTGATTGCATTACACAAAGTAGGTATGGAGCCAAATACAATTTTTAACTCTCCATACGCTTGGTATTAGTCAAATGTTTGTGTACCGGGCTATTGATGGGTACAATGAAACTTCCTCTGTTTGTGACAGAAAAAGATCTGGCCGTCCACGTAGTGTTCGTACGAAAAATGCGATCAAAGCAGCAAGGGAAAGAATTCGAAGAAATCCTGTCCGAAAGCAAAAGATTTTATCTCGGGAGATGAAGATAGCACCTAGAACCATGTCGCGTATTTTAAAAGATGACTTAGGACTTGCAGCCTATAAGAGCACTGGTCATTTCTTAACTGATAATTTATTAAAGAATAGGGTGGTGAAATCAAAACAACTACTTAAGCGGTACGCAAAGGGAAGTCACAGAAAAAATTTGTTTACCGATGGGAAAATTTTTACAATTGAGTAATATTTTAACAAACAAAATGATCATATTTATGCTCGAAAGTTCTAAGGAAGCTCCCCAATTAGTCAACAAAGTACAACGTGGGCATTATCCGACTTCAGTGATGGTTTGGTGGGGTGGGGTGGCCAGCCAATACAAATCAAAGCACACCGACTTCGAAAATATCTGATTAAGTATCTATTCTAAATGAAAACCCCTGTTTATTTATTTTTTACTTTTCAGTGCCTGGAAGTCGGTTTTTATTTTTTTTTTTTAAGTTTTTAATTTTCCATTTTTAGTGTAGACGTAATAAGCAGGTAATTTGTAATTTATAAGAAGAAAGATTTTTATTAATAAAAACATATTTGATTAAGCCATTTATTTAAAAACCGCTTGACCGATTTCGATAAAATTTATATGGGACCACCGGGGAAAAATACCCTTTGAAACAAAAAAAGAATTTTCCAAATCGGTTCAGCCGTCTTCGAGTAATCCGTGAACATACATAAAAAAAAGGAAGAAAAAAGATTCCGACGAATTGAGAACCTCCTCCTTTTTGGAAGTCGGTTAAAAAAGGTATCAAAACATCGGCACAAGTGTATCAAGATACCATTCTTGAGAAGGTAGTTAAGCCCCTTAACAACACCGTGTTCAATAACCAAGAATGGTCCTTTCAGCAAGACTCGGCGCCGGGTCATAAAGGTCAATCCACACAATCTTGGTTAGAAACCCACGTTCTGGACTTCATCAGAGCTGAAGACTGGCCGTCATCTAGTCCAGATATTAATCCGCTGGATAATGATTTATGGTCAGTTTTAGAGAGTATGGCTTGCTCTAAATGCTATGATAATTTGAAGTCCCTAAAACAATCCATACGTCCATACAGAATTGAAGAAGTGAAGAATTTTCCCATGGAAAGAGTGCGTGTATCTATTGATAACTGGCCTCAACGTTTAAAAGACTGTATTGCAGCCAATGGAGGCCACTTCGAATAAGCTTTACATATTTTTAATACTTTTATATTAATGTATTAAACTATTTTTTTTTGTCCCATAAAAAGGGGGCAAACGGGCAAGAGGCTCACCTGATGGGAAGTGATCCCCTCCGCCCATGGACATCTGCAACACTGTAGGGCTTGCAGATGCATTGCCGGCCTTTAAAGAAAGGGATGGAGGGAGAGGAAGGGAAGAGGGGAGGGGACGGGGGGGGGGGGAAGGGGAGGGAGGAGGGATGGGGAGTGGGCCTCCCGGACTCTCACTTACCGGACGAAACGCGACAGCGTAGCTGCCACTTCACACCGGTCTCCTGTGAGAGAGTGGTTACTATACGGGGCGTGCCGGCCCATTCGGCTGCTACCCGAAAGTAACAAGCATGGTACTACCACTTTAAAATACACTGTAATAGTAATAAATCTTATGTACAATAAAAAAAAAATGTTTTTTCTTTGTAACAATATTTAGGGTAAGACTATATATGTACATATATGTAATTGTTTAATTTGAAGTATAATTATTTTGTTTTTATCGTTCCATGCAGTTACTTGTTGAAATTACATACGTATATGTTTATATAGCAAATTAACTTAAATGTGACATGAAGTGATACGAGTATATAAACGGTAGCAGTAAAAAACGGTTACGGCAAAAAATATAATTCATGTCATATAGCGTAGTAAGCTAATGATTTACTAATACTTATAAAAAAGTGGAAAATTACATTATAACTTATAAGATACTTTTTGTACTCTTATGCTTATTTAATATAAGCTTTTTCCCGTGGCTCTACCCGCGTTATTCAATTATATGTTCGGTTCGTTTCTAGGTTACTTCCCAAAACATTTTTTTTTGTTTTTGGTTTTCTTTTTTCGAGGGACCCAATTTTTTTCTAAAATAAAAGTAGCCTAAGTTATTCCTTATTACATTAGCAATCTGCCAGTGAAAGTCCCATCAAAATCGGTCCAGCCGTTTCAGAGATTAGCCGGAACAAACAGACAAAAATTGTAAAACATGTTGTTTTGGTATATGTACCGTGTATACATCCATATGCATTTAGTAAAAAGCGGTTATTTTAATATTACAAACAGACACTCCAATTTTAATTATTTGTATAGATATCTTTATTAGTACTTGTGATATCGTAGAAGATGTACATGTTTTAGTGGAGTGCACCCGAAGCGAAGCCTTGCAAAATCAGTATGATCAAAAAAATTAATTTAAATGTAAAAATTTGACAGTTTTCAAACTCTCAGTTTTCAAATTTTAACGGAACAAGCTAAATTAGTTTTTAATGAAATGATAAAAATATTTAGGGAAGCAACAGTTATGTAGATGAATATGACGACACGTTTGGCTCAGTGTGTAGTGACCCTACTTGTTATGCCAGTGGTCTCGGGTTCGAGCCCTGCGGGGGGCATTCATTTGTGTGTTTAGCACGAATGCCTGTACTCCAGTCATGGGTGTTTATATTTATAATATGTATGTATTTAACGTTATATATGTGTAGTGTCAACTATCTGGTATCCATAACATAGGCCTCGTAGCTTACCATGGAACTAGATGGTGCTGTGTGCTATTGTCCTAAAAAAAAAGAATATATGTTTTTGTGAGACGATAGTTCTGGCATAACCTCAAGAGATTCAAAGACCTTTAAATTTTAAAGAATTATGTTCTGATGTTGTGTCTGTAGTTCTGATGTATAAGCTACTAGTGGCACACCATCGCTTCGCTCGGGCAAGTCCCTAATGAAAAACAAAAAGAAATCTATCCCACGGGAACTGTACATTTTTCCAAGATAAAAAGTAGCTTATGTGCTATTCCAAACTATAATCTATCTCTGTGCCAAATTTCATCCAGATCCGTTCAGCCGTTCTGGCGTGTTTGAGTAACAAACATCCATCCATTCGAATTTTCTCATTTATATATAGTAAGATATTACTGTAAAGTTTCATCAATATCCGTTCAATAGTTTTAACGTGAAAGCTTTCAAATTCATAGTAGATATTTCAGAAGAATTATCTTCGCTTTTTCAGGCGATATTTATTTCATGCGCTAATTTAGTTTCCCAAATGAAACATGCTATGGGGCAAAAACTAGTTTTTTAAAATAGAATTGGAAAAATGTTTAAGTAAAAGTTTTGTGATTATATAACATAAATGTACATCGACATCGTATTCACTGCTGGGGTAGGCCTTCATTCAATACGAGGGGGATCAGGACATAGTCCACCACGCTGGCCAAGTGCAAGTGGACGGAGCATGTCTTTCTAAAACTTTCTACGTTCTCTCAGATATGCAGGTTTGCTCACGATGTTTTCTTTAAGACAAAATACCACCAGAATTAAGCACGAACCTCTTTCTTTAAAGTATCTCAGAAAACTTGCCAACAAATATCATCATCTCCCTGCCCATTTCCCAATTACTTGAGGTCGGCGCAGTACATCTTCCGTATTGCTAATAGGATTTGGCAAAAGTTTCACGACCGGCCGCCTGCCTGACATCAACCCTCGTTGGGAATGCTTTTTAAAGTGGTAGTGCCATGCTTGTTACCTTCGGGTAGCAGCCGAATGGGCCGGCACGCCTCGTATAGTACCACTCTCTCACGAGAGACCGGCGTGAAGTGGCAGCTATGCTGTCGCGTTTCGTCCGGTAAGAGAGAGTCCGGGAGGCCCACTCCCCATCCCTCCTCCCAACCCCCTGCGCCCTGCCTATTCGCCCCCCCCTCCCTCTTCCCTTCCTCTCCCTCCCTCCTTTCTGAAAGGCCGACAACGCATCTGCAAGCCCTGCAGTGTTGTTGATGTCCATGGGCGGAGGTGATTACTTCCCATAAGGTGAACCTCCTGCTCTTTTGCCCACTTTGTCCCATAAAAAAAAACATTGTTTATCGCAGTTTACCCAAGGTGCGATTATCAGCACATCTAATTTAGATTTAACCTTGTCAACAAACATCTCTATATAAATAGGCAAAAACAAAACACTTCAGTACCTTTTATATACCTCTGTCTGTCAATCAATTTGCTTATTTTTGTTTAGCAGTTAGCGATGAGTTTTAGTGTTATTAATAAAAAAAATGGACAACAATTTTTTATATAATGTTGTCATGCCCTTCTATTTTTAGCTACTGCTTGGACATGGTTCCACGAGATTCCCACCCTTCTAAATTAACTGCCACAATGGACCAACAGGTGTTAGTTGGTTGACCATGTCCTCTTCGACTGGCAGGCTTCCATTGTAATGCATTTTTTGAATCCAATTTTTTTTATATATAGGTATATTCTATACTATATTTTCCTTAAATTTTCAATAATGAATATTCTCACTAACTAACGTAAAAATAGAAAACGTAAAAAGCACAAACAAAAAGACACTTCATTTGATTATAATATTAGCGAATTACACTCGCTTCGCTCAGGTGCGTCCACAAATTCATGGGTTGTATTTTTTGAGTGGAACCTTGATTATTTTTCAAAAATAAAAGTAACCTAAGGTACTCCTTATAACATCAGCTAATTGTCAGTAAAAGTCCTGTCAATATCGGTCCAACCGTTTCGGAGATTAGCCGAAACAAACAGACAGACATAAATAGTAAAAAAATATTTTTTTCATAAGTACCATAATATATAATTTCATAATTGTATTCAGCCCTTTTTTTAACGTCCCACTGCTGGGCACGGACCTTCCTTCAATACGAAGGGGATCAGGCCATCATAATGCATTTAGTATAAAGCTGTTATTTTGACATTACAAACAGACACTTCAATTTTATTCGTATAGTTAAGAATTACTGTCAATTACCTGTGACGTTAAAACATTACATAATAATGTATGACATTTTGAAGAATAAATTACCGGCGTCTAATGCGTTTCAAATTAATAAACAAAGTCATAGAGCAGCCACCATTATCTGTTATTAACCTACAAGTATAATGCAAGGGTATTTCAATAGAGTCGTATATATTTACTTAAGTTAATCGTTGGCGTAGTGGCAGGCATGTACGGATATGTGGTCCTGGGTTCGAGTTTTAGGTCGTATATCATTTTTCTGTTAGAAAATTTTTAATAACAGCCTGGAGTTGAGAAAATAAATAGTCTAAAATAGAAGTCCAAAATTGAATACGGTCAAACAAGAAATTATAAATTTCAGTAAAAAGTATCAGAATCGTCTAGCAGCCCACATCTATGAATTAGCGTTGAAACTCCAGGGCGCCGAAAGAGCGCAATTCTTTCGTCTAAAAAGACACAGTGTATTGAGCCTAGTTGACCGCTTCTAGTCACACTGCAAGGGAAGCATCAACGGATGTTTCTTTGCTCTAACTAGATATAACAAGAATTAAAAATTCTAACACAGGATTGACTTATTGTTTATGAGCAGATTGCCATGTAACAGAATTCAAAAGAAAAAAAAAGTTGGGAAGTTGCCAGTGTTTCACCCCCGTGTTTTAGAGCACATGAAAACGGTCCTGTCAGATCTTTGACAGATCGTGTCAAATTTTCATCCCATTGGACTGTGAGAGTGAAAGGTCGATAGTGTGTCTTACTCTCACACTTGGCTTACAATAGGACTATATGCGCATGCACAATATAATGAGAAGTGCAATATATTAACATTGAAAATGTTTTTTTTGTCGCTTCGGTATAGGCCCGATTTTCAGCGAAAGTGCGACATCGCCCTGGTGTCGTGACTTTTAGGACTACGTGACTGATTGGGATGTCAAAAGACGCGTCATGACAAGGGCTATAAAATGCAAAAAATTTTTTTGATTAAACTCAATCACTTTTTTTTTAAATCGAAATAGTGTGAAAAATGCGGTCGTTTTTCGTCCGGTTTCGCTCAGAAAATAATTCATATCTCGAAAACGAAATGAGATATCGAAAAAATGGAAAAAACCCCTAGAGATACGATTTTGGGCTACATTTGAAAAATCATTGGAGGTGCGTATCATGGCTGGTTATTCAGAAGTTGTACCTTTGTGACGCAGAGTTTACGCCCGAAGAGCGCGTGAGCGCAATATTGATGGTGAATAAATATTTTGGAACATGATTATGTGTTTGAATGAAGTGATTCTTTATGCATAAATAAATATGTATTTAAACTAATAACTAACTAATATCTATACACATAATAAAACAGTAACTTTGCGAAAACTATACATGAAATATTTTTTTAAAACAATGACTGTAACCTATTGTGTACAGAATATATACCTCAAAACTATAGTCATTAAAAATTTTGTCTGTATGTCTGTTTGTCTGTTTAGGTGTGCGCGTTTCACGTAAAAATTACGGAATCGATTTAACTAAATATTGTGTAGTGGTAACTTATTACTCGGGTCATATATAATATAATTTAATCCCATTAATAAAATATTATAATTAATTGAAATATTATAAATAAAAGTTTGGATGGATGTTTCTTACTCAATCATAGCAGAACGGCTGAACGGATCTGGATTAAACGCACAGGGATATATTATAGTCTGGCATAGCAAATTGATTATTTTTTAACCCGAAAAAACGTACGATTCCCGTGGGATAAATTTGTTTTTGTTTTACACAAAGCAAGCAATCGACTATCTATTACATCTGTATCTATACATATACTAAAATTCAG